>CM041779.1:240300451-240321085 GCA_023374045.1 Limonium bicolor
GTTAGAAGGTACTCGGTACAGTTGTAATGCAAGTGTATAATGAATGTTGGACATGATACAGAATTAATGTGTAGTCGCTCGGGAATTTAGTCCATCAGACCGGTACAATGTATGTATGTTAGTCTTGTTAGCCACGTGGGTGGCTAACGGCGTGTAACACCAAAGAGTTAAGTGATGTTGTGAGTTATGAATTCCGCTGCGATATGTTGTTAAGTATGTTATCTGTAGTTGGGGTGTTACATCTGGGAATTAGACTATGACATTGATTCCTTTCTGTTGTTCCGGTGCAAGTGGGTGGACAACCGACACGGGTACCAAAATGATGGAGGGCTTACCATGGTTGATCTTTCACGGTTACACGGTTATAATGATGATCAATTTGTTCTGGGAAAGGATTGCGAGCAAGTGTGGTATGTTGAGGATCCGAAAGACTGCAGATGGTCTGTTGTTCTTCCCGGAAGAAGGCCGGTTGTAATCAAAAATGAAAATGAGGATAACGATGAAAATGGGACTGTAGAGGAAACATCCTTGTTTCCTACTAGATTACCGGATTCGATTGATGATACCGAAAACGATTTGCTCTACGCACGATCAGACCATGATGAGGGTGTTTGGGTAGAAAATATGAAATGATTTATGTTTTTGTATGTTTCAGGTAATGTTGTTAGTAGAATGTAGACTGTAATATCATCTTAACTGTTATTGTTATGCATCATAGTATTTATGTTATGAGTTTAACTGATGAAAATGCTTTATGATTTTTTTTTTGCAGTGGATGATCACCCTGATGACCCCATTGGACGGCTTATCTCGACTGGAGAACCTGAGCCACAGCAGAATAGACCAAGTAAGCGGGTCACAAGAGGAGGAAAGAAGAAGAAGGACCAGTTAGCAGTACACGAGACTGAGGCTGGCCCTTCACAGCAGACCGAAGAGGAGTCAGTTGTCCCACCAGAGGCGAAGAAGCAAAAGAAGAGAGGTGCTACACGTGGGCTGAAGGCTAACAAGGGCCCTCCTACAAAACCGGTGGACTTCAATCAGTTCAACCAACCCCATGGAAATTGGAAGAATGACTTCACCGCTTACGGTAGCCATTTGGTGAAGTCATATTGCAACATAAACCACAACTGGAAGCAAGTGCCTCAATCATTGAAGGATACTATGTTTCAGCGTCTTCAGGTAAATCTCTACATTATTACTATGATCTTTTGTGAAATAATAGAACATTTATGTTTACTTTACTAACTGAATGATCATGTACGTAGTCTCGTTTCTCCGTGGATCCCGCACTTAAAAAGGATGTGCTATCAGCGATGTCGAAACAGTTCCGGGACCACAAGAATAAGTTGGCTGACAAGTTCATCTACAAGATGCCTACTCCAGAAGATCCAGATGATCCAGATCATGGTGGAGACGGTGAGAGACCACCATGGGAGGTTTACGAAGGCATAACAGAAGAGCAATGGGTAGAATTTGTTGAGAGGCGTCACACACCGGAGTTCCAGGTGCACTTTATTGTCATACATACATAAATTAATCTTAATTTCTTATGTTTTTTTGTGTTCAATTTCACTTAACATGATCCCATTAATTTATGCAGGCTCTCCGTGCGAAACAACAAGCAAATGCTAAGAAGAATCTGTACCCTCACCACTTAGGTGGAAAAAGTATTGCTCAAAGGGTACCAGAATGGGAGCAAAAGGGATATCTGCCCACGGATGGCTCATTGGATGCCAGTGGCAGAAGAATGAAAGTGTGGGAGTTAAGCCACATTCCGAAGAACTCTACTCCCGAAAATCCTCAATACGATGAAGCCACGAGAGCAGTTATTGCTCAAATGGTAAGTGATATCATTTCATTTTCAGTCAAACTGTTCATTTCCTTTGTATATGAACTTATGTTAAACTAATAACTGTATTTGTGTGTTATATTAGGGTGAATTAAGCTCTCAGCTCACCCAGGGCACCTGGACCTCACAGAGGAATGATGATCCTCTTACACGCGCTCTTGGTAAGAAGGATCATCCAGGTCGTGCCATTGGGTTTGGTGGGCACGTTGGTATCCGCCAGGCATTTGGCGCACCCGGGTCCAGAATCAGCCAGGGACAGTCGATTAGCTACGAGGAGCACCTGAGAGCGTTGGCTGAGATGGAGCAGAGGATTACTCAGAACGTCGACGAGAGGATCGCTCAGGCTATATCAAGGATTCAGCCACAGCAGCATGAAAGCCAAGAGGTTTCTCGACCACCAGTTGATCAGTCACCCATTCAGCAGCAGAGTGCACCGGTAGTGAGAAGTAGTGTCCACTCGGCTGATCCGTTTCCCTATGCATCTCTACAGGTTAGACTAACATTTCAATTGAGTACATGACGATTATGATTTTTCACTTGATCACTAATATCATCATAGAAGAATTCACAATTTTTATCTAAACAAGTTCCACATAACACTCAGGCACCCACTGAGTGTCATCTGTTTTTACAAATTGGAGTAGAAGAGGTCATGGTTGCATGGGGAAAACTTTTCCCCTCTCGTCCAAGTGATATTGTGCACGGTGAACCACTCCGACATTACCATGCACGAGTGCTTCTAGATGAATTTGTTGCAGAGCATGCTGACGTCGGTTTACCGGTGCCGATCCCACAAAGACCTACACAAACTGCGACAGTGCAGTGGCCTGCACGATTGGTCAGACTCCCTGGGCAGGTATTACTCTTAACCGTTGCTATAAAACTATTGGTGTACCACCTTGCATCCATATACTTAATTAGACTAATATCATAGGATATGAGCCGACCGAAGACTGATAAGGGCAAAGGAAAAAGAATTGCCACACCTGTGCAATCAAAGGCATCCACAAATTTTGTGCTTAGACCTGCTTTGGTGGAGAAGAGAATATTGGCCGGCTTGTCGACTAATATGCAGATTCTGCATTCCTCGTTGTTGCTGCTACCACCTGATTCTGATTCCCTCACTGTGGAAGATCCCGAGCGGATATTTCACTATATAGTTCAAGGAGAAATATACATCGATTTGGGATGTATATGTCCGACTTCGAGGAGTGCTTCAGGAGGGATTGGTTGAATGTGTCGATTATCAAGTCGGCCGCCATGTGAGTGACTTCTACCTTTTATATTTTGAATTCATTAATTGGTGATGAATTAGATGTTTGAATAAAAAGTTAATGACTAATGATATTGCCTCATAGGTGGGTGCATGATAAGGCGATCAATGTCTATGAAGATCGAAGATTTGGATTCCTGTGTCCTGCTATGTGCAGTGAAGTCCAGATGACAAGTGATCCGCAAGGCCTTATGCAATATATGACGAATGCCCTCTTTGAATGTTCTAACAAGTCATTTATTATGCTGCCATATCATTCAGGTATGATATTTGACTATTTCTCTTAGTATTATCTAAAACATATAGTTTGTGTTAGTTGCTTAATGATTTCAACACATTGTGTAATTTGTGGACAGTCGACATTGGTCTTTGTTTGTGCTGGTGATGTCGAAGCACCCACGAATCTTGCAATTTGACTCACTTGGTACGGGTGCCAAGAGACCGAAGATCTCCACCGCAATACTGGGGTAATTAGTTTGTTATCGTAAACAACAATTATTATTACTTAACATTAACTGTTTCATAACTTGCTACTGATGCTTAAAACTATATATTGCTGATGTATATAGTTCCATGAGAGCTGCATTATCTCCAGGGTATAACAATGAAGAGTAACATCCCTTGGAACACTGTCAAGGTACTCTATTAATTGATAAATTTGTGTGATAATGTTTAAACTTGTTTATAACTGTCAATATGTGCGTTTGTATAGTGTCCGGTGCAGCCTGGGGGTTCAGAATGTGGATACTATGTCATGAGATTCATGAGTGACATAGTAGGAGCGGCAAACCTTTTACCAGAGCACTCGTTAGACAAGGTAACATTCTTTGAAAGTTTAGTTATGCTCTTTACATGTTGTTAGACTTGTACATTTTAGATTAATGTTCATTTTTTTTCAAGGCTTACGAAGAAGTGTTCAAAGGTGGTCAGTATGATAATGCTCAAATTGTTGAGATGCTTGAGGAATGGTCGGAGTTCGTCTGCACAAGTTTAATGAATTGATGATCATGAAGATGTTTTGTGAACTTTTTTGAGTATGTAAATGTAACTCTGTACACTTGTGGATTGGTGTAATGGTAGATTTGAATTGTATTGGTGTTTTTTATTTGTAATGAAAGTGTGAATTGCATTGGTTTTGTTAACTCTCAAGTTGTGGGGGTCGTTGGTATTAATTGGGAGCTTTTATAACTTTTTAAATGTGTGCTGGAGCTCGCTGTATGGATGAAGCTTTATTACAGGTCTGATTGAACCAAATGTGGTGAATATATATATATATAAGCTGGGATGGAAAAAAACAAAAATAAAAATACCCCTATCTCGGCGGTTCTTAGGGAACAACCGCCGAGATAGGCCCCTGGGATTGACCGATGGAGAGATTGACCATGGGTCTATCTCGGCGGTTCTTAGAGAACAACCGCCGAGATAGACCCATGGTCAATCTCCCCATCGGTCAATCCCAGGGGCCTATCTCGGCGGTTGTTCCCTAAGAACCGCCGAGATAGGTACATCTAGTTCGGCGGTTTACAACCGCCGAAATAGGTGCTCACACCTATTTCGGCGGTGCTCATTTCGGCGGTTAACAACCGCCGAAATAGGCCCATTGGAACCGCCGAAATAGACGTTTTTGTACTAGTGATAATACAAGCCCGACCGAACTTGTAAGTCCGGTCCCCAAGTTTGGTCGATTCCAGAAACTCTTTCCGGTAGTGTAAACTGAGCTCGACCGACCTTGCAGGTCCGGTCCCTAAGGTCGGTCGGCTCTAGAACCTTGTTTCTAAATTCCCATTTGACTCCAAACTTCTCCACAAGTTCCCCCATGTGTCCTAATACCACTTAGGCACTTAAACTCACCTTAGAACTTCCACCAAACTCTCCAAAACAATTTCCAAAGATCTTCTTAAACATTCACTCAATCCTTTTAAAATTCCTAACACTTAGGACTTATTTCCTTACATTTCCAACTTGTAACCTTACCAAAACTTCAACCAACCCAAGTGTTCCCTCCTTAACAGTTTGAGCACTTTATAAACATCATTTCCTATCTTCAGTTCATTTACCGAAACTTCCTCAAGTCACCTTGCATATCCATGCACAAATTCCTCTCTTTTCCATTTGTTACCCATCATTCCTAAACTCTTGGACATACCCAAACATTTCTTCCCATCCTCTTAGCACCTTAACCTTGTTCTTCTTTACCTTGACCTTCCTACACCCTCCTTAGACACCTACATCTCTTTTACTCAATTTACTCACCATTCGTATGATCTTACACTCGTATACGTTCCTAGTCAATCTACAACATTCTCCTTCAATTTTCACTTCCATCACCTAAGTCCACTCATTACCATCTAAACTAAAACCTTATTGTTCCACCGCTAGCATCTTCACTAATTACACAAGCTTCCCAAAACTTTCATTGATTTATTCCCTAGTTCATATCTAAATCACCTTAAAGCATTATACACCTTCTCCTCCAAATTTTGCACAAGTCTTACCATTCCTCTTACCATGACTTTGGTGTGTTCAATACACCCACCAATCCTCTAATTCTTCCTAGACAACTCTAGGTCATTCTCATCCTCAATAACTCCTTAGTTAACTCATTTCCACTCAATTTCCTTTTAATGATCCCAAGTGAACCCTAGGGCATCTTAACTCACCACTACCACTTAAACACTTTGTTTTCTACTCAAATTTCACCATAGCTTCTCTAGTATATTATCATGCCCAAATGCATTGTTTTCCTCATTCAACCATCTCACACACATCAAGTTCTTTCTCATATTTTATCACTCAAACCAACTCATTCACAACAAACTCAATATATTGCAATAATCTTAAATTGCATAGCACTAAGGCTCTTAAATGACATGGCTCGTAGGCCCTTAAATGACTTAAACTTAAACACTGAATTTCCCACATATAAAAGCTTTCAACCTGCAAATACACCCAACAATCTTATAGTAGTTATAATGCTCTTAAAATCCATCTTAAACTTATCTTACTAACTCATTCCCATTGGCTCCTTAATCACAAATTCATAAGCTTGTTTAAATTCTTTTTCCTAGGTTATATAACCCATTACACAATGTAAGCTCTAAGCCATATAAGTACTCATTTAAATACCATCCCTTAAAACTTAAACCACCCTTAGGTAAGCATTTTACCTTGTTTTCTCAAGCTTATCTTAACTTCCTCCTTAGACCTTCTTCTTGAATGAATCTCGGCCACCATTTTAATTTCCCTTGCCAATGTTCTAATCAATATACATTGACTCTCATGAGTGCTAAACAATACACTAACCTTAAGGAGTAAACCCTAGGTTAAAAATGTTCTAAGGTATTGAAATGAATGTTTTACATTGGAGTCTTAAGATAGGCTTGGATATGAATCAAGAAGGACCTCCTCTAGCCCTTGGATAATAGAAAATAAGCTAGAACAAGGCATAAAAATGAAGCCCCATGAGTAGTAATTTTCGGTAATGTGGAGAAATGATGGAAAGATGATTTTTCTTACATTTTCTTACCTTGAATGAATGGAGAACCACATGGGCTCTTCAAACTTGATTTTCCTCCATCAATGGAGTTTTTCCATGGCTCCAAAATGAAGCTTTCCCAATTTTGAAAAGATAGAAAGCTAGAGCTTGAGCTAACTAAGAATAACATATGTTTAGTTTTTGATTTGGAGCTAAAATGAGTGAGTAGTGATCAAAGGAAGATGGAGCATAAATGGAGGCATTCACTCACGGTTTGGAGCAGGGAAGAAGAAGATAAATCAGTGGAAGAAGAAGAAATGAAGAAAGAAGAGGAGAGAGGTGAGCTAAAAGGAGATATTTTGTTATAAAAGCGAATAGTGCCTTCTTCTTCCCCCCCTTCTTTCCTAGCAATTGCTAGTTACTTAAGTGGTGACTCATCCCCCTTACAAAACCGGCCACCCTTAGTCAATTAGAGATGGTCATTTGACCATTGACCAAACAAGAGAGTTTATTACTTAAAATGTTACTATTTGGGCACTATTCATAATTAGTGCACAAATTTGTGAAATTTTTGGTTTCCCATTGATTTATACTTCCTAATGTGATACTAATTAGCACACATGTTGATTAAGATGTAGTCATAGGCATTTAGCCACTCAAAACCCATTTCTAAGACAATTTCTCAAAAAGGTGCTTTAAGGAGTCTTAAAGCACATTTGTGTTTAAGCTTGTTTTTGAGCTTGGTTTTCTTTGCTAATTGATTTAAAATGTCCATTAGCATATTACTAAAGTCTTATAATGGTATTTGGGTGCTAATCAAAGTCACCCCAAGCTTAGAGCACGTTTTTGCCCAAACTGCCCTTAAGGCATTTTCTTATGTCTTCCTTGGTTTAAATTGTCTACCAATCTTTCTAAGGCATATTTTAGACTTACTACATCATAAATTGATGTTTACTTAGAATACTTAGGTTTGGGGTATTTCACTGCGACTCGCTCTGCGCTGTAGTTTTGAACAAAGTTCGAGCACTTGAAGTCTGCCAACACCGAATTCGGAAACAGGTTAAAAAATCGCTACAGCTTTGTTGGTTATTTGATTGTATATGTTTCTTGGTACATCTAATTGTCGATTGTTCGCTTAGAAACTGCTATACACTGCTCGATTCCTCGCCATTGTTGTTTCTACTTCGGTGTCTTTCTCATAGGCGACAATATGAGGTACACACATTCGATCCCAGTTTTCATAAATCAATTTTGCTTGTTTTGTTGTATAGTGGTCTAAAGTAAGCATAGGGGACTATAAATTTGCAATAAACATAGAAGTAGGTGGTGCTACATTATGGTCAAAACGTGGTAGTTTGGTCGATTAATTACAATTCTGATGTTATACTTCTGCTGCTGATTTTCATTTTCGATGGTTTATGTCTGCTTTAGTTAATAGTGTCATTTAGGAGTTTTGTTGGATTTTCACTTTGTGAGCATACAAGATATGCATCTCTGTTCATTCTATTCTTGTGTATCCTTATTCATTGAGCCAAGGTTGCAGACGGTGCTGGTACTAGTTCTATTAATACCATGTAATACACTCGCTTTCGTTTTCTTCCGTTTGACAATCATGACAATTTATGTTTTGCTTTCTTCTGTTGCACCTTGTGGTTTAATGTCAACTATGGTATGGTTTTAATTTAGTATTTATATCTTGCAACTTAAACTAAATGATGAATGCACTGGTCTGAAGCTCTACTTTTAAGATTTGATTCTAATTAGAATTATGTTCATCACTTGAAATACATTTCTTCTATTAAAACCCCAAATAATACTATTAAATACAACATTATTATATAGTATTATGAATTTAATAATAAGATTTATAAGTCAATAAATCTTGGAAAAATTCCTAGACACTCCAACTATATTATAGAGGTTTTAGAAATATCTGGAGCATAGATTTGAATCATAAAAGTCAATATAAAATCATAGAAACCTTAAAGCTTCTTAAGCCTTGCTAGGGTTGACTTTTTTAGAATGGTCAAACCAGCCCATGAAACTTATACCAATAAAAAGGTTATGGAACACCAAGAAGATTGATAATAAGAACGTTAAAAACGGATCATCCTAGCCAAAGTTATGATGAAATGAAGTTTAGAGCCAAAATTTTGAAGAAAACTGACGTGTCCAAGTCCTGCTGACTCATCCACGCGCCTTGGTTTCCGTGCCACGCCAGACTTGCCAGTTTCCACAAAAAATGGCTAAGTCTTCTCAGCCTCCACCTGATCATTGCCCTATCTTGTGACATCGATATCTCAGCCGTCTTTTAGAGTTTTCGAATGCCGTTTTCTTCATTCTCTTCTCCTACAAACCATCTTTCTAACCATTACTCATACTCAACCTAATTCTTTCTACATCGACCGCAAATTCAATATGAAGTTGCCTCCCTGAAAACTGCAACCCAGAATTCCAGAAAAATGAGATAATCGGGTAAACTTCGTCTCGTCATAACTTCTTCATCTCTCAATAAAAATTCACGTTCTTTAGCTTGTTTTGTAGATCTCTAATTCCTCTACAACTCTTATGTTTACACCCAAGGCTAATTCCCAATCGTGTGCAAGAACGGAGCGTCTAAAGTTCCCGATTTGTCATGCACATAAAATCGTAGAAAACGCAAGGTATAAACTCGTAACTTTTGGTTTAGATTTCTTCCTGTGTATTGCAAATTAGATTGAGATGTTGATATCAATTTGTAGAGCCATATCTCCTCTTTCGAATAAGCCCAAGAACTTGTCCTAACTCAATATGTGCTGCAACTTATGAATCAGCAAAGTTCGACCCTCGACAACTCATAAAAGTCGAAACTTTCCACAAAACTGAATTCGATTTCCCTCGTTGGCGCACTTCCGGTGAGTTTCCGATCAATTCCACCGATGTTGTTATTCGTAATTACTTTACCGGTCAAACCCACTTATCAATTTCATCTATTACGCGTTATATTGAGAGAATTTGTCAATTCGAAACCGAAACTAATATAAACCCTAACCTCGTTTACCCAAAATTGTTTTTCCAATATATCGCATTATAGGTTGTGAATTCGGTGTTAATAGATTCGTTTTTCAATTTCGAATCCAATGAAACAAAAATCAACGAATTTGGTTCTGTAGATTTTGAGGAATTAAGGAAATAGTACTCGGCATTCGATTGTGTTTCTCTGATGAACTCGACGTTTCCCGTATTTCCATAGTCCTAAGCTCACTGTCTTAATCCTAATATCTCGTCATCGGAGAGGTACTCCGCTCTGATACCACTTTTTGTAACACCCCTCACATTAATCACGTAATAATCACTCTCGTAGCATAATTAAAGACGTCTAACAGCGGAAGTTAAACACTAATAATTCTCTCTCGGGTGTCACATGCCATTACTCGCCCTTGTGAGTAAAAAACCAGAAAAGAAATATAATAAAAAAACAATGACAATAATTAACCACAGTGATGAATGAGATATATACTACATCATCCTAAGTTTAACTAATACATAAGGTAAGTGAGCATCTAAGGTAATCCCAATGTTTACATCGTACTAAATATAACTAAGTCTAAAGGTGCGATAATTACATGGTGTCGTCGACTACCCCGAAGTCCCGCACTCCGGCTTCATAACTCGATCAAGTTCTGTAATGTGGTGCCATAAAGGCTCAGCCAACTGCTTGTATGCTAAATGTGATCCTAGACCCTTTAGGCCACTTAGGTTGGTTATTCATCTTGCTTAACATGAGATTCGTTTCATGTTGCTCCGTTTACATGCTTATAAAATACTGTAAATGCGGTAAACATACAACATGAACTTAATTATCCACACAACAATTCACAATAGTCACATCATAGCAAGATATCAACCAATGTAGTTAGTAAGGATCACCAGTTATGTAACACCCCTACTGTAAACTTAACGATAAACCGAAACTGCAGCGGAAAATATATAACTTAAACGATAACTGAACGAGTTGGTGTTACACGCCGTTAGCCACCCACGTGGCTAACAAGGCAGAATACATACAACCGTATCGGTCTGATGCACAGACTCCCGAGCATAGTACTAAAACCATAAATACAACCAACTATACCGAGTATTAATATTTACAACCATCACTGTATAACTATCATTCCAAAATATATCACCACGGGAGCACAGGCGCATCCCGGGTCCACCATCCAAAACTATCAGAAGTATTTCATAACGCCTAGGATCTAGAGCCACTCCGCTTCCTCGATCCTCATCCTGCAAAATAAAATATGGTGCCCCAAAGGGGCTCAGCAACCCATGACTAGTATGGCTAACGTGCAGCCCGTCGGCTACCGAGATACACGTAACCAATTGTCATGATAACATGGCATTGATTTTAACACACAACTTACATAACATAGCAAAAAGCATTGCATCACAAACATCAACACATGACATAACAGGAACGGTTCTCTTTAGGAACCGAACCGAACATAGTTAGTCCACTTGGAGAGCCTAGAGAATGATGTCAAACTCATGTTAAGCTCGTTACATAACTCGTTACCGTTCTGTTAGATGAACGCATAACTTAACCCCAAGATGTGTCAGATATAGTGATCCAAGCACACCGTACATAAAATTTCCCCTAGTCCGAACATTGGTCAGATAAATAGCCTGGTTAAGCTTGAGGGTGATTGTAGTCCGAGAAGGAAAACAAACATTACATACAGAGAGAGTCGAACCTGATACAGATATCGACCCCTGTACTTACACGCGTGGCCGGAACGACCGGACTCCTCACTCCCCGATTAACACTTGTTAGAAGTCCCATTGTTGGAACTTAATACATTAAATCACAAGTATGTGTTTAGGTCCTGTTAGACACAAGGGAGATGAGATACACTTAGACAGCACAAACCACAACTAGCTCATACATAGTCGTAGTTAGAACGTTCCTTAAGTTGAAACGTTAAAACCGGGTACCACTCTCTTACGCATCCTAGTTTGGTTAACCAACGGGTTAGCACGTAGTCGAGGTTAACGGTACCGGTACACTCACGTCACAACAATAACAATGACTGTAAACTCATTTCATGATTTAAGTCTTACAAAGTCATAAACACACAGAAAACAAACAACACACAAACCGGTGTAAACCGGTAGCAAACAGACTGCAAGAAAGCCATACCTTGGTCCCTGCTGCGTTTGAGTTCCACCGAATGCAACTCCTATACATAATTAATAATGTCGGTTAATTATCTTCTTTAACTTTCAATTTTACGAAGTGTTTTACATACTTATATTGCATGTTTTACCATTAAACTTACACTTGATTATCCTCATTATACCCACTAGGGTTTACTACTTAAGCCACATTTCTTTCTTATTTTTTTAACAAGTATGGGCCGACCGACCCACCGACCGACCCAACCCCCCTAGGTCGGTCCATTCTAGTAACAATTCCGGGTTTGAAAATTCTACTCAGACCGACCTTGACAGGGTCGGTCCCAAGGTCGGTCCATTCTAGAAACATTTTTGTTCTTTATTTTTAGCCCGACCGACCCACCGACCGACCCAACCCCCTAGTTCGGTCGATTCCAGAAACATTTCCCGTTGCCTTATTACAGTCCGACCGACCCAGCCAGGGTCGGTCCCCTGGGTCGATCGACTGCAGAACTTCTCCAAAACTTGTCAAATATCCTCCAAAATTTTCCTCAAGTCTCCTAATGTGTTCTAACATCATTTGGCACACTAAACCTTCATAAAACATCCACCAAACTCATTTTCCAACTCACTTCTAAATTCCTTAAACATTCACTCACTTCCTTACAAAACCTCCTAACACTTGTAATATTTTCCCTTAGGTTTCTAAGTGGTAATTTATGCCTACAATATCAACTAACCAAAGTGTTCTCCTCAATCATTTTAACCACTCTAAAACATCCTTTTGCATTATCATTATCTATCTTACACATACTTCTTAAGGTCTTTTCCACAAGTTCATACTTAACCCCTTTACAATACATTATTCTTCCCTTGTTTTCCAAAATTTGCACAAGTCTTAAACACATTCCCATCATGACTTTGGGGTATCTCAAATCACCCACTTAATCTCTAAACTTCCAAGACAAAGCCTAAGTCATCTTAATGCTTATAAGCACTTTAATTCCCTTTTTTCACCAAACCAACCCTTAACACTTCCTAGTACAACCTAGGTCACACACCTCATTTAAACACATATAACTTCTTGTTTCCTACTCAAATTTTGACATAGCCTCACTAGCACCTTCTTACACCAAAACACATAGTTTCTCACCTTTAAACAATCAAGAACATTCATCCACACAAGAAATGTTCTTTACACACAACTAAACCTCAAACTACACTACATCACAATATAGTGCATAATTTAAATTGTTTGGCACTTAGGCCCTTAAATAACATGGCTCTTATGCCCTTAAATTGCATAAATCTTAAACACTGAATTTCCCACATAATAATTGCTTTTGACCTGCAAATACATACAACACCACATATGTCTTTAATAACCTCCTTGAGGATGGTTTTATAGCTCAATTACCATTGGCTCCTTAGATGGTTTATTAAGCTTTTAGAGCTCGATTTCCTAAGACACATTAAACCACATTAAATCAGGTTATTTACCTCTTTTCTTCAAGTTTTCTTTCCTTGTTTTCTTGGATTGAAACTTAGCAAGGGAACTTGATCACTTGTCAACCTTTTATCCACACACACATATAAGGGTAATGAGCTTTAAGATTCATACTTAAACTCATGTATAAACCCTAGTTTTACATAAGTGTTTTAAAACCTTAAAATGGGAATTTACCTTGGAGTTGAATGAGAATTGGATTAAGTAGCAAGAGAGGACTCCACCTAGCCCTTTGAAGTTTGGAATGAAGCGAGAATGAGCAAAAGAAAACACCATGAAGAGGTGATTTTGGTCCCTAACAAAAATAAGAGGAAACATTGATTTTCTTTGGTTTTCCTTACCTTGAAGCAAAGGAGAATAATGAGGGTAAAAAGACGAGTTCTTGCTCCTTCAATGGTGAATCTCCATGGCACCGAAATGGTGTTTTTGAAGATTTGAAAAGGCAAGGTTGTAGAGCTTGATCAAACTAGAAGAATGGTGGTCTTGGAATTAATTTTGGAGCATAGAGCTAGGAGTTATAAGGAATTGAAGATGGAGAATGGTATGGTTGCTGTAGCAAAACCGATGGAGTGGAGGAAGGAGGTTTGAGACGGTGGAAACAAGAGGGAAAGAAGAGAATGAGGTGAGAGGTTCACTTTTGAAAGATATTTAAGCTAAAAGCAAATAGTCTTTTACTTATTTCCTTCTCCTTCTTTCTCATTGGCTAACAAGTGGGATGACTCCCCACCTTAAAACTGGCCCCTTATCCCTCTTGGGATATTTATGGTCTTTGTTGACCATTTAATTGACTTATGTTGACTTAATGCTAAACTAGCACTATTTAAGCACTATTCACAAATTAGTGCACATAATTGTGAAATTTTTGATTTCCCATTGATTTAGACTACCTAATGTGATACTAAGTAGTACAAATGTTGATTAAAGAGTAATGATGGGCATTTAGCCACTCAAAACCCATTTCTAAGACAATTTTTCAAAAATGTGTTTTAAGACTCCTTAAAGCAAATTTTATGTTTTAACTTGTTTTCAAGCTTGGTTTTCTTTAGTAATTGGTTTAAATGTCCATTAGCATGTTAATAAAGTCTTGGTAAGCCCTTTGGGTCTTAACCAAGGTTATCTCAAGCTTAGAGCACATTTTTGCTCTAATTGCCTTTATGGTACTTTATTGTGTTTTCTATAGTTTAAATTGTTCACTAACATTTCTAAGGCACTTTTTAGCCTTAATCTACCATAATTTAATATGTAAACAACATATAAAGGTTTGGGGTATTACAATCTACCCCCCTTAAAAGAACTTTGTCCCCAAAGTTCACACTTCCCACGCATCTTTCAAATTAGAACACGGGGATTACTTGTAAAGCAACACTTTCATAACAAACATACTTTACATAACATCGGACTCAAGGTCCCGGTAACATAACATCATTCAGACTCAAAGGTCTATAACATAACAACATAGACAATGTACTTCAATACATGCCGTACATACATAACCAAAACGACTCTACCCCCCTTAAAATAGGGGTACGCCCCGTACCCTATACATACAAATACTAAGGAGTAAACAACGACGGGTACTTCGCCCTCATTTTATCTTCCAGCTCCCAAGTGGCCTCCTCGACTTCCTGGTTAGACCAGAGAACCTTCACCAGTCTTACAGAATTATGGCGAGTGTCTCGAGTCTTAGTGTCCAGAATCCATACGGGAGTCTCCACTGATCGCATGGTCGGCTCTACTGTTAGCCTTTAGGGCTAAAGTACATGAGACGGATGAGACATATACTTCTTCAACTGTGATACATGAAATACATCATGTACCTTACCCAGCTTAGCAGGCAAATCAAGCTTGTAAGCTACCAGGCCTATCCGCTCCATCACAACATAAGGCCCCACATATTTTGGGCTCAACTTGCCCTTCTGGCCAAAACGAAACACGCCCTTCATGGGGGAAACTCTAAGAAATACTTGGTCGCCCACGGGGAACTCCAGGTCACGTCGTCACACATCCGCATATGATTTTTGCCTATCTTGAGCTGCCTTCATGTTAGCTCGTATCTGGCGTACCTCTACTTGTACTTGCTCCAGATATTCAGGTCCTATAATGACCGTCTCACTCGATTCATCCCAGTATAAAGGCGTGCGGCATGGTCTACCGTACAAAGCTTGGAAGGGAGACATGTTGATCGAAGCATGGTAACGGTTGTTGTAGCTAAACTCGATCAAATGTAACTTATCAATCCAGCTGGTCTAAAACTCAAGTGCACATGCACGTAACATATCTTCGAGTGTCTGGATGGTGTAGAGGGTGATTTTTTGGTATGAGGGAGGGGTCTATCTAAATATGGTTATGACTGAGAAGTCTAGATCTTAGAGAATGCCATTCTGTGAAGGGTGATTTTTCTGAGTTTGAGTTTTGTGTTCTCGTAATTACCTTCTAGAGGAGTAGAACGTTCTATTACAAATGAAAAAAAATATGGGGTGCTGGCCGGCTAGTCCTATTGGGATCTCTACAGTAAGGGTTTTTTTGATGTCTTTTTATAATAGAAAGAGTAGGTTTTGTAGGAAGGATCAGCTGATTTTTGAATGGGCTAGCTAGACAAATATGGGCTTTATTAGAGACATAAATAAGCACAAAATAGAGTCCAATGTTAGAACAAACCAGAATTTGGGCAAAATAAAATGCTCCTTTACTCTTCATAGGATTCGAACTCTAGGCAATTGCGTCCTTATTACTCTTAGCGACCGGTCGAGCTACGATAACATTTGAGTATATGATTGCGACGAATTAAACTAGAATTCTATGCGAGCTGAATGAGAAAATAAAAAGTGTCCCTACCTCTTGCCAGATTCGAACCCAGACCGATGGATTCTCAAGAGAGCACTTTACCCAACTGAGATATGTCAGGATACAATATATACATGCAAGAAGTAAACTAAAGTTCGTATTCGAATTAGGTGACGTTTTTAAAAACGCTATTGTTCTAAACGGAAATGTACAGTGAAATGAATGAATTTTAATCCAATAAAATGAAATGTTTCTTTCCTAAGAGTCGTGAAATTATGGAATGTCGATGATAAAAAATACAAAACATAATGAAATACAAAATAACGAAATACCATAATAACGGGTACATAGAATAATGAAATAGTACTAGTATGATGGAAGTAAAAATACAAGTGAATACCATAAAGAGTGGAATACGGATTGGATATGTACGAGTGATGGAAGATAAGATATAATAAACAAGTAATAAAAAAAGCATAGAATAAGAACAATATAAAATGAAATGGAAAAACAAAATAAGCAGAGATAGATAGGATAAAATAAAGTAAAAAAGGTAAAACGCGTAAATAGACAAAAGGGACGGGTTTAAAACTGGATGATTGTTGGAAATTCATTTTTGAAGAATTGTGTTTTTCTGAAATGTTTTAAAAATTGGTTTAAAAACTTTGTCATGAAATGATGGTTTCGTTTTGGCACGCACAGTAATACGTTTTGAAAAGAAAGGCGACGACCCCTCTTATTTCGTTTATTATTTCGCAATTTGCTTTATGGGGTGAGAATTTTTGGTGTCTACAGATGGCTCCCCTTGATTCAATTATGCAAGCCTTGCAAAATTGAATCAAGGTTGAGGGGGCGCCAAAAATTCTCACTACGGTTTATGATTTGTTCTTATGAGTGTGGGTGCACGGGGACTTATGACGGGCCCCAACTAAACCTCTTGACGTCTAGCTATAGGACTTATGACGAGCCTATAATGCAAATTGAAAGTACAAGGACTTATGACGAGCCTCAACTAAACCTCTTGATGTCTAGCTATAGGATTTATGATGAGCCTATAATACTAACAATTGATTGATTAGGGTGCACGAGGGCTTAGGAGTGCCTCAACTGGACCTCTTGATATCCAGTCCTAGGGCTTATAACGGGCCTAGAATGCGATTGAGACTACGAGGAATTAGAAGTGCCTCAACTAGACCTCTTGATATCTAGCTATAGGACTTATGACGAGCCTATAATACTAACAATCCGATTTGGTTTAGGGTGCACGAGGGCTTAGGAGTGCCTCAACTGGACCTCTTGATATCCAGTCCTAGGGCTTATGACGGGCCTAGAATGCGATTGAGAGTATGAGGACTTAGGAGTGCCTCAACTAGACCTCTTGATATCTAGCTACAGGACTTATGACGAGCCTATAATACTTTATGGAGTTATACGAAACTCGCTGCTTTGAGTGGTTGATTTGAGGATGACTCTGGTCATGGATTGATTCGGGATTGGATGTTTTTTGGTTGCTTCTGTGAGGGATGTGATGGTCGAATGCTTTCTGTCGATGTCGCCTTTGACTTTGTCAGTGTGGGACTTTTGTTTTGGTTTTGTTTTTGGTGGTCTTGGCCCGATGTGCACCATGGTTTCGGGATTTGGTATGACTCTTGACTCTAGAGTTCGAGATGGCTCCGGTATGGCTCTCAAGTTTTTGGTTTTTGTGATTGGTTTTTGAATGGATGGTTTTTTATGAATGAGCGACTTTGGGAACTCGGTGGTTTTGATATGGCTGAATGGCTTCGATATGGTCAAATGGCTCTGGTATGATCGAATGGCTCCAGTGTGGTTGGGTGGCTCCGATGCGGTCGGTGGCTCCAGTGCGGTCGGATGGCTCATACATGATTCATGACCCCATTGGAGCAACGGCTCTGGGATGGTTGGTGGGTTTCGATTTGGATTGAATTTTCAGGATGGTTGGTGGATTTCGATTCTGATTGAGTTTTCGGGATGGTTTGTGGGCTTTTATTTAGCTTGGATTTCGAGTCGAGTGGTAGGTCGATATGATTTGGGTACTTTGATATGGTTGACAGTTTTTTGGTTACGGATGAATGGCTTTGGTATGGTCAGTTACGGCTTCAGATTCTTCGAGATGGCTCCGGGATAGCTCGGGATGGCTCCGGGAAGGGCTACGAGATGGCTCTTTTTGGTGATAGTGGGGAGCAAAAGGAGAATTTTCTTTTGAGGTGGTCGCACCCTGAGTGTCTGCCTACGTACTCAATTCCGTATTCAGATCAGACCAGATGTAGTTCGAAAACTTTGTAGGCAAGGCCCTGGTGGCGAAATGGCTCCGATATGGATTTGAGGTGGCTCCCGTATTGTTCTTGGGCTGTTGGGATGACCCCTGTGTAGTTCCAAGGATAGTTTCAATGTCGGATGATGGCTCCCGCATGGCTCCAGCTTGGCTTTGGGAGTGGTGTCGAAGAGGCTCGAGCAAGACATTGGACGGATCTGGGGCGGTCTTCACATGGCTCCAGATGGCTTCAGTTTGGCTTTATCTTTGATCGGAAGTCAAATTTCCACAACTGCAACTGAAATCGACTTTCAGCGAGACTAGGCAAAATTCTTACCGGTCGGATGTTAAGGATGAAATGATTATGATAAATGCAGACATTGAGTGTTAAACAAGATGCAAAATGCATATGCAGTTTTTGGAGAGAGGGTACGGTTTTATCTCTATTAGTATGAGGTTTACGGATATAAGACATATTTGGTTCGATCTTGAGTGATTGTTGAACTGGAGTGCGTGAATCACGTTCCTCTCATGGAGGGACGTGGGTCAATCTCTCGTGAGTATGGTCGTGTGTGCTAATGGTGTGATGACACTCTTGATGCTCATAGCAGCATTTTCCTAAGAATTTCTTTTCAAGGTTCCGGACTTTCCGACCCTTACAAATTCCTCACCTGCAATGGGGGTAGGCTGTTATATTTTGGTGCTTTGAAATACCCCAAACCTTAATGTGTTAATTAATTGTGTAATTATAATTTTCTAAGGCTAATTAAGTCCTTAAGATCATTGGTGAAGAAAAAAAAAACAAAAAAGAAAAGAAAATGCGTAAAAGACATAAAACGTGAAAACGCATATTTAATTATTTTAGGAGGCATATAACCTTCACTAGGGTTATAAATATATTTTTATACCCTAATTACATACTAAGAACATGTGGGAAAAATTCCGGAAGAAAACGGATCCAAATAATGCGATAAAACGCTAACGGAGTACTAAAGCGCGCTTTTTTCGAGAAAACCCGAAAACGTGACTTTAAACAGTCAAATGACCCCGTAAAAAATTATAGTTTATCATATAACTATAAATAAACATTAATGGGAGTATAATGACCATTAAAATTAAATAAACAAGAAATTCCGGAAAACGGGCCCAGTTAGTGAATAGTGCTAAACCGGGTAAAATAACGAGCGTTTTCTGTAAAAAACAAAAAACGCTCCAGCTTGTAATAATTAAGTGGGCCGGTTTTTAATTGTGAGACAGCCCTCTCACACACCTAATAAGCTAGAAAAAAAAGGAAGAAAGAAAGAAAAGTAAAAGGAGCCCCCACCCTCTCTCTCATCTCATTTCTCTTTTCCTTTTCTCTTTCCTCCCTCTCTTTCTTCCCAGCCGGCTCCATCTTCTCCCCTAAGCTGTCGATTTCTCTCCTTCCTCTCCAATGGCTACTCCAACTTCAATGCCATGCCCAAGCTTCATACAAGCTCCAATCACAAAAATAATTACATATTCTTCATCTCCTCATCGTTCTCTATCAATCTCTCTTTTCAAAATTCAAAAAGGATGAACTTCATCCACATGGGTTTTCCCCATTTGAAGAGAAATTGACATCAAAAGGAAGCTTGGAGTCTTCTCTTTCAAACAAGGTAAAAAGGTTCCAAGAAAAACTCATTTTCTCCATATTTCTTTGTTGGCCGATTTTGCCCAACCACATACCTTGTTTTTCTTCTTGTTCTTGAGCTCCAAATTGACCCTTCAATGGTGGAGTAGTTTCCCTCTTGATTCAAGGGTGAGAATCCCTCTTAAAATCTTTAAAAAGGTAAACCCTAACTTTGTGTTCTAGCCTTTGATTGAATTAAGATATTCCAAGGGTTTAGATAATTAATTGGGTATGTTTATGTGTTCTTGGATGTCGGGATGGAGTTTGGAAACTCCATACCCTCTTAACCAATTTTGGAGAAGATGAGGAGCAAGAGATGAATTAAGGAGGCTTGTGAAATTAAGGTAAGAAAAACTACCTTGAACCTTGTTTATAATTGTTTAAGTGTTTGGGATGGGTAAACAAAGTAATGAACCCAAAGTGATGGATAATGTGGTTATTGAGATTTTGGAGATTTTGGTGATTGTGTTGTTGTTGTTGTTGTTAATTTGAGGATTTTGTTATGTGCTGGTAGAACCCTTGTGGGTTTGGCTAGTTGTAGGGTGAATTATGTGAAGAAATGAGTTTTGGGATATGTAAGGTTTGTAACGAGGTCATGGCGAAATTTCGGTAGAATATAGTAGTTTAGATGGTGATGTGAGCTGGAAGAGTTTAAGTGTTAATAGG
>CM041779.1:240321585-240454260 GCA_023374045.1 Limonium bicolor
ACCATTTCGGTGCCATGGAGTTCCACCATTGAAGGAGCTTGAGCTTGTATTTTTACATATTGTTACTCTCCTTTGCTTCTAGGTAAGGAATCTCAAATAAAAACTTCATTTCCTTCATGTTTTTGTTGTGACCGAAAATACCTATTGAAGGAGCTCTTTGTGTGACTTTTTTCTAGCTTCATTCCAACTCTTCATGGACTAGGTGGAGTCCTCTCTTGTTAGATATTTAAACTCTCTTCAAAGATCAAGGTAAAACAACTACATTAATGTTTTTGAAACAATGTAAAATTAGGGTTTACAATGAGATGAAGCTTATAGCTTGAATACTCATTATAATGTTTGTATATTGTTTAGAACTTGACAAAGAATCAAATACCTTACCGGTTTTTAAAGGAAACAAGAAAGAAGTTGTTTGGAAAAGAGGTAAATCTACTAACCTAATGTTGTTTAATGCCTTAGGAGAAATGAGCTTATAATGCTTGTTAAAACTACCTAAAGAGCAAATGGTGAATGACTTAGTAAAGTGTTCTCAAGAGCTTAGTAAAAGGCATATGTGTTGTTGAGTGTATTTGCAGGTCAAAGGCAAATATATTGTGGAAATTCAGTGTTTATGATTTATGCATCTTAAGGGCCTAAGAGCCATGTCATTTAAGGGCCTAAGTGCCATGCAATCTAAATTATGCACTATATTGTGAGGTGGTGCTATATGAGTGAAGTTTGTGTATAAGAAAGTGCTTGATGGATTTTTAGTTTTCTTGGTTGTTTGTTGGTGAAAACAATATGTTTTGGTTTAGTAATGTTCTAGGAGAACCTATGTCGAAATTTAGGTAAGAAGCAAGAAGTTCTCAGTGTTTACATGAGGTTTGGTGAATTAGAGGTGTTAGGAAATGACTAGGTGTTTTTAAGAGAAGATATAATGTCTTAAGTGTTCTAGAGTGTAACAAGGACTTAGGCATGAGCTTGAGGTTTTAGTATGTACCAAAGTCATTTTGAACTTAGGTAAAGACTTAGGCAAACTTTGGTAAAATAAGGAGAAAGTGTAAACTTGAAAAAGAATTTCAAGAATGACATAAGGAGTTAGTTGTGAGAAATAATGCTTAAGAGATGATGTTAAGATGAGGAGAAAGCATTTTGGGATAGTAGTTATCATAGGTGAGAAACACCATTTAGAAACCTAGTATAAAATGTTGTAAGTGTTAAGGAATTTTACAAGGAAATAAGTAAAGGCTTAAGGAATTAGAAAATGAGTTTCATGGATGTTGTATGTGGATATAAGGGTACCAAATGTTGTTAGGAAACATTAAGAGGCTTTAGGAGAAGTTTGGTGAAGATTTGACAAAGTTTGGGTAAGTTTAGAGGACGTCCGACCCAGGGGTCCGACCCAAGTTTGGGTCGTACAGCCTCTGTTAGGCGTCAGGAAATTGTTCTGGAATGGTCCGACCCAGAAGGGTGGGTCGACATGGGTTGGACGGTCGTGTTTCAAAGGAGGGAAAATGTTCTGGAATGGTCCGACCCAGTCGAGTGAGTCGGACGTGGGTCGGACGGGCATGTTTGTAAGGCGGTAAAATGTTCTATAATGGTCCGACCCAGAAGGGTGGGTCGGACATGGGTCGGACATGTATGTTCCGAGGTCGATGAAGTTCTCTGGATGGTCCGACCCAGAAGGTTGGGTCGGACATGGGTCGAACAAGGTAAGGTTCTTCAGACCCGAAAACCACTGGAAGGGTCCGACCCAGTTGTGGGTCGGACGGTGGGTCGGACATACCAAAACTTAAAAAAAAAAAACAGAAAAGAATGTGACTTATGTAGTTAACCCTAGGGTGTATAATGAAGGTAACCTAGGGTAAGTTAGCATTTAAACATGTCAAATAATCATGTTAAACACTTAGTAAATTTGGAGGTTAAGTAAGTTAATTAACCGACATTCTTGAATCATGTATAGGAGTGACCTACGGTGGAAACAAATCAAGGCAAGGACCAAGGTATGGTTTTCTTACAGTCTGTTGTCTACCGGTTTACACCGGCTTGTGTGTTGTATGTTTTTCTGTGTGTTTATGACGTTATAAGATCTAAACATGTAATGAGTTTACAGTTGTTCATATAATTGTGATGTTATGATGTGACTCATTTCCCTTGTGTGTGTCTAACATGACTTACCACTTATTGTGTATTGGTTGTTAAGTTCCACCATGAACTTCTAACAAGTGTTAACTGGGAAGTGAGGAATCCGGTTGTCCGGTCATGCATGTAAGTTAAGAGTAGATATCTGAATCAGATTCGACTCTTATGTTGTTAAGATTGTTCTCCTTAATTTGGCATTCGATCTCCCGCTAGCTTCCTCCAAAGCTTACCTATTCTGACTTATGATCGGTTTAGTGGGAACATGTGTTTGTGTGGTGTGTTCGGGTCACTAAATCCGAACCATCTGTGACTTAAGTTACTCGTTCGACTAACAGAACGGTAATGAGTGTGTATAACGAGCTTAACATGAGGGTGAATCATTCTCTAGGCTCTTGTGTTATTTGACCCTTGTGGTTGTTATTGTGGAACGAAGATCCACTGTGTATGTGATGTTGTGCTGTGCACTATTGATGCTATGCCACATGTTATGTTATGTATATAAATGAATGCCAAGTTATCATGACAATTAGTTGCGCGTATCCCGGTAGCCGATGGGCTGCGCGTTAACCATACCAGCCAAGGGTTGCTGACCCCCTCGGGGGATCCATATTTCTCTTACTGCAGGATGAGGATCGAAGAAGCAGAGTGGCTCTAGATCCTAGGATGTGGTTTACTTTTGAGTACTTTTGGATGTTGGCCCGGGATGCGCCTGTGCTCCCGTGGCGTGATATATATTTGGTTGTGACAGTTAACAGTGATGTGAACAGTGAAGGATGTATGTAATACTCGGTATTGTATATGATGTATTTATGGTTTAGTTTTATGCTCGGGAGTCTGATCATCAGACCGGTACACTTGTATTTATTCTGCCTTGTCAACCACGTGGGTGGTTGACGGCGTTGTAGCGCACCGAAGCGTTAGTTACTGTTTAGTTATTTATTTCCGCTGCGATTTCATTTAGTGTTATGTGCGTAGTAGGGGTGTTACAAAAAGAAAACGGTGTTTAAAACAATATTACGAATACTTTTTCTACAAAAAATCGACATGACCTTTGCATAATTGTACACATCCCGTGCTTATTATTCAGCACTCACCAAAGTCATCACAACCACAAACATTCCAACAATGGCAGCAACCAACAATTAAAATAAATCAATTCTTTACTAGCTAACTGAAAACCAATTGCAAATTCAGATCATCAAACCAACATTTTCAATTCTATACTGTATAAGTTCAAACCGGTTAGAGATTAAAATAGAATCGAGAGTTAAAATACGTACTTGTTTTTAAGGATTTATGGAGAGGGGAGACTGGTGCCTGAGAGGTAAGCTTCTGTGCGAGAGATCGATGCAGCAATACCACTTCTGATATATCTATGCATGGAAGCAACAAAAAAAATTACAAAGGAATGCATCAACAAATATGGAATGAAGCTAAATTATGTACTAGCACTTATATTTAATACATAATTGCATTTATTAAACAAAAATAAAGTTTAGTTACGTACTTGTGCACAGAGGAGGAAAGTGCAACAGTATGGAAGAAGGCGGGAAACAAGAGAGGTGATTCACGGACTTGAATGTAGTGAGACCTGATAAAAAAAATAGATATTGTTAGACATATACACATACATCAAACAATATTAATTACGAAGAGATTTAAAAAAAAAATCGGCATGACTTTTGCATAATTTTACCTATCCCATGCTTATTATTAAGCATTCACCAACCATTCATCAAACCAAATTTTAATAATTTGTGGAAATCAAATACAAAGTAAAAAAAAGACACAACCATGCCTATTATTAAGCCACAATTATTCAACAACACAATTTCTATCATAAACCAAACTATATATACCAAATTTATTCATTAAACGAAATTCCAATAATTTGTGCAAATCAAATACAAAGTACAAAAGAGAAAAATGATAAGTTAGATTATATTACCGGTTCGAAAATGAATTGTTCTCCGCTCCGCTTTCAATCTACCATCAAATGGTAAGAAGCTTCTTAAGTATTTATCTGTAGAGACACAAATACGTATAGACCACAAGAAACTCAGTAGTTGTGTTTGTTCCTTATATGCGTTAGGTTGCAATTTACAGTAAGTGAAGAGAATGAAGAGTTAAATTAAAAAAATTTACCGGTCCTAAATGAATTGTTTTCAGCCCCTCTTCTCAATCGGGCGTGCGAGACGCGTGTAGGCAATACCAATCTCTATAGAGGCAACGCAGACGCAAATAAATATGAATTGAGGGCGCAACATGTTATCCGTGTTTAACATGTTATCCATAATTTCAATATACCTCGTATGCATCACACTCTTTATTAACGATAATATAATATCATAATCAAATATGTAAATTATAAAACATTATCGTTAGCTCATTCAAACAAGACAATAAGAATTTTTTTTAGTAAACTCCAATACAATCTACAGAGAGTGGGAAACTTAGTGTCAAAGATGAAATCATCAACTCGACTACATGTTTATGACGACAAGGAGAAACTCTTAATTGCTTAACTTATATTACTGTTCGAACAAGTAAACTTACATTTTGGGATTAGTAAAATTTTGTGCAATTAGATAAACAAAATATACATGCCTTTTCATTGCATAAGGAAAAAATAATTTGAAAGATCCCCACCGCACTTTTACTATTAAATAAACAATACAATATTAAAATCCTTTTCTTGAAAACAAATTTAGTTATGAATTTTTCTGATTTATGTGTTGCTTATTTATGCAAAAATAACAGCAGAGATCTCACTCACCAATGTATTTCAATGATATTTACTTATGAAATGTGAATTAACAAGTAATTAAGTGGACCAAATAAGCTAACTGAACTATACTTAAACAAATAATGCTCAAACATTGTTCCACCCCATATATAAGCATAATAAATCTAGCCCAAATACGCTACCTAACTATACTTAAAAGAAGGGCCAAAAACAGCAAAAAAATTCACTCGGACATTTCGTCAACACTTGTGTGCATACATAAATTATTAGTTTAACAACAAAATCTTGCAAAGATTTCACACACACAATAAATACAGCATCCACAATCACAATGTGACAACAATCTATCAATTTTAACAACACATTAACAATTAATTAAACAAAACCGAACTTAAAGTTAGGGTTTATACTCACCTAGCGCCTCTGTTGCTGGGCGGGAGACGGCGGCGACGACACCGACGCGACGACCACCGACGGCGCGACGTCCGGCGAAGGCGGGAGGAGGAGGAGGGCGAGCGACGGCAGTGTGGTGGCGGTGGCGTCGGTTCGCAAGTGCCGCGGAGAACAAAGAGAGAGGGGTTAATTAGGGGCTAATGAAATTGTAATTGTGTCGAGGCGGGCTGGGGGGTTAATTAAAACGACCTATTTCGGCGGTTCTTTTGTTAGGAACAGCCGAAATAGACCCTCTGAAATAAAAAAAATAAAAATAAAAATACCTATTTCGGCGGTTCCTAACAAAGAACCGCCGAAATAGGTCGTTTTAATTAAAAAAAAAGAAAAATAGAAACACCTATTTCGGCGGTTTCGTAGAAGGAACCGCCGAAATAGGTCTCTTTTTTTTTTATTAAATAGGGCCTATTTCGGCAGTTCTTTGTTAGGAACCACCGAAATACACCCCTTCTTTACAGACCGCATACATCTCGGGCCCCTATTTCGGCGGTTTTATCTACAACCGCCGAAATAGGGGTGCCGAAATAGACGTTTTTTGTACTAGTGATACCCGAGATGATAAGGAAACATACGCCATGGCCAGTGATGATCCAACAACATGCTCACTTTTCGGGAAACTCAGGGAAGTACTGCATAGGAATGGGTCTCTCGTCATCTGCACGGTCAGGTGTGTCTAAAGTCCAAATTATTCCCTGACTACGTTGTGCCATGTATGAGTATCCGGTAAATACGGGATCCTCTATGGACGTGTAGCGTGACATCGGGCTTCAGAGACACCCGCGGTGCAGAGGACACTTGGAGAACTGAGCCCATGCAATCTTCAGGGTAAGATAGAAGGGTGGTCAGACAGGCGGCATACAAGGGGTGACTGCCCATGAAACCCGTCTTAGACACCGGACCAGGTTGCTGGACACTGAAGGCTCAGAGTTCACTATATGCTGGCTTTGACTCGAATAATAGAGGGTATTTTTGGATCATGAGCTCAAGGCGTCAGTCGGAAACCATACCGCCTCGTGGGTTTGTTCACTCAGAAAGTGACCCTAGCTCAAGGGGAATCAACCGTGGACCGGTCAGGATCCTGTGACATCGTGGGTAAATAGGGTGACACAGAGGAATGCATGTCCTAAGCTACCCACCCCATGCACCCCGCAATTGTAACAAAAATATGAAAGCAGTAAATGAAACAAACGAAGTTAGCACCGACCTATTTGCTAAGGATTTTATCTTGAGATTAGTGATTCCAATTTGTTTTTTATTACCCTAAAGGGAAGTTAGCTTCATTTAGCCCTAAGTGTCTCTTTCTAATCGTGAGCTAATTATTAACCTAATTATTGTAATGTTTGTTGAGGATCTAATAAGTCCTATATGTCCTCATCAGATACACACTCAAAGTGTGGAGAAGAATAATCCTGAAGTCTTTGAAAAGAAATCTCTTAAAGATTTTGAAAGAAGTGGGGAAATCCTGACAATCTTGAATGTCTTTCAGTCTTCCTTGGCCAAGTTTTATGGAAAAAAACTTACTCAAGTTTTGAAATACCCCAAACTTAGATATGGTGTTTAAGTGTTAAACTAAGATATAAGGAGGCTAAATAATGCCTTATAAATATCAAGAAACAATTTTAGTCAAAGAAAACACAAGGAAACACCATAAGAGCAATTAGGCAAAATGTGCTCTAAGCTTGGAGTAAATTGGGTAAGCACCCAAATATCATTCTTAGACCTTAGTAATATCCTAATGGTCATGTTAAATCAATTACCAAAGAAAACCAAGCTTGAAAACAAGTTAAAACACAAAATGTGCTTTAAGGAGTCTTAAAGCACATTTTTTGAAAAATTGTCTTGTAAATGGGTTTGAGTGGCTAAATGTCCATCATTACTCTTTAATCAATATGTGTACTACTTATTATCACATTAGGAAGTCTAAATCAATGGGAAATCAAAAATTTCACAATTATGTGCCTTGTTTAGTGAATAGTAACCAAATAGTGCTAGTTTAAGACATTAGTCAAAGAAAGTCAATTAAATGGTAAAAAAAGACCACAATATACCTCATTTGACCAAGGGGGGTGGTTTTTAAGTGTGACTCACCACACTTATCTAGTTAAGTAAAGAAGAAAGCAAAAGTAAGAAATTCACTATTCACTTTTAACAAATATCTTACCTTTGTATACCTCTTCCTCACCTCTTCATTCTCTTCTCTCACACAACGTTTTCTCTTGCTTTCTTCCTTCTCCATTGACGTGAAGAGCAGCCCATGTAAGCTCCATCTTCCTTTGATTACTACTTACTCATTTTAGCTCCAAAACCAAAACAAATTACATATTCTTCTTAGTTAGCTCAAGCTCTTCCTTTCTATCTTTCCAAAACTTCAAGAGCTCCATTTTGGTGCCAAGCCAAACCGCCATTAGAGGAGGAAACTCAAGCTTGGAGAGTTCATTGGCTTCCCCATTCTCTTAAGGTAAAGAATATGTAAGAAAATTTAGGTTTCCATCATTTTTCTCCATAACCGAAAACTTCTACTATGGGGCTCCATTTTTTATGCCTTGTTCTAGCTTGTTTTCTATTCTCCAAGGGCAAGAGGAGGTCCTTCTTGATTCATATTCAAGCTTGTCTTGAGAATTCAAGGTAAAACAATCAATTTAATACCTTAAAACACGTTTTGACCTAGGTTCATTCCTTAAGGTTAGTGTATTGTTAGTACTCATTGGAGTCATTGAATATTGGTTAGAAACATTGGCAAGGAAGTTTTATTTGGAGACCGAGATTGATCAAGGGAAAACCTAAGGAAGAAAGTTTTGTGAAGCTTGAAAAGAACAAGGTAAATGTCTTACCTTAAGGTGTTTAATGCATTAAGGGATGGGATTTAGATATGTGATAAGTTTAGCTTGGAGTTTACATTAGGAAAGGGCTATAAAATCCTAGGAGAAGCAATGATTATATTCGAGAACTTGTGATTAAAGAGCAAATGAGAAATGAGATAGTTAGATAATTCAAGGAGAATTATAAGAACACTATATTGCAATGGGAGCTTGTTGTGTGTATTGCTGGTCAAAGGCAATATATATTGTGGAAATTCAGTTCTTAAGATTTATGCATTTAAGGGCCTAAGTGTCAAGCAATTTAAGTTTATGCACTATATTGTGATGTAGTGTAGTTTGGGTGTATATTGTGTGTTAAGATGGTGAATGAGAATTTGAGTGTTTATAGTGTGAAAGTGATGAAAATTTAAGTGTTGGATGTAGAGTATACTAGGGAAGCCGTGCAAAATTTGGTGGAGAAACTAAGTGTTTAAGACGTTTAAGGAGATTTAGGGATAAGGATGTTCTAGTAAACCTTAAGGGTTGTTTTAGTGAAAATGAATAAACTATGGAGTTCTTGTGCACTAGGGTGATTTGGGGATGTTTAGGAGGAACTAAGGGTTTCCATGGTGAGTTAAGGCACCAAGACCAAGACTAAGGAAGTTAGGAAACTTGTGCAAAGTTCGAAGGAAAACTAGGGTATAATGACTCGTAAACATGTGCTAGCTTATGTAGCTTTAGGAAGGTGAGAAAAGGGATAGGTGTGAGCAACGATACATGGGGTAGTATGTGTAAGTAGAAAGACACCTTGGTTAGAGGAAGTCCTAGGTGAAAACACAAGTTGGAAGTATAAGGAACTAAGCTCTAGGTGTTAAGGATTTAGTAAGAATTTGAGTAAAAGTTTAAGGAGGTTGTTGGATGATTTAGGGAGGTGTTAAGGTGTTTAAATGATGTTAAAACATGGGGAAAACATGAGGAATGATTAGGAAAGATTGGGGTGAAACGGAGTCGAAAAGAGGAGAAAAACACTTTAAATCAGGTTCTGCAGTGGACCGCCCCTAGGGACCGCCCCTGTGGGAGGTCCTATTGTCTACTGCAGTCGTGGGACTTTCTGTTGTGGACCGCCCCTGGGACCCCCCGGGGGCGGTCCGGACCAGAACAAAAAAGTTTTAAATTTAAGGAGGATAAGGGGGCATTAGTAGTAAGCTATTAAGAGGGCAATGGTGATTAGATAAGTGAGTATATGAGGGCTTAAAGGATTAGTTAAGTAAAGGATTTTAAGTGTTTAAGGTTAAGTTCTAAGAACTTAGTGAGTACTAAGTGGGAATGAAGGGGAATGTTAGGTATTGATGTTAGTGGGTTGTCTATGACATGTTTAATGGGTAAAATAGCTACTAAGGGTGAACAAATGTAAGAGACAATAAGAAACAATGCGCTTAAACGTTTAAGATAAAAACCACAAGGACTTAGTAAATGACAATGGGTAAATGTTAGTGTTTAGAAAGGTTAAGTAAGTAAATAACGTTAAGTTGGGCTAAATGATGACTTAAAATTGAATGAATGTTTTAGGACTTGTGAATTGGGACTTGGAAGGAGATAAACCGAACAATCGCCGACGGTGAACGGTACGTCTTTCTTGTGACCTGCTTGCTAACGAGTGTCCCTCGGCTTGTGTGCTATCTGTTTATTTGATATGACTAAGACAAGATAAAGCATGCAACCGGATATTAATGTTCTCGTTGTGTATGTGTTTTCTTTACACTAACCCACGAGGCTTTAGGATAGCTACTAACTAAGCTTGGTACCTATTGAAATAAGGAGAGGAATGGTGTATTGGTAATAGTTGGTTAATACCCGATAAGGTTTGACTAACACAAGGTTTGTAAGACTTTTCGCTAACCATAACTTGGGTGGGAGTGAGGAATCCGGAATGGTACCGGCACATGTGTATTGGAGGAGGTCGGTATCTGAATCAGATCCGACTTCCAAATAAGACTTGTCCTCGGACTCGTCGCCTAGGGTCAACAAACCGACCCGACCACCCGGACTACTGTTTGAGGTGGGAGGCACATTAAGGATGGCGTGGGGGATCAAGCCTACATCCCCAACAAATTAAGAAAGGTTGCTTATTGCTGGTACGTGCACTGCTACCGGCTAGGGTTAACCAAGCTCTATAAAAATAAGCAACCAACTAAGGGCTAACCAGTCTAATAGTAGAACGGTTGGCAAATATAAGATTAAGGAGAATGTGGACCTAAGGGGTTAAGATCTAACTCACTTGTTAAGGGAACGCTTGAGTCATTCATTGGAGTGTGAACTATGTATGTTCATTTGTGGTTTGTTGTTTTATTGCATTTCATATTATGATTGTGATTCTAATCAACTTCCATGCTATCGACAATTAGTCGTCGTAGCCCCGTTAGCTTGGGGGCCACGAGAGGGTCGTACCAGCATTCGTGCTGACCCCCTTTGGGGGCTGTTTTTACACTTGCAGGTAAGCGCCCATGAGTCACACCACGAGAGTATGAGCGGTTAGACTTAGGATGGGTTATTTATTTTTGAGCACGGGTTGCGCATGTGCGCCCGTCTGTTTACATTAAAACGGATGGAAGTTTATGTTGTCACTTGAGACACTCGAAACTCGGTTGGTGGGAATTTTGGACGGTATGTATATTTTGGATAAGTGTTGTAAATTAGTAAAGTTCAGTATGTTCTTTTGATCAGACCGTGGCAAGGTCCCGGTGCTAGTTTATTCCGCTGCGATCATTGTGAATAAGTTGTTAAGTTTTGCGATAACCACGATTGGCTTTGGACGGGGTGTTACAAAAAGTGGTATTAGAGCGTAGTTACGCTCTGATCAAGAAACACCGGACATAAGTGACCACCGAGTTAGGATATAAGTTAAGATATAAGTATTGGGTTAAGGGTGTGAGAAATTAGAGTGAGTAGAGTCAGATGACCACTATTAAGTGTGGATCGTCTTTACCGTCTACGGACGATACAAATCCTTGAACCGAAATCGTTATGGATTTGAACCTAATGTGAGTTGTGCTTATTCAGATGTCAGGAAGGAGACAAGGCCGAGGCCGTGGTCGAGGAGACGAGGCTGAGATACCGGGAGGGCAGACGATCGCAGAGATCGTAGCTGCCGCTTTAGGGCACATGGGTTATCAGCCTGGTGCACCCCCACCTCAACCGCCACAGCTCCGGGAACCAAACTGGGTGAAGAGCCTATCAGACCTTCGACCCGTGTCATTTCAGGGGGAGACTGATCCCGCTAAGCTCGAGGCGTACATCTCCGAGCTGGAGACCGCCTTCGAGACCCTTGATGTCCCTGCTGGATCAAGGTGCGTCTGGCTGCATTTTATCTGAAGGGAGCGGCAGGCGATTGGTGGAAGCTGGTGAGGGCCGAGCATGTGGCCAATCCAGAGTTCGGCTGGGAGCAGTACACCGCACTACTTCGAGCAAAGTACTACCCCGCCCATGTCCAGACGAAGAAGCGCTTACAGTTGGATGCGCTTAAGCAGACGGACAAGATGACGGTATACGAGTATTACTCGGAGTTTACCGCCTTGCTTCGTCTTCTACAGGGTCTTGGATATTCAGACCAGATCCTGGTGGACCGCTTCTATGGCGGGCTTAGCCACCGACTCCGCTACGGCATGGGGCCGACGAGTTATACTACCTTGCAGAAGTGCTATCATGCCGCTACTAAGGTTGAGATAACCGTCCAGCTGAGGGACGAGGACAATGCCAAGAGAAAGATTGCTGGGAAGAGTACAAAACACCAAGGGCAAGGTGGGTACAAGAAACAGAAGTACTAGCCTCAAGCCCATAAGAGCCAGAACCAAAAGGGAAAGGAGGGAACGAAGAAGGCTACTGATGAGCCACTGAAGCTGACTTATGCTTATGCTACTAAGCCCCTGCGCTCCAGGGTGCCAAAGGGTAAGGAAATATATTTTGGGTAAATTAAGAATGGTTGACGATATTGAGAGACAATCACTGATGCCATGTGTAATCAGGTACTGAGTCTGGTAAGGAAACCGGTGGTGGCTACCAACGACACTACTACTGCCAGCGGTGTAACAAGGACCACCCCGGAGTTGACTGTAAGGGGAATAAGGTGGAATGTAATTTCTGCGGTGTGCTCGGGCACCGGCGTATGAGTGCTATGGGAACCCGGAGGGTAGAAACTACAGACCCGGTTTCAAGGTTAAGACTAGGACCGATCAGAGAGCTGGACCTGAAGGTCATAAGGGGGCGCAACAAGCGACAAACAAGAATCCACGGGTAGCCCAAAAGTCGGGACCCACACTACACATGGTGGACCGGGACGATGAGCCTGAACCCTCATCGAGGCCAGGTACCACTACAAACCTTTAAGTGATAAAATTGTCTGCTTACCGCATTAAATGAGAATAAGATAAGATTAGACCTTAAGTGAGATATGACCTATTACCACCTTAAGAAACTTCAACATTTGCTATCCAATGCCTTCAACACCTAACCCGGAATACACTGACATCAAAACCCGAGTCTTTCCAACCGAATAATGTCAGGTTATCCGCCCAGGTATGATTTTATTAAGGGGATACCTGACACCAGCAACACAAATAGCCATCATCAGGAGATGCAGTCAACTAGGAGTGGGACCGGGAGGTTTTTATACACCAGAGTACCTAGGAGGAGCAAGAATGAAGTTAAAGATGATGAGCTTAGGCAAGGATTAGAATCCTTATGCCAAGACGTACCAAACCACGAGGATGCAAGATGGAGTCCCACCACCGGGAATACCCGAAGAGTTCCATCCGGTTATTACACAAGTCGTGGAGATCGCTCAGCAGTTGGAGGCTGACCCGATTCCAGACATACAAACGGACATCTGCATTGTAAACTTCTGTGAGAAAGACGGGCGAATCGGACTACATCAAGACCAGAACGAGACGACAAAGTCTCTCGAAAGAGGGATACCCGTAGTGTCTTGGTGTAACACCACAACTGCTAATCTCATCATTACCTCTTAAACTGTTACAATTTACCATTAAACTCGCAGCGGAATTCTAATACAACGGAGGGTGATACAACGCCGTTAGCCACCCTCGTGGCTAACCAGGCCTAACTCACATACAGTAACGGTCTGATGGACTGGAACAACTGAGTACACTATACAATACTCAATTCATTTCCTTACTATACTATACCGAGTCTACAATACACGGATGCCGATAACATACTCGGACTTACACCTCATTCAAATGCATAAGTGATTACAATCTAACTACCCATGCTTCATAGCAATCCCCGTCCTACTCTCTCGAACGGTGGTCAGCTTCAAGTACCTGCGCACTAAAAACGTTCCCCCTAGGGGGTCAGCTTACGCTGAATACGAATTTCGCATATACCGCGTGCTAACCGCGGTACGCCGACTACTTTGGGTCGGATATACATGGAGTTCATTTTAATCAAACAACATGCATCATAGCAATGCCATTGAAATACCCCAAACTTAGGTATGGTGTTTAAATGATAAACTAAGATATAAGAAGGCTAAATAATGCCTTAGAAACATTTCTAATCAAAGAAAATATAAGGAAACACCAAAAGAGCAGTTTAAGCAAAAACGTGCTCTAAGCTTGGAGAGACATGGGAGTGTACCCAAATATTGTTCCAAGACCTTAGTAATATCCTAATGGTCATTTTAAGTCAATTACCAAAGAAAACCAAGCTTGAAAACAAGTTAAAACACAAAATGTGCTTTAAGGAGTCTTAAAGCACGTTTTTGAAAAACTGTCTTGTAAATGAGTTTTGAATGGCTAAATGTCCATCATTACTCTTTAATTAATATGTGTACTATATAGTATCACATTTGGAGGTCTATATCAATGGGAAATCAAAAATTTCACAACAATGTGCCTTGTTTTTGATGAATAGTGAATTTAAGCTAGTTTATAACATAAGTCTATATAGTGAGACATTTGGTCAACAAAGACTAAACTACCCTCATTACAAAAGGGGGCCGGTTTCTTAAGGGGTGAGTCACCACCTTCATGACTCATTAAGTGATTAAGAAAGCAAATAAGTCTTTTAAAGCCTTAAGTACTATTCTTTTTACATAAATCTCACCTTTAGTGATTCTCTCTCCTCACTTCTTCATTCTTCCTTGTTCACCACGGTTTTCTTGCTCTCTTTCTCTTCTCCATTAACGTGAGCACCTCTCCATGCTAGCTCCATCTTCTCTTGCACACATCTGCTCATTTTAGCTCCAATCCAAAACAAATACATATTCTTCTAGTTAGCTCAAGCTCATCCTTTCTATCTTTTCAAAACTTCAAGAGCTCCATTTTGGTGCCAAGTCAAACCACCATTAGAGGAGGAAATTCAAGTTTGGAGCTCCATTGGCATCTCCATTCTCTTAAGGTAAAGAAAGTGTAAGAAAATCTAGGTTTCCACCATTTTCTTCACTTGACCGAAAATATATACTCATGGGACTCCATGTTTATGCCTTGTTCTAGCTTGTTTCTACTCTTCAAAGGGGAGAGGAGGGTCCTTCTTGCTTCACATCCAAGTTTGTTGAGAAACCAAGGTAAAACAATCACATTAATACCGTAAAACATATTTTAAACCTAGGGTTTGTTCCTTAGGGTTAATGTGTTATCTAGTACTCATTGGAGTCATTGGATATTGGTTAGAACATTGGCAAGGAGAATCACATTGGTGACCGAGATTGAACAAAGAAAACCTAAGGAGAAAAGCTGTAAGCTTGTGAGAAAACAAGGTAAAATACTTACCTTAAGGTGTCTTGCTGTTTAAGGGAATGAGATGTGGGTAATGATGAGCTTAGTGTTTAGTTTATGTGTGGAAGGTGCTATTAAAACCTAGGAGAAACAATGTCTATACTTGTGAACTTGTGACTAAGGAGCAAATGAGAAAGGAGATAGTTTAAGAATATAAAGGTGAAGTACAAGAAGCATTTTATTTCAATGGGAGCCTTGTTGAGTGTATCGCAGGTTGAAGGCATATATATATGTGGAAATTCAGTGGTTAAGATTATTGTCATTTAAGGGCCTAAGGGCCAGCATTTTAAGTTTAAGCATTATATGATGATGTGGTGAAGTTTTAGTGTAAATTGGGTGTTAAGTGTTGTGATGAGAATTTGTGTGGATTGGTTGTTTTGGATGGAGAAAAACCATGTGTTAGGAAGTATATACTAGAGAACCCATGCGAAATTTAAAGGAAAGTTTAAGTTAAGATATCCTAAGGGAATTTAATGATTAAGAAAGTACTAGGCATGTTCTATAGGTTTGTCTTGATGAAAAAGGGTGAAGTTAAGGTATTTTAATGACTTATGATGACTTAGGTATCACCATGGAAGGTTTAGGAATCAAGAGAATGTATTGGAGTATTTAGGACTTAGGCAAATGTTGGTGTACATCTAGGAAGGAAATAATGTGATGATGGAAGTTTAGACTTGTTAAGGAACTTTAAGTGAATGCTTAAAAGAGTTTAGATAAGTGAGAGATGCTTGGGAGATGATGTTATAGTGGTGAAGAAAACATTTGGCATAGTGGTTACTTTAGGTAAAGAACTACCACCTAAACCTAGAGGAAAACATTACAAGTGTTAGCATTATTACAAGGAAAATGCATAAGGACTAAGGGTATCTTGGTGAATGATTTAATGTGATTTGAGGAGGGCTTAAGGAGTATTTGAGGTGCCCAAATGAGGTTATAACATATTGGATATGAGGAGAAGTTTGGAATTGAAAGAGGCAATTTAAGAGGAAGTCTGTAGAGGACCGACCCAGGGTCCGACCCAGTGTTGGGTCGGTCGGGCCAAGTTAAGCCAGCCGGAATGCCTCTGGACTGGACCGACCCAGAGGGCTTGGGTCGGTCGGCTTAGCCTTGGGTCGTCGGGCAAGATTTAAGTAGGAAAATGGGTTCTGTAAGGGACCGACCCAGAGGGTTTTGGGTCGGTCGGTCTAGCTCTGGGTCGGTCGGATGGGTTTCAAGAGACGGAAGAGTTTCTGTAATGGACCGACCCAGGGGTAGGGTCGGTCGGTGGGTCGGTCGACCCTTAACACTTAGAAAAAAAAAAAAAGAAATTTCAAATTCTAAGAAAGGTAATGGGTAATGAGGTATGCCCTTGGAAGGGTAGTAATGATTGGGACCCTAAGAACTTAAGGAGTTAAGTTAAGATTAAGTATAAGTTTTGATGATAAAAGTAAGTTTGTAAGACAAGTGATAAGACTTGAGAGGTTATTGAATGGAAGTCCTTAGAGACTAAGTGAGTTAAGTAAGGTGCAAATAACTAATAACCTAAAAATGAATGGATGTTTTAGGTTTGTGAATTGGGACCCCGAAGAGGTTAAACAAACAACGATCGACGGTGAACGGTACAATCCTTTTTTGTGACCTGCTTGCTAACGAGGTGTCCCTCGGCTTGTGTGCTATCTGTTTATTTGCTATGACTAAAACAAGATAAAGCATGCAACCGGTTGTATTGCTCTCGTTGCGATTGTGTTACATTTACACTAACCCGCGAGGCTTGAGATTGTTACTAACCAAGGTTAGTACTTACTGAGTTAAGGTTGAGAACTAAGTATCGTTGATTGTTGGTTTTACCCGTCAGGTTTAACTAACACTTGGTAATTAAGGCTTTCACTAACCATAACTTGGGTGGGAGTGAGGAATCCGGAATGGTACCGGCACATGTGTATTGGGGAGGTCGGTATCTGAATCAGATCCGACTTCCAAATAGACTGGTCATTAGACTCGTCGCCTAGGGTCAACAAATCGACCCGACCACCCGGGCTACTGTTCGAGGTGGAGGCACAATAAGGAAGGCGTGGAGGGATCAAGCCTACATCCCTAATAAGTTAAGGAAGGTAGCTTATCGTCGGATAGTGCACTACTACCGGCTAGGGTTAACCAAGCCCTACAAAGATAAGCAACCAATTAAGGGCTAACCAATCTATAGTGGAGAGGTTGGCAAGTATAAGTTTGAGATTAAGATTAGGTAAGTTAAGGAACTGAGATTAAGGACTGAGGACTGAGGCAGGGGGTTATTAACCCACTTGTTAAGGGAACGCTTGAGTCGTTCATTGGTTGTGAATAATATATGTTCATCTGGTGGTTATTGTTATTGCACTCCATATTATGTTTGCTATGTAATCAATTTCCATGCTATCGACAATTAGTCGTCGTAGCCCCGTTAGCTTGGGGGCCATGAGAGGGTGTACCAGCATTCGTGCTGACCCCCTCGGGGGCTATTTTTACACTTGCAGGTAAGAGGCCCATGAGGACGCACTACGAGAGTAGGAGCGGTTAGACTTAGGTGGGGGCTTTTATTTTGAGTTCGGGTTGCGCCTGTGCACCCGACTGTTCATATTTAAATGTTGCAAGTTGAGATTATGATTGAGACACTAGTACTCGGATGGTCGTGGGATTGTGTATGTTAACGTTTTGAGCTGGATAAATATTTTGGTTAAGTATTGTATATTAAGCCGGTATATTCTAACGATCGACCGTGGCAAGTCCAAGTGTTGTATATTTCCGCTGCGACGTTTTCGATTAATGTGTTCAGATTGCGATAACCACGATAGGCTTTGGATGGGGTGTTACAAAAAGTGGTATCAGAGCGTAGTTACGCTCTGATCAAGAAATACCGGATATAAGTGACCACCGAGTTAGAATACAAGTTAAGGAATAAGTATTGGGTTAAGGGTGTGAGAAGTTAGAGTGAGTAGAGTCAGATGACCACTAATAAGTGTGGATTGTCTTTACCGTCTACGGACGTTATAAATTTACTAACCAAAACATTGGTGAGTACGAATCTAATGTAAGTTATGCTTGTTCAGATGGCAGGACGCCCTAGAGGAGGCCGAGGTCGCAGCCGGGGTGAGGATATTCCAGGGATACCTGGAGGGCAGACGATCGCAGAGATCGTAGCTGCCGCTTTAGGCATATGGGCTACCAGCCTGGTGTGGGTGCACCACCTCCACCGCCACAGCCTAGGGAACCCAACTGGGTGAAGAGTCTGTCAGATCTTCGACCCGCACAATTCAAGGGGGAGACCGATCCCGCCAAGCTTGAGGCGTACATCTCCGAGCTGGAGACCGCCTTCGAGACCCTTGATGTCCCTGCTGGGATCAAGGTGCGCTTAGCTGCTTTCTACTTGAAGGGGGCGGCGGGCGATTGGTGGAAGCTGGTGAGGGCCGAGCATGTGGCCAACCTAGAGTTCGGCTGGGGAGCAGTACACGCCTTGCTACGGCAAAGTACTACCCCGCCCATGTCCAGACGAAGAAGCGCTTGCAGTTAGATGCGCTTAAGCAGTCGGACAAGATGACGGTGGACGAGTATTACTCAGAGTTCACCGCCTTGCTCCGTCTTCTGCCAGGTCTAGGGTATTCTGACCAGATCTTGGTAGACCGCTTCTATGGCGGGCTTAGCCATCGACTCCGCTGCGGCATGGGCCGACGAGCTACACTACCTTGCAGGTAATAAGAATGATTGAGAATTGAGTAAGTGATGAATAGATTTATATTGTGATGAATAAGTATGACTAATACCATGGAAAAGCAGGAGTGCTATCATGCCGCTGCTAAGGTTGAGATTACCGTCCAGCTGAGGGACGAGGAGAATGCAAAGCGGAAGAGTGCTGGGAAGAGCTCAGAAAGTCAAGGGCAAGGAGGGTACAAGAACAAAAGTACCACCTCAAGCCCAGAAAAATCAGAACCCGAAGGGGAAGGAGGGAAAGGAAGGCTCCGGAAGAGCCATTGAAGCTGACATATGCTTATGCAGCTACACCCTGCGCTCTAAGGCGCCGAAGGGTAAGGAATTGGTATTACATAAGTTAAGAAACAACTAGTGACCATTTGGGATGTGAATATTGACATTGTAAATGATCAGGATCTGAGACTGAGAAAGGAGCCGGTGGTGGCTACCATCGACGCTACATTGTAGATGGTGTCACAAGGACCACCCCGGGCTCGACTGTAAGGGGAACAAAGTAGAGTGCAACTTCTGCGGAGTACTTGGACACCGAGCATATGAGTGCTACGGGAATCCAGAGAGTAAGATTTCAGACCCAGTTTCAAAGTTAAGGCCAAGGCTGATCAGGGATCTGGATCTGACGGTCAAGGAGGGGGCAACCAGCTACAGAAAAGAACCCAAGGGTGACCCAGAAGACGGGGCCCACTCTACACATGGTGGATCGGACGATGAGCCTGAGCCCTCGTCGAGGCCAGGTACCACTGTACTATTTAGTAGTAAAACTACCTGCTTACCGCATTATCATGCATGTTTGGAGAAAATATGAGTTAAGTGAAAATAAGATGAGACTAGAACCTAAGTAAGATATAAACCTACTTTAGGAAGATTCAACATCTGCTACCCCATACCATCTACACCTAACCCGGAGCACACCGACATCGAAACCACACACTTTCCACCGAACATGTCAGGTTATCCGCCCAGGTATGATTTTTAAGGGGATACCTGACACCCGATGCACAAATAGCCATCATCAGGAGATGCAATCAATTAGGAATGGGACCGGGAGGTTTTTACACACCGGAGACCCAGGGGAGCAAGGATGAAATTAAAGATGATGAGCTTGGCAAGGATTGGAATCCGTATGCCAAGAATTACCAACCACAAGGGAGCAAGAAGGAGTCTCACCACCGGGGATACCCAAGAGTTCCATCCAGTTATTACACAAGTCGTGGAAATCGCTCAGCAGTGGAAGCTGAACCGATCCCAGACATCCAGCCAGACATTTGCATTGTAAAACTTCTACGAAAAGATGGAAAACTGGACTACACCAGGATAAGGAGAGACACGGAGCCTCTCGAGAGAGGGATACCCGTAGTGTCTTGGTCCATTGAGATGATGCGGAATTTTATACGGCGAGCAGAAGCGTGCGGACCGTGCAGATAAGATAATACTTAAGTCAGGCGATGTACTAATTTGGGAGGAGAATCAAGGATGTTATACTATGGGATTAAGAGAATCAAGCTGAATACAGCACCGCCAGCAGTAATCAATGCGACGCACATGAGACCAGGAAGATTAAACCTAACCTTTAGACAATATTAGCCATGTAATGTTAGAATGAGATGAGAATGAGATGTAAGATTGAAGCACATGTTGTAAACAGATGGTCATGAATAAAATAACAGGTTGTTCACCATAAATTGTTACGACTCTTGTTATACCATCATACTCATGGAGCTTGTGAATACAATTAGGTTATGGACTCGGTACGGAAGGTGCACTAAGCATACTCACAGAGGCACAGGCCGACGTTAGCGGTACTATCCTCACCGGCACCTTTCCGATCAATGGAATCGAGGCATCAGTTCTCTCGACTCAGGGGCCTCGCATACCTTTGTCTCTGCATCATTCGCGAGCAGGTTGGGGCTAGACGCTGATGAGCTACCCGACTTCACGGTTACGCTCCCGTCTAAGGAGAAGGTTCGTTGCACTCGTTACTACCGAGGAGCCCACCATCGAATTAAGGGGGAAGACTTCCCAGTCAGTTTCATTGAGTTCAGTAAGCTAGGATTTGATGTTATCTTCGGGATGAACTGGTTGGAGCGGCACAAGGGACGTATCCTCTGCGCCGAGCATAGATTGCTGCTCAGGAGTCCATCTGGGGTAACAATATCATACCGCCAGAGGCCCAGGAGCCTTCGACTAAGATCATCACCGCCATGGCAATGCAAAGAGAAATAAGGAGAAAGGAGAAGTATAACCTCTGCTCTGGTACAGGACATAGAGAGAGACCCTGAGTTCGACCCCGACTTACCGGTAGTGTCGGAGTTCCCCGACTTATTTCCACGGGAACTGCCCGGCATGCCACCCACTCGGAGGTAGAGTTCACATTGAGCTGCTACCTGGTACCGGACCGATAGCCAAAGCCATATATGGCTTCCGGCAGAAATGACTGAATTAAAGAACAACAACTGAAAGATTTGTTGGATAAAGGATTTGTCAGACCAAGTGTGTCACCATGGGGAGCGCCAGTCCTCTTCGTGAGAGAAGGATGGTAGCCTCCGCCTCTGCATCGACTACAGAGAGCTGAATGCAGTAACAGTAAAGAATAAGTACCCACTACCGCATTGACGATTGTTTGATCAGTTGAAAGGGAGCATCTGTGTTTCCAAGATGATCTCAGATCGGGGTATCATCAGATAGCCATTAAGGAGGAGACATTGAGAAGACGGCATTCCGGACACGATACGGCCACTATGAGTTTACAGTGATGCCGTTCGGTTTGTCGAACGCGCCAGCGAAGTTTATGGATCTGATGAACCGCTTGTTCCGGGAGCAGCTGGACAAGTCGGTTGTGGTTTTTATTGATGATATATTGATATATTCAAAGTCTAAGATTGAGCATGAGGAACATTTGAGAAGGGTGTTGGAAATATTAAGGGAGAACCAGCTATATGCTAAGTTCTCCAGTGTGAGTTTTGGCTTGACCAGGTCTCTTTCCTAGGTCATGTCATCTCAGATGCTGGGATCGCAGTGGATCCAGCAAGATTGATGCCGTACGTACCTGGCCAAGGCCGAAGACTGTTACCGACATCCGGAGCTTTCTCGGTCTGGCAGGTTACTACAGGAGGTTTGTGAGAGATTTCAGCAAGGTCGCGAAGCCGATGACCAGTCTGATGAAGAAAGATGCACCATTTCTATGGACAGTTGACTGTGAGAGATCATTTCAGCGCTTGAAGGACTCACTGACCACTGCACCGGTATTGACTATTCCAGACGGTACAGAGGGCTTTGAAGTTTATTGTGATGCATCCGGCAGAGGGCTGGGTTGCGTGCTCATGCAACATGGCAAGGTGGTGGCATATGCCTCACGCCAGTTGAAGAACATGAGGAGAACACCCCACAATGATTTAGAGCTGGGGATGTAGTCTTCGTTTGAAGATATGGCGCCACTACTTATATGGGGTTAGTCACGATCTACACCGATCACAAGAGTTTGAAATACATATTCACTCAGAAGGAGTTGAATCTTCGACAGAGGAGAGGTTAGAATTTCTGAAAGACTATGACATTGACCTCCAATACAAAGAAGGGAAGGCCAATGTTGTAGCGGATGCCCTGAGCCGTCGAGCACACTCACTCCATTCGCTAGTTTCTTTCTCCAGCTTGCACTAGTGGAACGCGAGGCTTTAATGACGGTGGTTTAATCACGGCTTAAACAGACACCGTGATTAATAGGAAGGCCGGAATTAATTAGCGACGATGATTGAATTAACCGTAATCAAAAATCGATCGGAGGTTGGCGCGCCTTTTTTAGGAGGGACTTTAGATGACGGTTTTTAGTAAAACCGTAATCTAAAGTCCCGTGTTGACGCGCGCTTTACGGTCAACGGACTTTAGATTACGGTTTTACTAAAAACCGTCATCTAAAGTCCCTCCTAAAAAAGGCGCGCCAACCTCCGACTGATAGTCAACGACGTCGTTTGCCCTTAACGAAAAACTTTATATTAATGTGTTACCTATGTTTGAAACATATGCCAAATAATTTGATTTATTCGACTCCGCGCGAAGTATTTAAATTACAGTTAACGACGTCGTTTTAGCAGTGTATTTTAGATTAATAAAAACTTTATATTAATGTGTTACCTATGTTTGAAACATATGCCAAATAATTATCGCGCTATTTTTTTAATTTCGTTACACTTTAGATTACATTTAACGACGTCGTTTTACCAGTGTATTTTAGATTAATAAAAACTTTATATTAATGTGTTACCTATGTTTGAAACCCAACATATGCCAAATAATTATCGCGCTTTTTTTTTAAAATATCGTTACACTTTAGATTACGGTTTGTTGGGAACCGTCATGTAAAGTGCGACTTTAGTTTACGGTTTACATGTAAACCGTAATCTAAAGTCCATTAAAACATTTGCCTACACTCTGCACACTCTACTCACAGTAACTCTTCTTCTCTTTCGCGCTATCTTCCTCACTGAAATCGCCTCCTCTCTCCCGTCACCTTGCTAACGGCCATCGCCGCCGTCGCTCCCACCACCTTTGTCACTCCCATCGCCGCCGGTCACCACCCATCTACCACTGGTCTCACCGTCGACGTCTCTGTCGCGTATTGGGTATGGGATCGATTGATTGTCGTTTTTTTCCTTACTTTGTTCATATACATGCATTTCGATTGCAAGTTCTAAGTACCTCGTTTGTATCTAATCCTGAGAGTGTAATTGCAAATGTTCTAACCTTGTTCATATATTTGTGCCCAGATTCACCGTTAATTGCAACCTAGTTCGTGGGCTGATTTCTACACTACTTGCCCACTTCGGTGCTTAGTAACGGTAATTTTGCAAACCAAACTGTAAACTGATGTATTTATTTATTCTTAGCATTTAGTATTACAATTAATACATAATAGTGTATTACCGACAAGCTATGCCAGATGCTTTCTGTTTGATTCATTTTCAACTGCTCTCTGTAAACTGCTCTCTGTAAACTGCTGTATTCATTTTCAACTGCTCAATCTGCTATGCCAGATGCTCTCTGTTTAATGCGTGCAAATCTGACTTTGATAAAACTGATTTGGACACGTTAGAAATATAGGGGAGATGCTGTCGATTTTTTTCCGCGGTTTAGCTAGCATTTAACCTTGATTTTTTGATGAATTCTAATGTTGTCGTTTTTCATTTATGCATCAGGACTACGACTTTATTTTGGCTTCCGACCTCAACCGTCTTAGCATCGGCTAATCGTCTACCAGAGGTAAGATTTACATATATACATATAATATTTGACAAACTACCAAACATAGTTATCCGCCCAAGATATACCTAATAGAGGTATATCTTCGGCAGTCCCTGTCGGGACTGTCCATGATTGTTAAATCTCACGCCTAGGGTGTGAATGTGTTTTTAATTGTACTTTATTGATTATTTCAGCAGTATCTCTTTATTGTTCTTCGAATGCATATATTATTGATTAATATCATAATATCGTGCATTTGAAGAACTGTAGGGAGATGCTGCCGAAATTTTCAATAAATTACATATTAAAAACACGTTCACCGGTGGGATTTAATAGTCATGGATGGATTTAGGTTGATAAGATACAAAAGTGTAAAGACTCTGCCACGGGTGACGGTATGAAATGGCTGCCGTCATATAAATAGCTAGAAGGAGATGGAACGTTCGTGGATTTACAGCGGAAATTTGGACGACAAGTTTTTAGAAGGAGTTGATAAGTTATGCACGGTGTTGGCGAACAATCTGAAACCTACAGACAAGGGATACATATTTTGTCCGTGTATCGACTGCCAAAACAATCTGAGATATCGCGGCGTTGAAACAATTAAGGAACATCTGATCCGCCGCGGTTTTACAAAAGATTTCCAAGACATAATCCGATGGCATGGTCAGAGTGTGTTCGATGTTATTAAGCCTGACGAAGGGGATAATGGTCAGGCAAACACAGAAACAGAACTTGGAGATGATACAGTTGCTGGTGACACAGAAGACGTTACAGGGAACGTTGAGCCAGATTTCTGGGATGATGACATTGAGACTATGCTCGAAGATGTGGAACGACATTACTCTAACACGCCAGACAAGCATGAAAATTTGTTGGATTCAAAAACACCGTTGTACCCCGGGTGTGACCCTACAAAGTTAAGCAAGTTGAGTGTCATCCTCAAGCTATTCAACTTGAAAGCGAAACATGGCTGGAGCGACGTAAGTTTCACTGACCTCCTGGAACTATTGAAATACGTTCTTCCGGTGGACAACGTTTTACCAATGACTACGTACTCAGCCAAAAAAATGATGTGCCCAATGGGTATGGGGTACCAGAAAATTCATGCTTGTCCAAATGGTTGCATGCTGTTTTGGAAATCGGATGAATTTGCTGAAAGCTGTTCAGCATGTGGAGCGTCACGGTATAAGAAACAACAAACTCACATCAACGGTAGTAAGAAAGGTTCACCAGCTAAGGTACTGTGGTACCTGCCCATCATTCCAAGGTTCAGACGTTTGTTCTCCATTGAGAAAGACGCAGAGAATCTTCGGTGGCATTCAGTTCACAGGAAAAAGGATGGCAGATTGAGACATCCCGCTGATGCACCACAGTGGAGAAACATAGACGTAAAATTTCCTGAGTTTGGTAACGAACCGAGAAACCTAAGGCTAGGCTTGTGCACGGATGGGATGAACCCTTACGGTACTTTGAGTAGCATACACAGTACCTGGCCTGTGCTTTTGGTTATTTACAATCTACCGCCGTGGTTATGCATGAAACCAAGACACATCTTGTTGTCTTTGTTAATATCTGGTCCAAAGCAACCGGGCAACAAAATTGACGTATTCCTACAACCTTTGATAGAGGATCTACAACTCTTGTGGAATGAAGGGGCTACGGTTTACGACTCATTCAGTAAAGAGGACTTCAATTTGCGTGCTATGTTGTACTGCACAATCAATGATTTCCCCGCCTATGGTAATCTTTCAGGCTATTCAATCAAGGGGGCGTTGGCGTGTCCGATTTGTGGTGAAAACACTTGTAGCATTCGCTTGAAACATAGTGGGAAAACCGTGTATATGGGCCACCGAAAGATGCTTCCAAAAGGACATAAGTATCGAAAGATGGCGAAAGAGTTCGATGGGAAAACTGATCACAGCATGGCGCGCCAGCCTTTGACAGGTAAAGAGATTTACAAAAAGTTGGATAATATTGTGAACAACTTCGGGCCGCCAACCAAAAGTGGTGAAAAAAGTGTCTGGAAAAAGAAATCAATATTTTGGGAACTAGAGTACTGGCAGCATCTGGAGGTTAGACATTGTATCGATGGGATGCATGTCGAGAAGAACGTGGGTGAAAGTATCACCAGCACTCTTTTGAACATAAAAGGAAAGACAAAGGATCATTTGAAAGGAAGAAAAGATTTAATTGAGTTGGGCATACGCACAGAGCTTGGCCCGCAAGAACGTGGAAAACGCACATTCTTGCCTCCTGCCTGTCACACTCTGTCTAAAGAAGAGAAACATAGTCTATGCAGTACCCTTTACAACATTAAGGTGCCATCAGGTTACTCCTCAAACATAAGAAACCTAGTGTCCATGACAGATTTCAAATTAGTAGGAATGAAATCTCACGATTATCATGTCCTACTTCAAGAATTTTTGCCAATTGCACTACGTGGGATCTTGCCGGATGCTGTCAGACACACAATCACAAACGTCAGTGTCTTCCTCAAATCCATTTCGTCTAAGGTTCTTGATGTGGACACTCTGTCTAAATTACAAAAGGATCTTATTGTGACAATGTGCCAGCTGGAGATGTATTTTCCTCCATCGTTCTTCGACATAATGATACATCTCCTCGTGCATCTTGTAAGAGAGATTCTGATGTGTGGTCCTTTGTACCTTCGCTACATGTATCCGTTCGAAAGGTACATGGGTGTCCTGAAGAAGAAAATGAAGAACCGTCGTCACCCAGAGGGTAGTATTATAGAGGGCACTATCACAGAGGAAGTTGTAGACTTCTGCACCAATTACCTAGAAGGTGTCGATACCATTGGACTTCCACGTTCTAGACACGAGGGCAGATTGAAGGGTGTTGGCACGGTTGGAAGGAAACTGAAAAGAATTGACATAGACACTCTTAACAAAGCTCATTTAGTTGTGCTAAGTCATCTTGAAGATGTTGAACCATACTTTGATGAACACTTGTGTGTTTTAAGAGCACAATATCCAAACATGAGTGACGTTAGACTACAAAATGAGCAGAATAGGACATTTGTCCGATGGTTCAAAGAGAGAGTGTTGTCCGATCAGTCCACGAATGTGCCTGAACTGATTAAAGTAGTTGCATTTGGACCAAATCTGGATGTAATTTCTTATGAGGGGTACGATGTCAACGGATTCACCTTTTTCACAGAACGTCAGGATCAGAAGTCAACGAATCAAAACAGTGGTGTAGAGCTTGAAGCTTATCAAAACTTATATGACATCGGTGTCGTGGGTCATAGTCCTGTCTCAGTACAACAATCATATTTCGGTGTTATACAAGACATCTGGGTATTGGACTACAACAGCTACGAAATGTGTGTTTTCCGCTGTAACTGGGTTAACAACAATCATGGCTACCGTGAGGAGGAGCATGGTATGAAACTGGTTGATCTGTCTAGAGCTACTCCCACGGTTGAGCCATTCGTTGTTGGGACGAAGGTTAAGCAGATATTTTATGTAACTGATCCCTGTAATCCTAGATGGTCTGTTGTGCTTAAAGGGAGAAGAGGAATAGTTGGTGTGGATGGTGTGGTTGATGAGGATGAGTATGATGCAGAAGATGAACCTCCAATTGTTCCTATTTCATTGGAAGAGGCTGAGGTCACAGGTCATCGTGAGTATATACGATCAGACCATAACGAGGGCATGTGGGTTGAGAGATAATGGTGTATGTAAGTTATTACTATAAAAATTTATATGAAATTAACACTGTTTTATTTATTGCTTGTTTATGACCATTATGAAATTCTTAATTTAATTCAAATTGTATTTCAATCCTTGCAGGCATGGCTGATCAGGACATGGTTGATGAAGAGTTCGATTTATATTGTCGTCAGGAGGAGGAAAATGAGCAGCAAATGGTACCGGTCCCATCTACATCTGCCGCTGCTGCTGTTGCCCCATCCACATCTGCCGCTGCTGCTGTTGGCCCTTCCATGAGTGCACCTTCTACGAGTGCTACTCAGAGACCCAGAGGTAGAGGTCCGACCCGTGGGTTGAAACTGCAGAAACCGGATCAGATTAGTCTTCTGTGGGACCAGTATGGGAGGTATGGTGGGGGCAGCAGGTCAGAGTTCGCTAGTATGCTAGGGACTCTGGCCAGATCACATTGCTGCATCAACCACACATGGAAACAAGTCCCGCAAGAAGTAAAGGAGACCATCTGGAAGAAGGTGCAAGAACGGTACAAGATCCCAGAAGAAGTGAAGAAGACCGTTCTTTCTTTGGTGGCCGGCAAAGCTAAATCATTCCGCCACTACTTGGTTGAGCATTGGATCAACAGGGTGCCCCCACGTGAGCCTCCGCCGTATGTTGTGTACAACGGCATGATCACTGAAGAGGAGTGGAAGGAGTTCGTTGAGCGGCACGCCCCCCCGAGTTCAGGGTATGTTTCTGTGTACTCTTTTCTTAATTAATGCTCATAATGCTTTATCCCTGATTTTCTAATTAATTTCCTGTTGTACTTTCTTAACAGCAAGTACAAGAACAAGCACGGCAAAACCGTGAAGCTAATCTCTACCCCCACACCATGGGACGAAGGGGATATGTGGGCAGCCTCGAGGGATGGAAAGAAGCTGGTTTGCTGACACGGAGGAACGAGGATGGAAGTGAATGCCCGATCGAGGATGCCTCTGAGGCGAGGAGGGTGCAGATGTACATATTGGGACGCCAGAAAACGACCAGCGAAGGTCAGAGGATATTTCCTAATGCTGCGATGGAACAAATGGCAAACCAAATTGTAAGTATTTGAAAGTAGCTGTTAAATAATTTACTTATATACTCAAGTGTTTGTTGATCTTAAATCTCGTCATTAACTTCTTTGAAAATTGGACAGTACGAAGCGGCACAGAGAGGAGAAGTGGACTTACACGCTCCTCCTTCTCAAGACGACGCGCTGAATCAAATGCTTGGGAAGAAGGATCACCCGGGGCGTGTTAGAGGATTTGGGGGAGAAGTACGTCAGAAGAACGTATTCCCGCCATCTGCTAGGAAGGGTCAGATGAGTGCTGCTGAAGTCGAGGCGATGGTAGAGCGTAAGTTCGCTGCTGAGCGCCAAGCTAATGACGAGAAAAATGCTGCTGAGCGCCGGGCTATCGAGGAGAGGCTGCAGGAAGCGTTGAATGCGATTGCACATGCGACTACTCAGCAGCAGCAGCCAGATCCTCCTCGAATGTCTTCCTCGTCTAGTTGTGCTCCGGCCGCTGACCCGTACCCGTTTGCCAACATCCAGGTTAACTTTGTTTAACTATTTTTCTTCTAAAATAAAGTTATTTAAATAGTATTAGATTGGACTCACTTAGCATTTCACGTATTATCTCTGTTTATTAAAGGAGCAAAAAAAATGTCGTCTCCAAATACCATTAGACGGGCACCCTGTAGATGCGGCCTACGGGACGGTGTTGCCATCAGGTCCACTCACGCTCATCAGTTTCGTACGTCTACCCCCATTCTACGCGCGTGTGACCTTGGACCTGATAGTTGATGGATTTGAGCATGCATACCTTCCGATGGCGATTGACAACAAATGCACGCTGATCGAAGCGAAGGGAGACATATTGCCATGGCCAGCATGTTATATTGTTGTCACCGATGAGGTAAGACTGTTTAACAACCATTTAGTATCTAATAAAATGCATTATTTAGCATTAAGTGTCTAATCTAATCTATTATAGATCCCTGAGCTTCCTCGCCGCGTAACCCGGCCCAGACTAGAAGAGACCAGCGCGCCGGCGAATCCTGAGATCCCTGAGGTTCCTCGCCGCGTATCCCGGCCCAGAGAAGAAGAGATCAGCGCGCCGACGAATCCTGTCAGAAGGGTATTTTCTAGATAAATGTTTAATGTTACTATAATAATCAATTAGTAATTATCTTTACATTTATGCTTTACTGTTTGTGTGTGAAGGGTAAGAATCCAGTGAGTCGGGGTGCGAAAGGTAAGAAACCAGCTCCCGTCCGGGGTCGCACCAGGACTTCTGAGGCGCCTAAAAATAAGCTCGAACTGCCACAAAAACTTGTTAATGTTTTGGGGGCCAAGCAGATGAATCTCTACGACAAGATCATTTTGAAGTCATCTCAAATTAACAACTTCATGATGACGCTTCCAAAGGAGATGTTTCACTACGAAGAAGATATGATGACGGCAATCAACTTTGAGGACATCAGAGAGATGATGTGTGGAGATTATCTGAACATTAACATTATTCAAGCTTATCTAAAGTAAGTGTTCTTTCCTCATACTGTAAAAACATATAGAATAAGTATCTATGAAGTTGCATTGGCTAACTTTTTATAGTACATGTGATATAATAGATGTCTGCTTGAGAGATGTGCTGAGAAGGAAACAACCTCCGTTACTGCGGTGTGCCCGGAGCGTTTGTCGTATGACTCAGTCACTAGGGACCCGGGGAGGTTTTGTGAATACATGACTCATGTCTTCAATGTTGTTGATCAACAGAACAAGTTATTCATTCTAATGCCGTATCACCAAACGTGAGTTCTAATATAAAATTACATACTAATTAGCTAACTTTTTTACCTTCATTTCTCATTTCATTTTGTATTTGACATTGTAGCCACCACTGGGCTTTGTTTATATTCTGCGCTGCCACCGCTACTCTGCTCGTTCTAGATCCACTAGGGCAGTGGACAGAATTCCACACTGAGGACTTAATCAAAGAGTAAGTTTTTATTACTATTTAATTGTTTGTAAGTTTTTTGAACCAAAATTAATGTACTTGTTCATTTTGCTAAACGCTTTTGTTAATATATGTAACAGTTGTTACAAAAAAACCCCTCAGGGAGAGTTTGGTGATTTGACCGTCGATTACATCAAGGTTTGGTAATTCATGTATTTCATTCGTGCTGCTATTATATTTGTACAATTGTTTTACATTTGTGAATTTTGGTGATTTAGTGCCCTACCCAAAAGGATTCTAAGAGTTGCGGGTACTACGTGATGCGGTATATGTACGAGTTCTGCGGGTACTTCCCAAGTTTTAGGAATGATAAAGACAAGGTAATACGAACGCTGTCTTGTATTTAATTCTTTCGGCAGATTTTTTGTGTCTTTATCTTAATCTCATTATGTGTTCCATTCCTTTTCTTGTTGCAGATTAAAGAGCATTATGCCAAATACAAGACTTATGCTTACGCCGACTTGTTGCATGTCAGAGAGAGCATGGCAGCCATGTTTATGAGAATGGAGTGGTAGACTAGCTAGCTGCTGTAACATATATTTTTGTTAGTTGTTGAGTTTGCTGCTGCAACAGATTATATTGTGTAACAGATTATATTTTTTGTTAGTTGCTCTGATTCTGTTTGTAATGAATTATGCTAGCTGCTGCTGTAACAGATTCTAGCTGTTGTATTGTATATTTCTGTTGCAATTGTGCGCAGAAATGAATTTGCAATTGTGCGCAGAAATGAATTTGCAATTGTTATCTGTGTTGCAATTGTGTAACAGATTGAATATGTTACAGATTTTCGTTCTGGTGCTTTATTAGATGTTATCTCTGTTGCAATTGTGTAACAGATTGAATATGTTACAGATTTTCGATCTGGTGCTTTATTAGATGTTATCTCTGTTGCAATTGTGCGCAGAGAATGAATTTGTGTTGTTGGTATTTGATTCAGGTGGTTCAATTGTGCAGTTTCTGCCCTCTGCTGCTTATCTGTTACAATTCTCTCTCTGTTGCAATTGTGTAGATTTGTAAAAAAATTAAAAAAAATTAAAAAAAAAAATTACACTTTAGATGACGGTTCTGGCAATAACCGTAATCTAAAGTCCTTTGGGCGCGCGCGCGAAAAGGCTTTAGATGACGGTTATTGCCAGAACCGTCATCTAAAGTGTCGACTTTACGTTACGGTTATTTGTAAAACCGTGATCTAAAGTCCTTTGGTTCGCGCGCGCCAAAGGACTTTAGATCACGGTTCTACAAATAACCGTAATGTAAAGTCAATGACACGCGGGCCAGAAAAGGGCCTTTAATTACGGTTTTAAACCGTAATTAAAGAAACGCCATCTTTATTGACGCCCGCGTAAATTACGGTCCAGAACCGTAATTATACACGGTTTTGGACCGTGATTAATGGGTCGCGTTCCACCAGTGTTGGTTGATGAGGTGCGAGAGGCTCAGAGGACTGATGAGTATATGAGAGAGGTCAGACAGAAGCTGACAGAGGGTACCTTTGAGAGTCAGAAATACGACTTCAGACTTCATGATGATGATCTGATCAGACTTAAGGGCCGATTATGCATACCACGAGGTAACACGGATCTGAAAGACCGTATACTTGGAGAATCACACTGTTCTTCAGTTTCCATCCATCCGGGAGCCTCTAAAATGTATAAAGACATGAAGAGATACTTCTGGTGGTCGGGGATGAAGACAGATGTTACCGAGTTCGTCTTGAGGTGTCTCACATGCCAGAAGGTGAAATTCGAGCACAGACGACCGGGCGGAATGGTACAGTCGATGCCAGTTCCGGAGTGGAAGTTCCATGATATCTCCATGGACTTCGTAGTTGGGCTTCCACCTGCTAGGGGAGGTCTCAACATGATATGGGTGGTGGTGGATCGCCTTACCAAAGTAGCCCGATTCATACCGATGAAGGATACTTGGAAGGTGACCAAATTAGCTGAGTTGTTTGAGAAAGAAATTATGAAGCATCACGGCACACCAAAGACCATAGTGTCAGATAGAGACACCAGATTCCTTTCGAGGTACTGGAGAGCTACTAGAGAAGCGTTGGGTACAGAACTCAAACTGAGTACCGCGTTCCATCCTCAGACAGATGGTCAGACTGAGCGTACTATTCAGACACTCGAGGACATGCTGAGAGCATGTGCCTTAGACTTCCAGGGCAGTTGGATTGACAGATTGCATCTGATCGAGTTTTCATACAACAACAGCTATCACGCTTCGATCAAGATGGCACCTTTTCAAGCGTTGTACGGTAGACCATGTCGTACACCGCTCTGCTGGGATGAGTCGAGTGAGACGGTCATCATAGGACCAGAGTACTTAGAACAAGTTCAGGCTGAGGTTCAGCAAATCAGGGAGAACATGAAAGCTGCTCAAGATAGGCAGAAGTCGTATGCTGATGTCCGACGACGAGACCTGGAGTTCGCAGTGGGCGACCAGGTATTTCTGCGAGTATCACCGATGAAGGGTGTATTTAGGTTTGGGCAGAAGGGCAAGTTAAGCCCGAAATTTGTTGGTCCTTATGAGATTACGGAGCGGGTGGGCCCAGTTGCTTACAGGTTGAATTTACCTGCTGAGCTAGGTAAAGTGCATGATGTTTTTCATGTTTCACAGCTAAAGAAATACATGCACCACCCCTCCCACGTGTTGGAACCTGAGAGGTTGACTTTAGAACCAAATATGAGATCCGTGGAGACCCCTCAGAGAATCTTGGACAGAAAGACTAGGGACACTCGCCACAAGTCAGTGCGACTGGTGAAGGTTCTCTGGTCTAACCAGGATGTCGAAGAGGCCACGTGGGAATTAGAGGATAAGATGAGGGCGAAGTACCCTTCTTTATTTACTGACTAGATCGTCTGTATAGGGTACGGGGCGTACTCCTTTTTAAGGGGGGTAGAGCTTCCTCGTTTTTGAGTTAGGAAACGATCATGTTTGTCGTTTGTTTGGTTGTTTAAGATGTGGATTTGTGTAAGTTGCTACACTTCGGTGTAAGTTTGAGTTATGTATGATACTTATGTATTGTATTTGAGATTGACCTTTGAGTCTTGAGATGTATGAATGTGAATATAAGATGTGGTATTAAGATTAAGAGTATTGTGTACCGTGAATGGTTAAACACATGTGTGAACTTTGAGGACAAAGTTCTTTTAAGGGGGGTAGATTGAAATACCCCAAACTTAGGTATGGTGTTTAAATGATAAACTAAGATATAAGAAGGCTAAATAATGCCTTAGAAACATTTCTAATCAAAGAAAATATAAGGAAACACCAAAAGAGCAGTTTAAGCAAAAACGTGCTCTAAGCTTGGAGAGACATGGGAGTGTACCCAAATATTGTTCCAAGACCTTAGTAATATCCTAATGGTCATTTTAAGTCAATTACCAAAGAAAACCAAGCTTGAAAACAAAAGTTAAAACACAAAATGTGCTTTAAGGAGTCTTAAAGCACGTTTTGAAAAACTGTCTTGTAAATGAGTTTTGAATGGCTAAATGTCCATCATTACTCTTTAATTAATATGTGTACTATATAGTATCACATTTGGAGGTCTATATCAATGGGAAATCAAAAATTTCACAACAATGTGCCTTGTTTTTGATGAATAGTGAATTTATTAAGCTAGTTTATAACATAAGTCTATATAAGTGAGACATTTGGTCAACAAAGACTAAACTACCCTCATTACTAAAAGGGGGCCGGTTTCTTAAGGGGTGAGTCACCACCTTCATGACTCATTAAGTGATTAAGAAAGCAAATAAGTCTTTTAAAGCCTTAAGTACTATTCACCTTTTTACATAATATCTCACCTTTAGTGATTCTCTCTCCTCACTTCTTCATTCTTCCTTGTTCACACGGTTTTCTTGCTCTCTTTCTCTTCTCCATTAACGTGAAGCACCTCTCCATGCTAGCTCCATCTTCTCTTGCACACAACTCTTGCTCTTTTAGCTCCAATCCAAAACAAAAATCTATTCTTCTTTGTTAGCTCAAGCTCCTCCTTTCTATCTTTTCAAAACTTCAAGAGCTCCATTTTGGTGCCAAGTCAAAAACCACCATTAGAGGAGGAAATTCAAGTTTGGAGACTCCATTGGCATCTCCATTCTCTTAAGGTAAGAAAGTGTAAGAAATCTAGGTTTCCACCATTTTCTTCACTTGACTGAAAATATATACTCATGGGACTCCATGTTTATGCCTTGTTCTAGCTTGTTTCTACTCTTCAAAGGGGAGAGGAGGTCCTTCTTGCTTCACATCCAAGTTTGTCTTGAGAAACCAAGGTAAAACAATCACAAATTACCTTAAAACATATTTTTAAACCTAGGGTTTGTTCCTTAGGGTTAATGTGTTATCTAGTACTCTTGGAGTCATTGGATATTGGTTAGAACATTGGCAAGGAGAATCACATTGGTGACCGAGATTGAACAAAGAAAACCTAAGGAGAAAAGCTTGTAAGCTTGTGAGAAAACAAGGTAAATACTTACCTTAAGGTCTTGCTGTTAAGGAATGAGATGTGGGTAAATGATGAGCTAGTGTTTAGTTTATGTGGAAGGTGCTATTAAAACCTAGGAGAAACAATGTCTATACTTGTGAACGTTGTGACTAAGGAGCAAATGAGAAAGGAGATAGTTTAAGAATATAAAGGTGAAGTACAAGAAGCATTTTATTCAATGGGAGCCTTGTTGAGTGTATTCGCGGTTGAAGGCATTATATATGTGGAAATTCAGTGGTTAAGATTATTGTCATTTAAGGGCCTAAGTGCCAGCATTTTAAGTTAAGCATTATATGAGATGTGGTGAAGTTTTAGTTAAATTGGGTGTTAAGTGTTGTGATGAGAATTTGTGTGGTATTTGTTTTTGATGGAGAAAAACCATGTGTTAGGAAGTATTATATACTAGAGAACCCATGGCGAAATTTAAAGGAAAGTTTAAGTGTTAAGATATCCTAAGGGAATTTAATGATTAAGAAAGTACTAGGAATGTTCTATAGGTTGTCTTGATGAAAAAGGGTGAAGTTAAGGTATTTTAATGACTTGTGATGACTTAGGTATCACCATGGAAGGTTTAGGAATCAAGAGAATGTATTGGAGTATTTAGGATTAGGCAAATGTTGGTGTACATCTAGGAAGGAAATAATGTGATGATGAGGAAGTTTAGACTTGTTAAGGAACTTAAGTGAATGCTTAAAAGAGTTTAGATAAGTGAGAGATGCTTGGGAGATGATGTTATAGTGGTGAAGAAAACATTTGGCATAGTGGTTACTTTAGGTAAGAACCACCACCTAGAAACCTAGAGGAAAACATTACAAGTGTTAGCATTATTACAAGGAAAATGCATAAGGACTAAGGTGTATCTTGGTGAATGATTTAATGTGATTTGAGGAGGGCTTAAGGAGTATTTGAGGTGCCCAAATGAGGTTATAACATATTGGATATATGAGGAGAAGTTTGGAATGAAAGAGGCAATTTAAGAGGAAGGTCTGTAGAGGACCGACCCAGGTCCGACCCAGTGTTGGGTCGGTCGGGCCAAGTTAAGCCAGCCGGAATGCCTCTGGACTGGACCGACCCAGAGGGCTTGGGTCGGTCGGCTTAGCCTTGGGTCGGTCGGGCAAGATTTAAGTAGGAAAATGGGTTCTGTAAGGGACCGACCCAGAGGGTTTGGGTCGGTCGGTCTAGCTCTGGGTCGGTCGGATGGGTTTCAAGAGACGGAAGAGTTTCTGTAATGGACCGACCCAGGGGTAGGGTCGGTCGGTGGGTCGGTCGACCCTTAACCTTAGAAAAAAAAAAAAAATTTCAAATTCTAGAAAGGTATGGGTAATGAGGTATGCCCTTGGAAGGGTAGTAATGATTGGGACCCTAAGAACTTAAGGAGTTAAGTTAAGATTAAGTATAGTTTTGATGATAAAAGTAAAGTTTGTAAGACTAAGTGATAAAGACTTGAGAGGTTATGGAAGTCCTTAGAGACTAAGTGAGTTAAGTAAGGTGCAAATAACTAATAACCAAAAAATGAATGATGGATGTTTTAGGTTTGTGAATTGGGACCCCGAAGAAGGTTAAACAAACAACGATCGACTGGTGAACGGTACAATCCTTTTCGTGACCCTTGCTAACGAGGTGTCCCCGGCTTGTGCTATCTGTTTATTTGCTATGACTAAAACAAGATAAAGCATGCAACCGGTTGTATTGCTCTCGTTGCGATTGTGTTCATTTACACTAACCCCGAGGCTTGAGATTGTTACTAACCAAGGTTAGTACTTACGAGTTAAGGTTGAGAAAATATCGTTGATTGTTGGTTTTACCCTCAAGGTTTAACTAACACTTGGTAATTAAGGCTTTCACTAACCATAACTTGGGGTGGGAGTGAGGAATCCGGAATGGTACCGGCACATGTGTATTGGGGAGGTCGGTATCTGAATCAGATCCGACTTCCAAATAAGACTGGTCATTAGACTCGTCGCCTAGGGTCAACAAATCGACCCGACCACCCGGTCTATCTGTTCGAGGTGGGAGGCACAATAAGGAAGGCGTGGAGGGATCAAGCCTACATCCCTAATAAGTTAAGGAAGGTAGCTTATCGTCGGATAGTGCACTACTACACTACGGCTAGGGTTACCAAGCCCTACAAGATAAGCACCCAATTAAGGGCTACCAATCTAATAGTGGAGAGGTTGGCAAGTATAAGTTTGAGATTAAGATTAAGGTAAGTTAAGGAACTGAGGACTGAGGCAGGGGGTTATTAACCCACTTGTTAAGGGAACGCTTGAGTCGTTCATTGGTTGTGAATAATATATGTTCATCTGGTGGTTATTGTTATTGCACTCCATATTATGTTTGCATATGTAATCAATTTCCATGCTATCGACAATTAGTCGTCGTAGCCCCGTTAGCTTGGGGGCCATGAGAGGGGTGTACCAGCATTCGTGCTGACCCCTCGGGGGCTATTTTTACACTTGCAGGTAAGAGGCCCTGAGGACGCACTACGAGAGTAGGAGCGGTTAGACTTAGGTGGGGGCTTTTATTTTGAGTTCGGGTTGCGCTGTGCACCCGACTGTTCATATTTAAATGTTGCAAGTTTGAGATTATGATTGAGACACTAGTACTCGGATGGTCGTGGGGATTGTGTATGTTAACGTTTGAGCTGGATAAATATTTTGGTTAAGTATTGTATATATTAAGCCGGTATATTCTAACGATCAGACCGTGGCAAGGTCCAAGTGTTGTATATTTCCGCTGCGACGTTTTCGATTAAGTGTTCAGATTGCGATAACCACGATAGGCTTTGGATGGGGTGTTACAGCCATATATATGTATATTACACAAGGAGTCTACATCCAATCACGGAGCACAATTCCTAACTAACATAACAAGGTTGTTAGTTGTATATGTTTACTCAGGCCTTGAGGGTTATACCTCACTAAGCCTTGTTTACTTATTCAATACCTCACCCGCTCTCTCGGGTTACTTATTCATATACACACCCATTCTCTTGGGCTACTCGTACTATACTCACCCACACTCTCGGGTTACTTATTCTCATTATCTCACCCACACTCTTGGATTATTTATACTCATTATCTCACCCACACTCTTGGGTTATTCATACTCATTATCTCACCCACACTCTTGGGTTATTCATACTCAAGCTCTTGTCGATTCTCGAGACACTACAGGTCTCCTACGTCACGCTTGTTACTCTTAATACATACTTAGGCCAAAACTCATGGCTCTCAAGCATAGTCTTACTTCCCCGGTTTCGACCCTACTCTGGGTCTAGCATGGTGGGAAGGCTCAACTAGCTCCTGGAACTCTCTTTGTTCCTATCTCTATTTACATAGGTCCGACTACTCTCGGACTACTCACATTCCCATACACTCCTCTCTCGGAGTTATAATAATTTTATATATATTAGTCTAGAAGCATCACTCTTGATGTTTCTAATGACTTTGGGAACTTTACTTAAATTCGGGTAATCTTAGGTTTAAGGGTTACCCTCACGATCATATACTTATACATTCGGATATTTTCTTATACCGGGTAAAATCCTCATATAGGAGGGACCATGTCTCAAGGGAGTTACATAGTCCCTTAGGTCTCTTTTACCTTTCTTATAAGTTCACATTATTGGACTAACTTCAATCCTCTCGATGGAGGTTCATTTATCTCTCCACTCATATTTATTTCGTGGATTGTTTCAATAAGGTTTTCTAACCGTTATCGGGTATTTACTCAACCCGTACATCTCCTCACATTCTAGGGAGTTCATATGTTTGCGTTATCGTTATACTTTAATCGATAGCTTGTGTGTTTGCATATTACCATTGTTCATGAGACTACCCGATCTACGGTTTCTAGTCAATCACTACTCTCTATGAGTCGGTCTATGCACTATGTTAGACCACACCGGCATACAAGTATGTTAGTTCATACAACATACAATAAGGCATACATAATCAAACAAGGGATTATTTTCATGCTTTAATCTTGATTAAGCCGGCACACAAACACACAAATCAGAGTAACTCGGTTAGCATACGGGGCATGAGAAAATCATACCTTTCACCGGGGTTTTCACTTTACCGTGTCATCTCACCATGCTCGGGTCACGCACGACTCTCTGATAATGTTTCAAACATTATTGTTAATACTAAGATCATACGGTACATAATTAAATGCTACTCCCGTACTTACCCCGTTAACCCGTTATCCCGGTTTTACTCTTGTTAATTTGAGTTCTCACTTCTCAATCACTTCTAACACTTTCTTACACTTCCTATGGCCTTTACATGTCACCAAACAAGGCCTTAACATCTTATAACATCAATAACATTCAAACCCCCACCATTTACAACCTTTAAAATGCTCTCTGTAGGTTTCTGGGGGTGGTCCGGGACTTGGTCCCCACCCTAAGTCCCGGACCATTACAAGGTATAACTCTCGGCCATTTATTTCACTTGGTCCGGGACTTTATGCAGGAGTTAGGTCCCGGACCACAATGTGGGAAAATTCTCGGGCAGAATTAAGGGGGTGGTCTGGGACATGGGCAAGAACTTAAGTCCTGGACCCAACAATCAGAAAACTCTCGGGGGTATTTTAGGGGGTGGTCCGGGACTTGGTCCTGGACCTAAGTCCCGGACCCTGCTACAGATTTTGCAAATTTGACAGTTTCTACCTCTGTTCAAGGTCCTATCTTAGCCCATTAATTACCCAATCTTCACCAACTATAACCCTCATGTTTTAGCACCTAATTACCCACCTAAACCACCTTAAACCAAGCACCAAGTACACTCACCATTCTAGTTAATTTCACTTAGATTCTTTTACACTTACAAACTAGTTTTTCTCTTGTTTTCTACCAGATTGTAACAGATTTGGTTTCTTCATTAAACCATTCAAACCTCACTTACTGATGCCATTCCAAGCACTCACATGGCATTATTTTTACTCCTAACCCACTCTCCTTCAAAGTTTGGTTTTCCAAACCATTAACCACTCACTTAAACCTCCTTGTTTCTTCCTTTAAATGAAACACTCAAGATCATAATCTCCAAGGAAATTTTGACAGCACTTGCCTACCTCTTTAGCATATTCACCACACTTAAATCAACCCATATACACAATCTTCACTCCTGTTTCATCAAGCATCAACAACCACAATACACCAAATTCCCTCTTGTTCACACATATACACTAGCTTAGCTTTTAGGTTTATTTGCACACTTAAACCACATTAAAACAATCTCATTCAACTAACATCATTGTAGTATCACAACTACACCCATTCAAGAGCATTAATTCAACTCTAAAATCTGTTTACAAGTCAAATAAAATCCACACAAGGTGAGCTTTACCTTGTTTTGTTTTCGGTTTTTCCTTCTCTTCTTCCTCTTTCTTTTGCTCCCTCTTTCTCTTCTTGTTTTCACAACACACAAGGGGGGGTCTAGATTGCCATCTACAATCATATCCCCATACACACATTTCAAGCTTATTAATTCAATTTTTTCCACACAAAAACTAGTATTTCAAGAACTAGTTTTTAGGCTCTAGCTTAGATATTACCTTAGAGTATTCAAAAGGAGAGCTTGACAATCAAATGATGGAATTTCCAACACTCCCCAGGAGCATGGAGAAGCCGACTGAAATGGAGAAAAATTCCAACGTTGGGAAATTCTTGATTTTGCAAGGAAAAGTTACAAAGGATGAAACTCTTGCTTTTATTTTTACCTTAGAGCATCAAGGTGGTGAAGGAGAGTCAAAATCATCTCCTTAAGCTTCAAAAGACAAAATACCCATGGAAGTGAAGGTGGAGGAATCAAGACTTTGAGGGGTGGAAAACGTAGCCCTCGCCGATACGAATCTAACGGTACAATTTTTGTGCGATTCGGTGAAGAAATGAGAAAGTTTGAGGAGGAAGAAGAGGGGCTGTTTGCTTGCTCTTGAAATCGCCATTTACAGAGGCAAAGGAAGAAGAAGCTCTGGTGGGGGAAGGAAAGAAACGTGAATGAAAAGAAAAGAGGGGGAGAGAGAGTACTAATATTACTTTTAACTATTCCCCCCTTTTACTTTATTTCCTTGTCATCTTCTTACTAAATAGCTACCAAGCTATTAATGAGTGTGTACATATTAATTAAAACCGGCCCACATTAATTAATCGCCCGGGTCATTTTTTCGTCTTTTCAAATTAAACGCGTCTCGTCTCCCGGTTTTGGCACTATTCACTTACCGGGCCCGTTTTTCAGAATTTTCTCGTTTAATTAATATTAATGGTTATTAAGCATCCATTAATACTTATTTATAGTTATTTAATCAACTATAATTTTTACGGGTCCGTTTGACCACTTAAAGTCGCGTTTTCGGGTTTTCTCGAAAGACGTGCTTAAAAACTCCGTTAGCGTTTTAATCCATTATTTGGATCCGTTTTCTTCGGGAATCATCCCCGTATATTAATTAGGCCTAACTAAGCCTTAGGAATCCATCTCGGACCCTTACGAGAATATTTCTCTTATTTTCATTTATTGCGCATTTTAGCGTTTTTTGCTTTCTAAGCGTTTTCTCTTTACTTTTGGTTTTATTCTCTTTACCAATACTCTTTAGGCACCATTAGGCCTTTAGAATTTTTATTAGAGTAATTAAATCACCATTATTAGGTCCGGGGTATTAAAATCTACCCCCTTAAGGAACTTTGCCCTCAAAGTTGGCGAATCTAATATGGTTGGTCTCATGGCATTCTATGCCAAGGTTATAATACATGTATAACCTTACAGACTCCACAAGTCCGTCTCATTTCATACTACACACACCACACATATCCCAGCATGTATAGCAATCAAAAATACTCTTTTTACTCTCTCCATGGAATCGGTCCGAAGACAAGAAGGCACAACAGTCCTCGAATCCATATTGAGTAATATACTACTGATCCCTCAGGTACCGGTCACGTTGAACACTTATGCTTTCTGGTTCACGGCCGTTTCATGACAAATGGGCACTTACTCTCTCTGGCCCACGGTCCCTTCGGTTCTGATCAAAACATTACACATATACATATCCTCGGGCACTCTGGTTGACTCACTCAACACAGGAACATCTCAGGGTACTCTCCCCGTCCCGCTGCCTTTGGAAAAATCACACACTGTCACCGCCCCAACCGGTCACTTAGGACCGCCGCACGTACGGTGCAATGGTTTCAAAACTAATACACGCCCACCGTTCTACCGGTCATCAAGACTTAAGGCTACAGCCATCGGCGGGTGATAGCGGTTTCAAAACCAATTTTCATTTCCATCTTCATACTTGAATAAAATTCTTTTTCAAAATCTGTTTGAAAATTCTTTTTAAAACATCACACAACTCCAAATCCGGTTTATGGTAGTTGTATCTTTTCTTAGCGTGATTACTTGTGACCACTTATAGGGAGCTTCGGGAATCATCCAGCCCTGATGTGATCAGCATCAGTGTTGAACTATCCTTCCACCCCAATTTGTGTTCGGCTTCCCTTGATCGCTAGCAGACCAAGTTCCACCTCCCACGTCAGTTTCAAACAATCAGATAGTCAAACATTTTCGTTTTCTATCTTTTACTCTTTCTAGTCATATTCATAAAACAATCCATTTTAATTTATCTCTTAGTTATGGAACTTAAGTCATCCATTGTTCTCCATTTGTTTCACTTACCTTGCCTAGGCATTCCATACTTGTGGCCTCATTAGTCAATTTATTACTCAAATAAAACACACAACATGCAACTCCAAAGGATGGTACTCACTCCATCAACCATTCTCAAATGCAATCACCCAGGGAACTCACTCCAATCTAGGTTACACATCGGTTTCATGCCGATTCATACTCACAATATCTCATGCCTAATCTCAATAGACATATTCTATGGGGATTCTCATTCCCCAGGAGTTTCTCTACTCCTCCTTTCATAGTTATCATATACTCGTTACTTGCATCTCTCATGCACGATAATAATTACACAATGAATGGGTACACATGTTTATGTAACATGAGTTCCAAACATCAAAACAATTTTCTTTTGTGCTATGCACATAGTAGTTTACGCATCTATACGTAAAACATACTCTAAGAGGTTTCTCGCCCTACCCCCCTTAAAAGGGGTTACGCCCGCGTAACAGACCAAATGTTATTATTGAACATTGGTTCACTAATTCGGGTATCATGAAGTGTTCAACTTCAATGCGGTTAATTAACTCATAACCGGGTTTGGTTCTAGCCTCTAAGGCTTCAAGGTTTATGATATGCGAATTACTCACATTGTTAGGTATACTCAACCTTTGAATTACGGCCCACTAGATTTTGCTGCGTGACCTGATAACTAGAGCTTAACTCGCCCTTTTGGTATTCTCAACGTATTACTTAATCGTCGCCTGGTATCTCTTACCGTATGCGAATTCGATGAGTTATAGATTTGCTCTCCAGTACACTGGGAATTTACTTCATATTACACTGTATACCTTCGTGGTTATTCACTTAATTTTTCCCGACTTGTTGTCGGTTGAGGTCAAGCTACCACTTAGTATGTAGTGCTTCCTCGATTAATTTTATGTTTGTTTACTTGTCACTGTACAAGAATTCTTCATCTATACTACTATGCGTTACTATGTATCGGTCCTGGGACCTGTGGGTTACTGCCCACGTTCTGTGTGCATCTTTGGCCAATGGCCGCACTATTATTTCTCTAGATTCTCACTCAACAGGCTTCGTTGACATTTCTCAATTCCTGGCTCTCCCACTTGATCATTACCGCACAAGTGCAATACGAAAACACTCAGTCATACAGAGTGCAGAAGCGTAAACCCTTGACAGTAAATCTCTCACGAGATAGGAATGATCATGTCTCCTTTACCACATTTCTTCATCAACTTCATATCATTATCTGAATATACTCTTACAATGGTCGCTTACTGCGTACCTTGGTCTTTCTCATTTTCATGGCATCCGCTACTACTTTAGCTTCCGCCCAGGTGTTCTCGCCATTTACGCTATGGCTCAACAAAATACACTATTCTTTAAATCTCTTTGCGCACTTGCGCACTGCTTACTCCGTAGTTCATACTGTACACATACAGTGTTCACTACTCATCCGATGATTCTATCGGTTTCCCTTTTACTGCTATCAAGCCTTCCTACATACAATCTCTGTTCGAATTACTCCTTGGCAATAAACACATGCTTAAGTATCACCACACCGCTCTAGCGGTTTCGTATTACATTCTTATGTGGTAGCCCCACTCTAAGGTAGTGGTTCATTCTCCACTATTCTTCTCATGCCTTATGCATAGGTTGGCAATGTTTAAATCTACAATTTTTAGTTAGTTTTACCGGCTTACAAGCCACCTCGCCCCGAGCCATGCTCTGTGCTGCTGTTTATACAAGTCTCTGCTCCTCCGTACACCATTAAATGGTTTGGAGGTATACTGGGCTCTTTAATATGGTTGACTCATCACGCTTCCGTACATAGAAGTCCCTTAAGCATCTTGATATTAATTCATGCCCGCTGGCAATCTAGGGTATCCCGTGTTACGTGGGATCCCTTCGGGTTCTACCCGAGTGTTCGTTTTAACACTTGTGTTCTCAACACGATATCTCGTTCAACTACTGTTGACTCCGCACCCTTCACGGATTGCTCCAGGGTGTTACTGAGTTACGCCATTACATTGGCTTGAACTCTTGGGTATGTTCAGTTTCTTACTCCGCCTTGCGGTTATGCATACTTTGAATTATCCCGTTTGGGTTGTGGCGTCTCCCGTTCTTGGGTAGACTATTAATTCTTTCTCCTTGACCTTCTTGGTCAGGTCGTCATTTCCTCAGTGAAGTATACTATGGGAATTCTATCCCGTTTATTGGACATTAATATGTTCATATTAGGCATTCGCCTTACTGTTTACGCTGGGTATTCATTCCAGTTATCGTTGTGACTTCTGAGACATATTCAATGTCTATACTTAGTACTCGGTGCTTCTCGCACCTTCAACTCTTTAGTTATCCCTTTGGAATGTGTTCTTGACTCCTTTCGCTTGTAAGCTTCTCTGTGTTCTTCGATTATTCGAGGTGTCCAACTGTTTTGGTTTGAACTTATCTCACGGTCCGTAGTATGGAGTCGACTACTTCCCGTGTTCCGCACTCTACTTGTATACATACATGGAGTATCTTATTGATACGTTGCCACTTACCTGACTAACTCATAATTGGTCTGTCAGGTCCGCAAGCTCCTTCGGAGTGCGGTCGTTCCATGTCTCATTTGTGTACACTTGGAGTGTCGGTCACACGCCTAGGTGAAGTATTCTGTCGCCAACTCCTCTTATATCGTCCTATGATAACTTATCGTGGTACTCTGGTTTAGTTTTAAAAATTTGAGGATTTTTGAAAAAGATTTTCGCTTGAAGAAAAACTTGGGTTTGAAAGTAAGATCTTCATGGCATTTCAATGCCGACTGCTCCTTACCGAGTCCAGCTTCTCGCTGACTGGTATGTGCTTTATGCAATGATCAGGCCATTAGGCCTTTTTAAGGTTTCGTTTCACAATTCTTAGGGTTTGTGGTGTTATATCGGCTTCCTTAGCCATCCACATACCCTGCTAAGTAACATTGCTTGTTAAGGTTCTTCTTAGCTGTCCGTTATCACTGCACTTGCCGAGGCAAGTGCGCGGTACAGGCGGCTTTTGGGTTAACTCATACCGGTCACGGTATAGTTCTCATTGAATTCGGTAGCCTTGTCGGCTCTTCCTTTGATCCTTTGGTCGGATAAGTGCTCGTCGGAGCTGCTACTTGTTCATCTTGACATGACTGTCATCCATTTAGGTGCTTCTCCACTCTCGGAGTCCCTTAGTTACTTAGTTCTATGTTCTACCTCGTTGCTCGTTCCCACGTCTTTACAGTGGTTACCGAGGTTTAAGTCATTTAGGCACTACTGCTGTAGTCCTATTCGGGTATATCCCGTAGTTATACTTGTAGCTGTCTAAGCTATGCCCGCTGGGTATCGCAACCTCTTCGGGTGTGGCAGGGTGGGTTTATCTACTCTTGACTAGATTCTTAGTCAGTTGATAGACCGTTGGTGGTATTATTTAGTTATGGCGGTCCGTAGACATGTGTCTCGGTTTGGTTGCTTCTCGTTAATCCGCCTTGTTGCGCGGTTAGTGCTTCCTTCCTGCTGCTGCTCGGCTAGCTAGGTTCTCGCGACTGCTAAGCATGTCGCCCCAAGCTGCCACAGATTCCGGTCTCCTTGGATTAGGATTTCTCGATCTCTCGCCATTGAGTGCGGTTATTGTCGTTCCAGCGGGATCCATCTCCGGGATTTCCGGTTCTCTGGATCTATCGCATGACAGGTTCTGGTTCATCTTGAAACATTTAATCACTGCCAGATCGGGTTTTCCCGTCTCTCCGGCGTTCTTTCCCAAGCTTTTAATACGGGGGTTGTGGGGGGCGGGTATGGTATTGTAGGTATCCAGACTATGCTGGAAGTTCCTATCTAGCGCATCTCTCACGCTACCACTCAACCCTTAGCCCTAAGTCTCTAATTCCTAACTCGGTATTTCCTAAGCTCGGTATTTCCAGTCATCAGAGTGATACTTCGCTCTGATACCATTTTTGTAACACCCCAACTGCTAATCTCATCTTTACCTCTTAAACTGTTACAATTTACCATTAAACTCGCAGCGGAATTCTAATACAACAGAGGGTGATACAACGCCGTTAGCCACCCTCGTGGCTAACCAGGCCTAACTCACATACAGTAACGGTCTGATGGACTGGAACAACCGAGTACACTATACAATACTCAATTCATTTCCTTACTATACTATACCGAGTCTACAATACACGGATGCCGATAACATACTCGGACTTACACCTCATTCAAATGCATAAGTGATTACAATCTAACTACCCATGCTTCATAGCAGTCCCCGTCCTACTCTCTCGAACGGTGGTCAGCTTCAAGTACCTGCGCACTAAAAACGTTCCCCCTAGGGGGTCAGCTTACGCTGAATATGAATTTCGCATATACCGCGTGCTAACCGCGGTACGCCGACTACTTTGGGTCGGATATACATGGAGTTCATTTTAATCAAACAACATGCATCATAGCAATGCCATATATATGTATATTACACAAGGAGTCTACATCCAATCACGGAGCACAATTCCTAACTAACATAACAAGGTTGTTAGTTGTATATGTTTACTCTTAGGCCTTGAGGGTTATACCTCACTAAGCCTTGTTTACTTATTCAATACCTCACCCGCTCTCTCGGGTTACTTATTCATATACACACCCATTCTCTTGGGCTACTCGTACTATACTCACCCACACTCTCGGGTTACTTATTCTCATTATCTCACCCACACTCTTGGATTATTTATACTCATTATCTCACCCACACTCTTGGGTTATTCATACTCATTATCTCACCCACACTCTTGGGTTATTCATACTCAAGCTCTTGTCGATTCTCGAGACACTACAGGTCTCCTACGTCACGCTTGTTACTCTTAATACATACTTAGGCCAAAACTCATGGCTCTCAAGCATAGTCTTACTTCCCCGGTTTCGACCCTACTCTGGGTCTAGCATGGTGGGAAGGCTCAACTAGCTCCTGGAACTCTCTCTTTGTTCCTATCTCTATTTACATAGGTCCGACTACTCTCGGACTACTCACATTCCCATACACTCCTCTCTCGGAGTTATAATAATTTTATATATATTAGTCTAGAAGCATCACTCTTGATGTTTCTAATGACTTTGGGAACTTTACTAAATTCGGGTAATCTTAGGTTTAAGGGTTACCCTCACGATCATATACTTATACATTCGGATATTTTCTTATACCGGGTAAAATCCTCATATAGGAGGTCGACCATGTCTCAAGGGAGTTACATAGTCCCTTGGGTCTCTTTTACCTTTCTTATAAGTTCACATTATTGGACTAACTTCAATCCTCTCGATGGAGGTTCATTTATCTCTCCACTCATATTTATTTCGTGGATTGTTTCAATAAGGTTTTCTAACCGTTATCGGGTATTTACTCAACCCGTACATCTCCTCACATTCTAGGGAGTTCATATGTTTGCGTTATCGTTATACTTTAATCGATAGCTTGTGTGTGTTTGCATATTACCATTGTTCATGAGACTACCCGATCTACGGGTTTCTAGTCAATCACTACTCTCTATGAGTCGGTCTATGCACTATGTTAGACCACACCGGCATACAAGTATGTTAGTTCATACAACATACAATAAGGCATACATAATCAAACAAGGGATTATTTTCATGCTTTAATCTTGATTAAGCCGGCACACAAACACACAAATCAGAGTAACTCGGTTAGCATACGGGGCATGAGAAAATCATACCTTTCACCGGGGTTTTCACTTTACCGTGTCATCTCACCATGCTCGGGTCACGCACGACTCTCTGATAATGTTTCAAACATTATTGTTAATACTAAGATCATACGGTACATAATTAAATGCTACTCCCGTACTTACCCCGTTAACCCGTTATCCCGGTTTTACTCTTGTTAATTTGAGTTCTCACTTCTCAATCACTTCTAACACTTTCTTACACTTCCTATGGCCTTTACATGTCACCAAACAAGGCCTTAACATCTTATAACATCAATAACATTCAAACCCCCACCATTTACAACCTTTAAAATGCTCTCTGTAGGTTTCTGGGGGTGGTCCGGGACTTGGTCCCCACCCTAAGTCCCGGACCATTACAAGGTATAACTCTCGGCCATTTATTTCACTTGGTCCGGGACTTATGCAGGAGTTAGGTCCCGGACCACAATGTGGGAAAATTCTGGGGAATTAAGGGGGTGGTCCGGGACATGGGCAAGAACTTAAGTCCCGGACCCAACAATCAGAAAACTCTCGGGGGTATTTTAGGGGGTGGTCCGGGACTTGGTCCTGGACCTAAGTCCCGGACCCTGCTACAGATTTTGCAAATTTGACAGTTTCTACCTCTGTTCAAGGTCCTATCTTAGCCCATTAATTACCCAATCTTCACCAACTATAACCCTCATGTTTTAGCACCTAATTACCCACCTAAACCACCTTAAACCAAGCACCAAGTACACTCACCATTCTAGTTAATTTCACTTAGATTCTTTTACACTTACAAACTAGTTTTTCTCTTGTTTTCTACCAGATTGTAACAGATTTGGTTTCTTCATTAAACCATTCAAACCTCACTTACTGATGCCATTCCAAGCACTCACATGGCATTATTTTTACTTACCCACTCTCCTTCAAAGTTTGGTTTTCCAAACCATTAACCACTCACTTAAACCTCCTTGTTTCTTCCTTTAAATGAAACACTCAAGATCATAATCTCCAAGGAAATTTTGACAGCACTTGCCTACCTCTTTAGCATATTCACCACACTTAAATCAACCCATATACACAATCTTCACTCCTGTTTCATCAAGCATCAACAACCACAATACACCAAATTCCCTCTTGTTCACACATATACACTAGCTTAGCTTTTAGGTTTATTTGCACACTTAAACCACATTAAAACAATCTCATTCAACTAACATCATTGTAGTATCACAACTACACCCATTCAAGAGCATTAATTCAACTCTAAAATCTGTTTACAAGTCAAATAAAATCCACACAAGGTGAGATTTACCTTGTTTTGTTTTCGGTTTTTCCTTCTCTTCTTCCTCTTTCTTTTGCTCCCTCTTTCTCTTCTTGTTTTCACAACACACAAGGGGGGTCTAGATTGCCATCTACAATCATATCCCCATACACACATTTCAAGCTTATTAATTCAATTTTTTCCACACAAAAACTAGTATTTCAAGAACTAGTTTTTAGGCTCTAGCTTAGATATTACCTTAGAGTATTCAAAATGAGAGCTTGACAATCAAATGATGGAATTTCCAACACTCCCCAGGAGCATGGAGAAGCCGACTGAAATGGAGAAAAATTCCAACGTTGGGAAATTCTTGATTTTGCAAGGAAAAGTTACAAAGGATGAAACTCTTGCTTTTATTTTTACCTTAGAGCATCAAGGTGGTGAAGGAGAGTCAAAATCATCTCCTTAAGCTTCAAAAGACAAAATACCCATGGAAGTGAAGGTGGAGGAATCAAGACTTTGAGGGGTGGAAAACGTAGCCCTCGCCGATACGAATCTAACGGTACAATTTTTGTGCGATTCGGTGAAGAAATGAGAAAGTTTGAGGAGGAAGAAGAGGGGCTGTTTGCTTGCTCTTGAAATCGCCATTTACAGAGGCAAAGGAAGAAGAAGCTCTGGTGGGGGAAGGAAAGAAACGTGAATGAAAAGAAAAGAGGGGGAGAGAGAGTACTAATATTACTTTTAACTATTCCCCCCTTTTACTTTATTTCCTTGCCATCTTCTTACTAAATAGCTACCAAGCTATTAATGAGTGTGTACATATTAATTAAAACCGGCCCACATTAATTAATCTCCCGGGTTATTTTTTTCGTCTTTTCAAATTAAACGCGTCTCGTCTCCCGGTTTTGGCACTATTCACTTACCGGGCTCGTTTTTCAGAATTTTCTCGTTTAATTAATATTAATGGTTATTAAGCATCCATTAATACTTATTTATAGTTATTTAATCAACTATAATTTTTACGGGCCCGTTTGACCACTTAAAGTCGCGTTTTCGGGTTTTCTCGAAAGACGTGCTTAAAAACTCCGTTAGCGTTTTAATCCATTATTTGGATCCGTTTTCTTCGGGAATCATCCCTGTATATTAATTGGGCCTAACTAAGCCTTAGGAATCCATCTCGGACCCTTACGAGATCATATTTCTCTTATTTTCATTTATTGCGCATTTTAGCTTTTTTTGCTTTCTAAGTGTTTTCTCTTTACTTTTGGTTTTATTCTCTTTACCAATACTCTTTAGGCACCATTAGGCCTTTAGAATTTTTATTAGAGTAATTAAATCACCATTATTAGGTCCAGGGTATTAAACTTGGTCCATTGGAGATGACGCTGAATTTTTGTACGGCGAGCAGAAGCGTGCGGACCGTGCTAATAAGTTAATACTTAAGTCAGGGGATGTATTAGTTATGAGAGGAGAATCAAGGATGTTGTACCACGGGATTAAGAGAATCAAGCTGAATACAACACCGTCAGCAGTAATCAATGCGACACATATGAGACCAGGACGGTTAAACCTAACCTTTAGACAATATTAGCCATGTAATGTTTTAGTATGGGATAAGGAATGAGATGTAAGATTAAAGCACATGTTGTTAACAGGATGGTTATGAATAAAATAACAGTGTTGTTCATATAAATTGTTACGACTCTTGTTATACCATCATTACTCATGAAGCTTGTGAATACAATTAGGTTATGGACTCGGTACGGAAGGTGCGCTAAGCATACTTACAGAGGCACAGGCCGACGCCAGCGGTACTATCCTCACCGGCACCTTTCCGATTAATGGGATTGAGTCATCAGTTCTCTTCGACTCAAGGGCCTCGCATACCTTTGTCTCGGCATCTTTTACGAGAAGGTTGGGGCTAGACACTGATGAGCTACCCGACTTCACGGTTACGCTGCCGTCTAAGGAGAAGGTTCGTTGCACTCGTTACTACCGAGGAGCCATTGTCAGTATTAAGGGGGAAGACTTTCCAGTCAGTTTTATTGAGTTCAGGGAGTTGGGATTTGATGTTATCTTCGGGATGAACTGGTTGGAGCGGCACAAGGGTCGTATCCTCTGCGCCGAGCATAGATTGCTGCTTAGGAGCCCGTCTAGGGTAATGATATCATACCGCCAGAGGCCTAGAGAGCCTTCGACTAAGATCATCACCGCTATGGCAATGTATAAGGAGTTGAGGAGAAAGGAAGAAGTGTACCTCTGCTATGTACAGGACATAGAGAGAGACCCCGAGTTCGACCCCGACTTACCGGTAGTGTCGGAGTTCCCCGATCTCTTTCCACGGGAACTGCCCGACATGCCACCCACTCGGGAGGTAGAGTTCACCATCGAGCTGCTACCTGGTACCGGACCGATAGCCAAGGCACCATACCGCATGGCTCCGGCAGAAATGGATGAGCTGAAAGAACAGTTAAAAGATTTGTTGGATAAGGGATTTATAAGACCGAGTGTATCACCTTGGGGAGCGCCAGTTCTTTTCGTGAAGAAGAAGGATGGTAGTCTCCGCCTCTGCATTGACTACAGAGAGTTGAATGCAGTGACTGTGAAGAATAAGTACCCACTACCCCGCAGTGATGATATGTTCGATCAGTTGAAGGGGGCATCCGGGTTTTCCAAGATTGATCTCAGATCAGGGTATCATCAGATAGCCATTAAGGAGGGAGATATTGAGAAGACGACATTCTGGACATAATACGGCCACTAAGAGTTTACAGTGATGCCGTTTGGTTTGTCGAACGCACCGGTGAAATTTATGGATCTGATGAACCGCTTGTTCCGGGAGCAGCTGGACAAGTCGGTTGTGGTATTCATTGATGACATTTTAATATATTCGAAATCAAGAGCTGAGCATGAGGAACATCTGAGGAGGGTATTGGAGATACTGAGGGAGAACTAGCTATATGCTAGTTCCAAGTGTCAGTGTGAGTTTGGCTTGACCAGGTCTCTTTCCTGGGTCATGTCATCTCAGATGCTGGGATCTCGGTGGATCCAGCAAAGATTGATGGCGTGCGTACTTGGCCGAGACTGAAGATAGTTATCGACATTCGGAGCTTTCTTGGTTTGACAGGTTACTACCGGAGGTTTGTTAAGGATTTCAGCAAGGTCGCGAAGCCGATGACCAGTCTGATGAAGAAAGATGCACCGTTCGTGTGGATGGCTGATTGTGAGACTTCGTTTCAGAGTTTGAAGGACTCATTGACCACTGCACCGGTTCTGACTATTCCAGACGGTACGGAGGGCTTTGAGGTTTACTGTGATGCATCCGGCAGAGGGCTGGTTTGCGTGCTCATGCAACATGGCAAGGTGGTGGCATATGCCTCACGCCACTTGAAGAAACATGAGGAGAACTACCCCACACATGATTTAGAGCTGGGAGCTATAGTCTTCGCTTTGAAGATATGGCGCCACTACTTATACGGGGTTAGTGTGACGATCTACACCGATCACAAGAGCTTGAAATATATTCACTAGAAGGAGTTGAATCTCAGACAGAGGAGATGGTTAGAATTTCTGAAGGACTATGACATTGACCTCCAATACAAAGAGGGAAAGGCCAATGTTGTAGTAGACGCCCTGAGTCGTCGAGCACACTCACTCCATTCGCTAGTTTCTTTCTCCAGCTTGGTTGATGAGGTGCGAGAGGCTCAGAGGACAAATAAGTATATGAGGGAGGTCAGACAGAAGCTGACAGATGGTACCTTTGAAAGTCAGAAATATGACTTCAGACTTCACGGCGATGATCTGATCAGACTTAAGGGCCGGTTATGCATACCACGGGGCAACACGGATCTGAAAGACCGTATACTTAGAGAATCGCACTGTTCTTCAGTTTCCATCCATCCGGGAGCCTCTAAGATGTATAAAGACATGAAGAGGTACTTTGGTGGTCGGGGATGAAGACAGATGTTACCGAGTTCGTCTTGAGGTGTCTCACATGCCAGAAGGTGAAATTCGAGCACCGACGACTGGGCAGGATGGTACAGTCGATGCCAGTTCCGGAGTGGAAGTTTCATGATATCTCCATGGACTTCGTAGTTGGACTTCCACCTGCTAGGGGCGGTCTCAACATGATATGGGTGGTGGTGGATTGCCTTACCAAAGTAACCTGATTCATACCGATGAAGGATACTTGGAAGGTGACCAAATTAGCTGAGTTATTTGAGAAGGAAATTACGAGACATCACGGGATACCGAAGACCATAGTGTCAGATAGAGATACCAGATTCCTTTCGAGGTACTGGAGAGCTACCAGAGAAGCGTTAGGTACATAACTAAAGCTGAGTACCGCGTTCCATCCTCAGACTGAACGTACAATTAAGACACTCGAGGACATGCTGAGAGCATGCGCCTTAGACTTCCAGGGTAGTTGGATCGACAAGTTACATCTGATCGAGTTTTCATACAACAACAGCTATCACGCTTCGATCAAGATGGCACCTTTTCAAGCGTTGTACGGTAGACCATGTCGTACACCGCCCTGCTGGGATGAGTCGAGTGAGACAGTCATTATAGGACCAGAATACTTAGAACAAGTTAAGGCTGAAGTTCAGCAAATCAGGGAGAACATGAAAGCTGCTCAAGATAGGCAGAAGTCGTATGCTGATGTTCGACGATGAGACCTGGAGTTCGCAGTGGGCGACCGGGTATTTCTGCGAGTTTCACCAATGAAAGGGTATTCAGATTTGGGCAGAAGGGCAAATTGAGCCCAAAGTTTGTTGGTCCTTATGAGATTACGGAGCGGGTGGGCCCAGTTGCTTACAGGTTGAATTTACCTGTTGAGCTGGGTAAAGTGCATGATGTTTTTCATGTTTCACAGCTAAAGAAATACATGCACCACCCCTCCCATGTGTTAGAACCTGAGAGGCTGACATTAGAACCGAATATGAGATCAGTGGAGATTCCTCAGAGGATCTTGGATAGTAAGACTAGGGACACTCGCCATAAATCAGTACGACTGGTGAAGGTTCTCTGGTCTAACCAAGATGTCGAAGAGGCCACGTGGGAATAAGAGGATAAGATGAGATTGAAGTACCCTTCATTATTTACTGACTAGATCGTCTGTATAGGGTACGGGACGTACCCCTTTTAAGGGGGGTAGAGCTTCCTCGCTTTTGAATTAGTAAACGAATATGTTTGTCGTTTGTTGGGTTGTGTAGTTGCTACACTTTGTGGTAAGTTTAAGATATGTTTAGTACTTGTGGAAGACCTTTGAGTCTTGTGGTGTGTGAATGTGAATGTAAGATGTGGTGTTACGATTAAGGAAAAAAAAATGAGTACCGTGAATGATTAAGGACATATGTGAACTTTGGGGACAAAGTTCTTTTAAGGGGGGTAGATTGAAATACCTCAACCTTAGATATGGTGTTTAAGTGATAAACTAAGATATAAGGAGGCTAAATAATGCCTTAGAAATATCAAGAAACAATTTTAGTCAAAGAAAACACAAGGAAACACCATAAGAGCAATTTAGGCAAAAATGTGCTCTAAGCTTGGAGTAAATTGCGTGAACACCCAAATATCATTCTTAGACCTTAGTAATATCCTAATGGTCATGTTAAATCAATTACCAAAGAAAACCAAGCTTGAAAACAAGTTAAAACACAAAATGTGCTTTAAGGAGTCTTAAAGCACATTTTTGAAAAATTGTCTTGTAAATGGGTTTTGAGTGGCTAAATGTCCATCATTACTCTTTAATCAATATGTGTACTACTTAGTATCACATTAGGAAGTCTAAATCAATGGGAAATCAAAAATTTCACAATTATGTGCCTGGTTTAGTGAATAGTAACCAAATAGTGCTAGTTTAAGACATTAGTCAAAGTAAGTCAATCAAATGGTCAACAAAGACCACAATATACCTCATTTGACCAAGGGGTCCGGTTTTTAAGTGTGACTCACCACACTTATCTAGTTAAGTAAAGAAGAAAGCAAAAGTAAGTAAATTCACTATTCACTTTTTAACATAAATATCTTACCTTTGTATACCTTCTCCTCACCTCTTCATTCTCTTCTCTCACCACCGGTTTCTCTTGCTTTCTTCCTTCTCCATTGACGTGAAGAGCAGCCCCCATGTAAGCTCCATCTTCCTTTGATTACTACTTACTCATTTTAGCTCCAAAACCAAAACAAATTACATATTCTTCTTAGTTAGCTCAAGCTCTTCCTTTCTATCTTTCCAAAACTTCAAGAGCTCCATTTTGGTGCCAAGCCAAACCGCCATTAGAGGAGGAAACTCAAGCTTGGAGAGTTCATTGGCTTCCCCATTCTCTTAAGGTAAAGAATATGTAAGAAAATATAGGTTTCCATCATTTTTCTCCATAACCGAAAACTTCTACTCATGGGGCTCCATTTTTATGCCTTGTTCTAGCTTGTTTTCTATTCTCCAAGGGCAAGAGGAGGTCCTTCTTGATTCATATCCAAGCTTGTCTTGAGAATTCAAGGTAAAACAATCAATTTAATACCTTAAAACACATTTTTGACCTAGGTTTCATTCCTTAAGGTTAGTGTATTGTTTAGTACTCATTGGAGTCATTGAATATTGGTTAGAACATTGGCAAGGAGAGTTTTATTTGGAGACCGAGATTGATCAAGGGAAAACCTAAGGAAGAAAGTTTGTGAAGCTTGAAAAAGAACAAGGTAAATGTCTTACCTTAAGGTGTTTAATGCATTAAGGGATGGGATTTAGATATGTGATAAGTTTAGCTTGGAGTTTACATTAGGAAAGGGCTATAAAAACCTAGGAGAAACAATGATTATATTCGAGAACTTGTGATTAAAGAGCAAATGAGAAATGAGATAGTTAGATAATTCAAGGAGAATTATAAGAACACTTATATTGCAATGGGAGCCTTGTTGTGTGTATTTGCAGGTCAAAGGCAATATATATTGTGGAAATTCAGTGCTTAAGATTTATGCATTTAAGGGCCTAAGTGCCAAGCAATTTAAGTTTATGCACTATATTGTGATGTAGTGTAGTTTGGGTGTATATTGTGTGTTAAGATGGTGTAATGAGAATTTGAGTGTTTATAGTGTGAAAGTGGTGAAAATTTAAGTGCTTGGATGTAGGAGTATACTAGGGAAGCCATGTCAAAATTTGGTGGAGAAACAAGTGTTTAAGGAGATTTTAGGGATAAAGATGTTCTAGTAAACCTTAAGGGTTGTTTTAGTGAAAATGAATAAACTATGGAGTTCTTGTGCACTAGGATGATTTAGGGGATGTTTAGGAGGAACTAAGGGTTTCCATGGTGAGTTTAAGGCACCAAGACCAAGACTAAGGAAGTTAGGAAACTTGTGCAAAGTTCGAAGGAAAACTAGGGTATAATGACTCGTAAACATGTGCTAGCTTATGTAGCTTTAGGAAGGATGAGAAAAGGGAGTAGGTGTGAGCAATGATACATGGGGAGTAGTTATGTGGTAAGTAGAAAGACACCTTGGTTAGAGGAAGTCCTAGGTGAAAACACAAGTTGGAAGTATAAGGAACTAAGCTCTAGGTGTTAAGGATTTAGTAAGAATTTGAGTAAAAGTTTAAGGAGGTTGTTGGATGATTTAGGGAGGTGTTAAGGTGTTTAAATGATGTTAAAACATGTGGGAAAACATGAGGAATGATTAGGAAAAGATTGGGGTGAAAACGGAGTCGAAAAAGAGGAGAAAAACACTTTAGAAATCAGGTTCTGCAGTGGACCGCCCCTAGGGACCGCCCCTGTGGGGAGGTCCTATTGTCTACTGCAGTCGTGGGACTTTCTGTTGTGGACCGCCCCTGGGACCTCCCCAGTGGGGCGGTCCGGACCAGAACAAAAAAAGTTTTAAATTTAAGGAGGATAAGGGGGCATTAGTAGTAAGCTATTAAGAGGGCAATGGTGATTAGATAAGTGAGTATATGAGGGCTTAAAGGATTAAGTTAAGTAAAGGATTTTAAGTGTTTAAGGTTAAGTTCTAAGAACTTAGTGAGTACTAAGTGGGAATGAAGGGGAATGTTAGGTATTGATGTTATTGGGTTGTCTATGACATGTTTAATGGGTAAAATAGCTACTAAGTGGGTGAACAAATGTAAGAGACAATAAGAAACAATGCGCTTAAACGTTTAAGATAAAAACCACAAGGACTTAGTAAATGACAATGGGTAAATGTTAGTGTTTAGAAAGGTTAAGTAAGTAAATAACGTTAAGTTGGGCTAAATGATGACTTAAAATTGAATGAATGTTTTAGGACTTGTGAATTGGGACTTGGAAGGAGATAAACCGAACAATCGCCGACGGTGAACGGTACAGTCTTTCTTGTGACCTGCTTGCTAACGAGGTGTCCCTCGGCTTGTGTGCTATCTGTTTATTTGATATGACTAAGACAAGATAAAGCATGCAACCGGATATTAATGTTCTCGTTGTGTATGTGTTTTCTTTACACTAACCCACGAGGCTTTAGGATAGCTACTAACTAAGCTTGGTACCTATTGAAATAAGGAGAGGAATGGTGTATTGGTAATAGTTGGTTAATACCCGATAAGGTTTAACTGACACAAGGTTTGTAAGACTTTTCACTAACCATAACTTGGGGTGGGAGTGAGGAATCCGGAATGGTACCGGCACATGTGTATTGGGGGAGGTCGGTATCTGAATCAGATCCGACTTCCAAATAAGACTTGTCCTCGGACTCGTCGCCTAGGGTCAACAAACCGACCCGACCACCCGGACTACTGTTTGAGGTGGGAGGCACATTAAGGATGGCGTGGGGGGATCAAGCCTACATCCCCAACAAATTAAGAAAGGTTACTTATTGCTGGTAAGTGCACTGCTACCGGCTAGGGTTAACCAAGCTCTATAAAAATAAGCAACCAACTAAGGGCTAACCAGTCTAATAGTAGAACGGTTGGCAAATATAAGATTAAGGAGAATGTGGACCTAAGGGGTTAAGATCTAACTCACTTGTTAAGGGAACGCTTGAGTCGTTCATTGGAGTGTGAACTATGTATGTTCATTTGTGGTTTGTTGTTTTATTGCATTTCATATTATGATTGTGATTCTAATCAACTTCCATGCTATCGACAATTAGTCGTCGTAGCCCCGTTAGCTTGGGGGCCACGAGATGGTCGTACCAGCATTCGTGCTGACCCCTTTGGGGCTGTTTTTACACTTGCAGGTAAGCGGCCCATGAAGTCACACCACGAGAGTAGGAGCGGTTAGACTTAGGATGGGTTATTTATTTTTGAGCACGGGTTGCGCATGTGCGCCCATCTGTTTACATTAAAACTGATGGAAGTTTATGTTGTCACTTGAGATACTCAAAACTCGGTTGGTGGACATTTTGGACAGTATGTATATTTTGGATAAGTGTTGTAAATTAGTAAAGTTCGGTATGTTCTTTTGATCAGACCGTGGCAAGGTCCCGGTGCTAGTTTATTCCGCTGCAATCATTGTGAATAAGTTGTTAAGTTTTGCGATAACCACGATTGGCTTTGGATGGGGTGTTACAAGTTTTCCCCAGCAGAGTCGCCATTCTATGGAGGGTGATTTTTCGGTATGAGGGGGGGTCTATCTAAATATGGTTCTGACTAAGAAGTCTAGATCCTAGAGAATGCCATTCTGTGAAGGGTGATTTTTCTGAGTTTGAGTTTTGTGTCTTGTAATTACCTTCCAGAGGAGCAGAACGTTCTATTACAAATGAAAAAAATATGGGTGCTGGTCGGCTAGTCCTATTGGGATCTCTACAGTAAGGGGTTTTTGATGTCTTTTTATAATAGAAAGAGTAGGGTTTTGTAGGAAGGATCAGCTGATTTTTGAATGGGCTAGCTAGACAAATATGGGCTTTATTAGAGACATAAATAAGCACAAAATCGAGTCCAATGTTAGAACAGACCGGAATTCGGGCAAAATAAAATGCTCCTTTACTCTTCGTAGGATTCAAACTCTGGGCAATTGCGTCCTTATTACTCCTAGCGACCGGTCGAGCTACGACAACATTTGAGCATATGATTGCGACGAATTAAACTAGAACTCTATGCAAGCTGAATGAGAAAATAAAAAGCGTCCCTACCTCTTGCCAGATTCGAACTCAGTCCGATGGATTCTCAAGAGAGTACTTTACCCAACTGAGATATGTCAGGATACAATATATACATGCAAGAAGTAAACTAAAGTTCGTATTCGAATTAGGTGACGTTTCTAAAAACGCTATTGTTCTAAATGGAAATGTACAGTGAAATGAATGAATTTTAATCCAATAAAATGAAATGTTTCTTTCCTAAGAGTCGTGAAATTATGGAATGTCGATGATAAAAATACAAAACATAATGAAATACAAAATAATGAAATACCATAATAACGAGTACATAGAATAATGAAATAGTACTAGTATGATGGAAGTAAAAATACAAGTGAATATCATAAAGAGTGGAATACGGATTGGATATGTACGAGTGATGGAAGATAAGATATAATAAACAAGTAATAAAAAAAGCATAGAATAAGAACAATATAAAATGAAATGGAAAAACAAAATAAGCATAGATAGATGGGATAAAATAAAGTAAAAAAGGTAAAACACGTAAATAGACAAAAGGGACGGGTTTAAAACTGGATGATTGTTGGAAATTCATTTTTGAAGAATTGTGTTTTTCTGAAATGTTTTAAAAATTGGTTTAAAACTTTGTCATGAAATGATGGTTTCGTTTTGGCACGCATGGTAATACGTTTTGAAAAGAAAGGCGACGACCCCTCTTATTTCGTTTATTATTTCGCAATTTGCTTTATGGGGTGAGAATTTTTGGTGTCTACAGATGGTGCGCTCACTCTGACCATCTGTTTGAGGGTGGAACGCTGTACTCAGCTTCAGCTCGGTACCAAGCGCTTCCCGTGTAGTTCTCTAATACCTCGAGAGGAATCTGGTATCCCTATCAAACACGATAGTCTTCGGTACCCCATGGTGTCGTACAATCTCTCGGTCGAAGAGCTCTACTAGCTTTGCCACTTTCCAAGTGTCCTTCATCGGTATGAATCGGGCCACCTTGGTCAGTCGGTCAACAACGACCCATATCATGTTCAGACCTCCCCTTGTAGGCGGAAGCCCTACTACGAAGTCCATGGAAATATCATGGAACTTCCACTCAGGCACTGGCATTGGCTGCACCATACCACCAGGCCGTCAATGCTCAAACTTGACTTTCTGACAAGTGAGACACCTTACCACATAATCATTTACATCCTTTTTCATTCCAGTCCACCAAAAGTATCGTTTCATGTCCTTATACATCTTTGAAGCTCCGGGGTGAAACGAAGTAGTAGAACAATGGGATTCACTCAGTATGCGCTCTTTCAGCTCGGTGCTATTCCTCGAAATACACAGTCGGCCATTCAGCCTAATCAGGTCGTCATCGTGGAGTCGGAAGTCGTACTTCTGACCCTCAAATGTGCCGTCAATAAGCTTCTGCCTGATCTCTTGCATATACTGATCCAACATCTGAGCACTCCGCACCTCTTTAACCAAGCTAGAATGAGAGACTAGCGAATGGAGAGAGTGTGCTCGGCGACTCAATGCATCAGCTACCACATTTGTCTTACCCTCTTTGTACTGTAGGTTGATGTCGTAGTCGTTTAAGAACTCGACCCACCTTCTTTGTCTCATGTTCAACTCCTTCTGAGTGAACAAGTACTTCAAACTCTTGTGGTCGGAATAAATTGTTATGCTTACCCCATACAAATGATGTCGCCATATCTTCAAAGCGAAGACAATGGCACCCAATTCTAAGTCGTGGGTAGGGTAGTTCTCTTCATGCTTCTTCAGCTGTCGGGAGGCGTATGCTACGACCTTCCCGTGTTGCATCAACACACAACCCATACCTCTTCCGGATGCATCGCAGTAGACCTCAAAACCATCTGTACCATCTGGTATTGTCAGGACTGGTGTAGAGGTAAGAGCATCATTGAGACTCTGGAAGGAACTCTCACAGTCGTCCGTCCACTCGAATGGTGCATCCTTCTTCATTAAGGAAGTTATCGGCTTCGAGACACTGGAGAAGTCCTTCACAAACCTCCTATAGTATCCTGCCAGACCGAGGAAGCTCCGAATGTTGGTAACCGTCTTCGGTCTTGGCCAGGTGCGCACTGCATCTATCTTGGCTGGATCAACAGCGATCCCAGCCTCGGAAATAACATGACCAAGGAATGAAACTTGGTTCAACCAGAATTCACACTTAGAGAATTTGACATACAACTGGTTTTCTCTCAACGTTTGCAACACGCTTCTCAGGTGGCTTTCATGCTCACCCTTCGATTTCGAATATACAAGAATATCGTCGATGAAGACTACCACTGACTTGTCCAACTGATCTCGGAACAAGCGGTTCATTAAGTCCATAAACTTGGCTGGTGCATTGGATAAACTGAACCGCATAACCGTGAACTCGTAGTGACCGTATCTGGCTCGGAATGCGGTCTTCTCAATGTCACCCTCTCGAATAGCAATCTGGTGGTAACCGGATCGTAAGTCGATCTTGGAGAATACTGATGCTCTTTTCAACTGGTCGAATAAGTCATCAATGTGTGGTAAAGGATAACGGTTCTTCACCGTAACAGCATTCAGCTCTCTGTAGTCGATGCAGAGGCGGAGGCTACCGTCCTTCTTCTTCACGAAGAGGACTGGCGCTCCCCATGGTGAAACGCTCGGGCGTATGAATCCTTTGTCGAGTAGGTCTCGCAGCTGCTCTTTGAGCTCTGTCATTTCAGCTTGAGCCATACGGTAGGGCGCCTTCGCTATTGGTCCGGTTCCCGGCACCAATTCAATTTCAAACTCCACTGCCCATGCTGGCGGCATGCCCGACAGTTCCTTAGGGAAAACATCAGGAAACTCCGACACTACCGGCACATCTGGGCTAAACTCCGGATCTCTCTCTATGTCCTAGACATAGCAGAGGTATACATCACTCTTTCTTCGCAACTCACGATACATAGACATAGCGGAGATAATCTGAGTTGAAGGCTCCCTAGGCCTCTGGCGGTATGAAATGGTAACCCCAGTCAGACTCTGAAGAAGTAGACGATGCTCGGCACACAGGATTCGACCCTTGTACCGTTCTAACCAGTTCATCCCCACAATAACATCGAATCCGAGTCCCCCGAACTCTATCATGTTGATCGGAAACTCTTCATCCTTGATTCGTACAATAGCATCTCGGTGATACCGGGTACACTTGATCCGCTATTTCGACGGGAGAGTGACTAGAAAGTCAGGCATCTCTTCACCGTCTAACCTAGTCTCCTCGCAAATGAAAGCGAGATAAATGTGTGTGAGGCTCCAGAGTCGAACAAGATCGATGCGTCCACGCCATTAACTGGGAAGGTACTGGTGAGGATAGTGCTGCTTTTGCCGGCTTCTGCCTCATTACACACACTCAGTGCACCTCCCGTTCCGAGTGCACAGCCTAATTCAGTTCATAAACTTATAAGTACACAGTAACAACATGACTGACATACTTCAAAGCAATGTCTCTTTATTCATTAACATACTCTTTACACCATAAGTTGGTTTACATTGTCGACATAGCTAATATATAGCATCCTTAACATACAACTGGTTTCACCCATTACATGGTTACACAAGGCTTTAGAATTGCCGAAATGTCAAATTCAAACGTCCGGGTTTCATGTGTGTGGCATTAATTACTGTCGAAGGTGCGGTATTCAGTTTGATCTTCTTGATACCGTGATATAGCATCCTCGACTTCCCACCCATGATTAATACATCTCCTAACTTCAACACCAACTTCTTTACGAGATCAGCACGCTTCTGCTCGCCAAACACAAACACTACGGTATCACCAATGGACTAAGACACCACGGGTACTCCCTTACTCAGAGACTCGGGTGTTTCATCCTTATCCTGGTGTAAACCTAACCGTCCACCTTTCTGGTAGAAGTTCATAATACACAAATCTGCTTTAACACTCGGAATTGGATCCGATTCAACTCGCTGAGCAATTCTCACGGCATGGTTAACGACCGCAAGGAATTCCTCAGGTATCCTCGGTACTGTTGCTCCGTCTCCCGCTCGTTCGTCCTGATATGTCTTGGTGTAAGGATTCCAGCCCTTACCCATGCACATCATCTTCAACTTCATCTTCGATCCACTCAGGTATTCCGGTGTGTAGAAACCTCCAGGTGCTGCTCCCAATTCGTCGCATCGTCGGATGATATGGATTTGTGCTTCGGGTGTCAGGTATCCATTTAATAGTATCATACCTGGTTGGATAACCTGACATTGCTCCATCGGGAATTCGGTGATGCTGATGGTGGTTTCTTCGGGGTTTGGTGTGGGAGGGATTGGATAACAAATATTGAAGGTTCCTAAGGTTTAGAATTATCTAACTTGGGTAAATTTCACATTATACTTTGACTCATTACTCAAGTAGTCGTACATTTAGACTTGCTAACACTCATGCATGAAATGCGGTAAGCAGTTAATTACTTCACTCAATGGTTCAAGTAGTACCTGGTCTAGAAGAGGGTCCAGCAGCCTCAGACCGGTCTACCACATTCAGGGCGGCCTTGCCAGCTCCCGACCCTTTCCCCTTCTGGGAGTTCGTGTTCCCCTGATCTGAGGATGGCTGGTTAATCGCCTTCGGGCCCTCAGTGGTCGCGGCAGCCTTACCCTTCCATTGCCCCTTAGGTCTGTAGTTTCTGCCGTTGGGGTTCTGGTAGCACTCGAAGTCACAGTGCCCCATCTTCTTGCAGTAGCGACACTGCACATCATTTCCTTTGCAGTCCTTGCCGAGGTGGTCTCCGTAACATCACTTGCAGTAGTAGTGGCACTCCGGTCCAGAGCCCGTACTGGCTGCTATCATATAACATCATTAATACATACTTCACAACTTAACAACACACATTTAAACTTCGGTACACGGAATTAGTAGTTACCCTTGGGCGGGTAGAGTGTAGGGGCTTTGCCGCATAGGAATAAGTGAGCTCCAGTGGCTCCTCAGCAGTGGTGGTCTGGGCTTGGCCTTTGCCACCCTGGTGCTGGCCGTTCTGGGACTGGGGGTAAGGTTTCTTCTTCTTTCCTCCCCCGTACCCTTGCGTGCTTTGGCCCCCGCTTGAAGCCTTGCGCTTGTGCTCATTCTCCTCGTCCCTTAGTCAAATACCCTAACCTTTAAATAATTAAATAATGATAAATAAGTATTATTTAGGGGATTGTTAAACCCTAAGAAAAGTATATAAACACTTGGGCGTTAAAACGCACCTAAACTCCTTAAGGTCAAAAACAAGCGTTAAAGCCTGACCTTAAGCTAACCAAGTTATATAAGCTATAAAACTCATATGAAGTTAATCAAGGATCATTTTATGACCTTTTAAACACAAGTCCTCAGTTAGAACTGAGTAAAAATACAATATGCCCAGGAGTTCCCTTAAGGGCCCCTTAAGGCCCGAAAGTCCCGGAAATACTTTATTAAATAAAGTAAAGCATTACACTTCATTCTAAATGCACAATAACACTTTAATGAACATATAAGATGAAGTTATCATGAGAAATTCTCAGTTAAAGACAAAGTGCTCGGAGGTTCCCGATGAGGGCCCCATAAACCCCCGGAATGCCCCGGAGGGGTACCGAAGTGGCACAAACTCCAATATAAATCATTCTTAGAGTTCCTATCACCAATATTCACCAATATAAAGAGAATTCTCGAGCTACTTTTTCAAAAATAAACAAAGTGCTCGGGAGAATTTCTTAACGCTCCTTTTTGCTCCGGAAGTGTCCCGGTAGCCCGGAAATTGTGTCTTGAGTTGATATAACCCCATATAACTCAATGTAACACCTTAACATATTATTATTGACTATAAACAATGTTTATAAACACTTGGAACTCATAGCGACTACTTAATTCCTAGATGATCCTTAAAGCACAAAAACGCACCTTCGGTGTCATAAAAATGTGTTCTACGCACTTACCTTGAAGTTTTTGAAGAGCCACGAGTTGATAATATTAAAAGGGGATAAATTGAGCATCTAAATCAATTAATTCCAGTGCTAAAATCATAGCACAAGTAGGGGAGATTTTTAGATAAAAAAGGTACCTAAAATCAGCATTTTTACCTTAGAACTTTCATCTTTTATCATATTATAAATGTACCAAATAAATGCTGGAACCTATTACACATATTAGTATGATCTTAGTACAATATATTGTGACAGGAATCAAATTAAAAATTAGTCCCATTTGACCTCTATAGTGGGCGCCATTTAGGGTCTCATTTGACTAGTTTTGGCTTAGAAAATTGCCTTATGGAATGGTGACTCACCTTATCATGTACCATGTGATATGTGTCAAATAATTCAGTCAAATTAGACCTCCATTACCGTATGACCTGCAAGAAAACAAGAAGGGATTAGTTTTACAAAAGTCATAGAAATTAAATATGCTAAAAGTAGATCTAGATTCTTATAATGTAAAGTTGCAAATAAACAAAGTAGCAGCCCATGTTACTTCCTTATGTGCTGCCGATTTCACATGGGAAAAAGAGGGATTGGTTGCTGTCTACTTAGTCAAATTAAACAGCCACCTAACTATGTACATTCCCTTGCCTAATACAATAAAATCAATTGTCCCATACAGCACATTGTAGCCAATTTTATGTAGGAAAATGAGGCTTGATTGCCTTATAAAAATCAAAGTAGAATACCTACCTACCTAGCCATGTTCTCATGTTTCAATTGTCAAAGAAATCAGCCTCCAAACAGCCATATAACCGTGAGCAATCAAGAGGAAAAACAAGGACAAAATCAACATTTAAAAATGCTAAAGAAATATCTAGCCTACCTTGTCTTTGTCTCCTTGTTTCAAGTGGTCAAACAAAGACTTCCAATTACCTTAGCAATCAGCCGAAACCTAGCATGAATAATGGGCATTTTCTTGAGCCAAACAATCAAATAATAAACAAAGAAAAGACTAAACAATTTGACAATTATTGTGTCAAAATAATTCCACCCTTTGCCTTCCTTATTTCCTACGTAAGTTAGGCTTCATTCTTCCTTTGCCCACTCCATTGCCGATTGGTAAGGCTCTCTTCTCCTCTCTTTCTTCTTCATTTGCTAGTTCATTCCTTAGAGCTTCAAAGGTTCATTAATGGTGTTTTAAGTTCTAACACCATTTTAATGTAATTCCTAGCTAAATCTACTAAGTCTTGAAGCAAGAATCATCCTAGCATTCATCCAAGATTTCACCAAGCTTAAGTGTTCCAAGGAGGTTCCTAGATTCAACAACAACACAAGGAGCAACAAGAACAAGTTAAGGTATATTTTCATGTTGAAAAATCCTAAGAAAATACCTTAAGCATTTCCGAAAATTATAAGCTTCTAAACCTATATTCTCTTCATTATTTCATGAAGGAAACTTGGATCTACAATCATCCCAAGGTGTACCAAAAATACCTTGTTAAATTCCTAAGGTAAACTCTTGTAAAACTACTCCAAATATTATTTATAAATCCTTGTTAGAAGTCTAACAAATAGATCTCCTAAATATATACAAGGAGGCCGAATTCTCTTCATCAAGATAGCATTTGGAGAGCTTGGAATTCAAGGAGAAATCAAGTACAATAATCGTCTTGATTTAAGGAGTAAGTTTCTATAATTAAGGTTTATTAAGTTTAAGCTTGATTTAAGCTTCAAACTTTGGTATAAAAATTATGTATAACCCCTAAATAAATTAAGGCCGAAAATATTGGGTTATAATGTCAAGAAAATAATTTATAACATATAAGGTAAGATTATTACCTTAAGGTATAAATATGTGTCACAAAAAATTAATTAAGATGCATATATATAAACCGAATTATCTAATAACTAAATGTTCTATTTTGAATTTATAATCATTCTAAGTCATTAGCATAATTTTTAGAAGTTTTAAATGGCTTATATACATTTATATGTACATATTATAAAGTTTAAAGCAAGTTTTAAAACTGTATGGTAAATATAATTGGAGCCGAGAACAATATGTGTTAATTGGTGATTTTTGAAATATATATATAATATATAAGTGTATTGACTTATATTATAAATTTTTAGAACATTAAAAATAGCTATAAGTATTTATATGGCTAGTTTATAAAGTTATGTTGCTAAAATGTAAATTTTGAAAAGTTTAGTGTATTATATATGATTGCCGAGAACTAAAGGAGTTATTTGGTATAATTATGATATAATATAGGGTAGGAATTAATATTATGAATTTTGGTGAATTTAAATAAGTGTTTAAGTGTTTAAAATAACATTTATAAAGTTTTGGGGCTATTGTAATATTGGAAAGTTGGGAATACAACCGAGAGTACATATGATTTTATGGGTATATTAAAGTATTAATTATGAAATTTAGTATTGGTCAAAGTGTTGACCCAAAAACTTTGGATTAAATGATTATGACATAAAATATGTAAGTTATAAAAGTTATGGGTGTGAAAATGTAATTTATGAAAGTTTATTTGAAAAACCAAAGTGTAACATGGGGCAAATTCATAATTAAAAAAATTATAAGGGCCTTCGGTTATTTAAGAAAATTAAGTTTAAAAACTATAGTTTATAAGTTAATATGTAACTTATATAAAGTTTGGGATTATTAAATTGTGAATATAAGATAATTATATGTTAGGACCGAGAATGATGCGGTCATTAGGTAATTTAAAAAAAATTAATATATTTGTTTTGGCAATTTCAGAAAATTAATATGGACAATTAGTAAATTATAAAATTTATATGGTTATTTGGTAATTTATAAAAGTTTATTGTGTCCAATTTATAATTACCGAAAATTAATAAGGTTGGTTGGTAATTAATAAAGAAAGGAATTAAAAATATGTATTTATGGTATATTAGGAGTATAGATAAAGTTTATTAAATAATTGTGGTTATAATAAAAATAACCAAATCATATTGATATATGGAATAAGTGGGAATAATTACGGATATATGATTAATGCAATAAAGATATACAGTACAAAGGAAATTCATTATCACATGTGAATACTACATAAAATTATGAACTAATGGACTACCTAGAAACCACTGTTAAATAACCGGGGGAAATAAAAAAACATACAGAGTAGTATACAACGAGTATAGACTCTACAGTGACAGCACTGTAATATTTAGTGAATAGTTGTATTAATATTACCCGGTATTGCATGTATATATAACAGCGTACGGGAAGGAATTGCTAGAGCTTAAATTGTCAAGCTAGCTGTTATCCTGGTGAACGGTATGTTAATTGTGTGGTCTGAATGTCCTAAGGATTTTCCTAAGGTCCAGACGTTATGTGTTTAAATGTTTAAGAGCGATATCTGTGGTTTATGTATATGATATTGTACACTGTATTGCTCAACACTGTTGTGTTTTATTTTTACACGAACGTCTTATGACTGGAAGTTTATACATCTAAACTGGAACAAGACTAACTGACCATTAGGTATTATTAAACCTAACTGATGGTCAACTGTTATAGTCTTAACTCAAGGATTGGATATTGTATCATTGACTAAAGGGCTAACTTATAAAGAGAGGAATCCAGACTGTTTCAACTTTCAGGTAGCGCATCGTGATCACTACGAGAGAATTCAATGGGGAGTCACTCAAGGGAATCCATTGTCCACATTCGACGATGGCGGAGGGCACTATCGTTGGTGCACAGGTTCGACCGGATCGGTCTTTATCCAGGGCCATAAGGTCAGCTGGTAACGGTTCCATTGGAACCCAGGGGACTATCGTCCATTATTAAGTAATTAAGGGTTGTCTTAACATGACGCCTGAGGTGGAATTTAATGGAAAAGATTAAATGATTGGTTTAAAGGATAAGGGCCAGGTGGCTAACTAACAAGTACAGTTAATTAATACGCGTATCTTGTTTGGTTATTGTTATGGATTATTGGTGATTGATTATCTGGTTGTTGTTACTATTATGTGATGCGATTTGCAGGTGAACTGTTATGTGTTTGTTTAGCATTTACAGTTATTACTGTTATTGTTGTAAACCGATATTTCATGTAAAGAATCTAATATCAAGATGGCTAAAATGACTTAAGGAATCTAGATGACTTAGGACTACATTTAGCATACCAGCATTTCGATTGCTGAGCCCTTCAATGGGCAAAACATTTCAGGTTACTGAAGAAGACACAAGCCGGAGTGCGGGGAACAGAGTAATTGCAGTGTTTTAATAAACACTTGTAATTTTGCTATGTACTGTATTTTGGGAGATTGTTGTATTTCAAGTAGTTGCTCATTTAGTTTGGATTTGGTTTGTAATAATTAGAGTGCTCAGTATCTGTTCATCACAGCATGTGGAGTTGGATTGTTGGAAAGAGTAAAGATACCTTGTTACTCACAAGGGTGAGTAACGGCGTGTAACACCAAGGATAGTTAGTTTTATTTCCGCTGCGATTTATTATTTATTATGCTACAACTTGCGACGTTTTTACAGGTTTAGGATTAGGGGTGTTACACTTAGTCGGACGGTGATCTCAACCTTAGCAGCGGCATGGTAGCACTCCTATTATTTAGGGTGTTAGTTATGCCCCGCAAATCAACCTAACAAACTCACATTCACATTTACCCACTGTATACACTTATTCACATCACACTGTACTTTAATTACCTGCAAGGTGGTATATCCCGCTGGCCCCATCCCGTAGCGTAGGCGGTGGCTGAGTCCATTGTAAAAACGGTTTGCCAGAATTCGGTTTGAAATACCCCGAACTTAAATATGGTGATTATATTATTCTAATATAGTATTTAAGGGCCTAATAGTGCCTATGTAATTTTTGGTAAAGAAAATAAATCCAAAGGAATGAGAAAACGCTTAGAAAGCGGAAAACGCTAAAGTAAGCGTTAAATAACCATAGGAGGTACGAGACCTCGGTTATAGTATCGTAGGGATTCCTAAGGCTTATTCATGCCTAATTAGTATATGGGAATGATTCCCGTAGAAAACGGATCCAAGAAATGTATTAAAACGCTAAAAAAGCTTTAGCGCACGTTTTCGAGGAAACCCGAAAACGTGACTTTAAGTGGTCAAACAGACCCGTAAAAATTACAAATCATCAAATAATAATTATTAAGCATTTATGGGAGCTTAATATCCAATTAAAATAAATAAACGGGAAAATTCCAGAAAACGGGCCCGGTTAGTGAATAGTATCAAAACCGGGTAAAATAACGAGCGTTTTCTGTAAAAGACGAAAAACGCTCCAGCTAGTATTACAGTGGGGGCCGGTTTTAACAGATAAATAAACCCCCTCTCACACACACACAACTAGCAAATAAGTAAATCAAAAGCTAGAAGTAAAAGTACAAAAGCAAAGTGGGACTCTCTCTCCTCCTTACTTTTTCTTTCCTCCCTCTCTCTTTCCTTCTCCTCCTTCCCAGCTGGCTGCAACTCCCTCTTCCCCCTTGCTGGCGATTTTTGAGAAGCTCCAACACCTCTCATGGCTTCTCTTCTTTCTCTCCTTGCTCTACCTTCGTTTGAGCCCCAAATGTAAAATAAATTACATATTTGCAATCCCTCATCCTCCTCTACTTTCTATCTTTTCAAAATTCGAAAAGGATGAGTTTCATCTCCATGGGTTTTCCCCACTTGAAGAGAAAAGCACACCATTGTGAAGCTTGGAGTCTCCTCTTTCCAACAAGGTAAAAATCTCCATGAAAGACCTCATTTTTCTCCATCTCTTGGTATGGCCGATTTTTGGTCTCCCTCTCTTACCCTGTTTTTCCTCTTGTTTTGGAGCTTTGCTTCAACCCTCCAATGGTGGTGAGAACACCTTCTTGAACCAAGGGCTAAAACCCCTCCTAAAGCACTCCAAAGGTAAACCCTAGAATTTGTATTTCAAACACTTCAATGAATTAGTGTTAATGTGAGGGCTAGTAGATTAATCATGCTTGTCTTTGTATGCTTGGGTAATGGGAATGGAGTTTGGCAACTCCATTCCCCACAAAATCGATTTGGACAAGAAAGAGAGGAAGAGGAGAAATGGAAAAGAAAAAAGAAGGAATCAAAAGCTCAAGGTAAGAGCTCCTTCCTAATGTAGATTCTATTGCATTAGAGTAGTGGGAATGGGTAAAATATTTAAAGAACCCAAAACCTTGTACTAGTATTGAGAATTGTGAAGTTTGAGTATTAAGAGCAAGTATGTGGATTGTAGGCCTTAGAGCCAAATAATTGTATATGAGTATTTGTATTGTGGATTGAGGAAGTATTGGTGAATTATATTGTAAGATTTCTTGTATTGTGGTAGGACCCTTGTATGGGTGTGGCGTAGAATAGGAATGATTTTGGTGATGATGGGTATGCGTGGATAAGTAAGAATTATAGGTGAGCTATGGAAAAATTTTGGTAGGAATTGTGCATTAAAGAATGACTTGGTGAATGGGAGAACCAAGGTATGTATTGGGGATAGTAGAGATGTCTAATGACCATAGGAATGGTAATTGTAGTATGAGGGATAAGAAGGTAAAATCTGTAGCAAAGTGTATAAGAATACATTGGAGAAGTTAGGAGAATTTAATGTGCAAGAATTGGTAAGGGAATGTTAGACTTGGGTATAGATATTGTAATTGCTTGGAAATGTATTTGGGATATAGGAGTAGAGTAGCATGGTAGAGGGAGTATTGAATGGTAAAGGTTAGAAGGAAAATCTGTAGCATGAGAGTAAAAAAACAATTGTAAGAATTGAAAGGAAGTGAGGAGAAATTGTGTATGTGGATTTAGAGAAGAGTAAGGAATTGTTGGATGAACTAAGGCAATTTGGAGGGCCTAGATAGTGTTTAAACATGTGGACTACATGTAGGAAGATTGGGGAAGTAATGGGGTAAAAGAGAGGACTGAAAACAAATTTTAAAACTAAGTACTGGGCCGGACCGGACTTGCGACCGGACTTGCAAGTTGGGTCGAGCCAGAAAATCCTCCCATCAGAAACCTTCTGGAATGGACCGAACTTGCGACCGGACTTGCAAGTTCGGTCGGCCAGGAAAAATTCCCGTAATGCAAGCTACTGGGATGGACCGAACTTGCGACCGGACTTGCAAGTTCGGTCGAGCCAGAAAATTTCCCGTACTGGTAGCTACTGGAATGGACCGGACTTGCAAGGTCGGTCGCAAGTCCGGTCGAGTCAAAAAAAAATATTTTTATTATATGATTATAACAATCATATGTATATATATATATGCCTATACACATATATGCATATATATGTAGTAGTACACTATAAATGAAGTAGTAAGGGTAAGAAAGTAAGTATATGAGTAGGAAAACAAGTGTAGAAAGTAACCAAGTAAGTTGAGAATATGAGAACATTAAATACACCGGGATAACGGGGTAAGTACGGGAGTAGTAATTATTTGTGTATCGTAAGAGTATAGTATTAATAATAATGTTGAAACATTATCAGTGGAACAAGTGTGAACCAAGGAACAAGGGAACACATGGTAGAGCTAACTTCGGTGAAAGGTATGATTTCCTCATGCCCCGTATGCTAACCGAGTTACGTTGATTTGTGTGCTGTATGCCGGCTAATCAAGACTAAAGCATGAAAACGGTTTATTGCCTTTCATTATATGTCTTGTTGTATGTTGATTGAGCTAACCTTCTTGATTGATTGTGTGGCTTTACTTAGTGCGTAGACCGACTCATAGATGAGTCTTGTTGTGTATTGACTCGTAGTGAGAGTCGTGTGTGAACTAATGGAACCGTAGCAACGCACTAAACCAACGAACCAATAAATGATGACGTAAACCAATGAACTCACTAGAATGTGAGAGAGTGTACGGGAGTAATAACCTTCCGATAACGGTAGGAGAAACGAAATGAATAATCCACAAACAAAAAGTAGTGGAAGTATATGAGTAACCTCTATTAGAGGAATTAATCTTGGCGCAAGACATGAGCCATGGGAGTAGTAAAGAATGATGAGGGATCTCCAAACCCCTTAGCAATTAGTCGACCCATTATGAGAGGACCCGACTGATGTAAGTATGTCCCGACCATGAGAGTATTCGATATGTTGGGGAAACCCTTAAATCTGAGGATACTAGACGGTGGTAATTCCCTAAGCTAACAGAGGTTATCGAGAGAGATACTTCTAGGCTAATCCATGAGGTTGTATTGTGCTGAGAGAAGAGTGTTGGGAATTCGTGTAGTCCGGTAGAACGGACATTTGAGTATTTGAGGAGCTAAGCGTATAGCCCTCGTATTGTAGGTCCGGTGGCGAGTCTTGAGTATGACTCCGCCCAGAGGCCAAAGTAATGAGTATTGCGTATGTATGAGTAAGGTAATGAGTATCGAGTAAGAAGCAAGTATGAGTATGTAATGAGTACCGAGTATTGAGTACGTATGAGTAAGTATCGAGTATTGAGTATGTAAGAGTAAGTAGGGGGAATTGAGTAGTGAGTATGCACTAGTATAGTAACGAGCACAGAGTAAGGATCGTGTACGAGTAAGGTATTGAACATGGAGTGATGAGTATGCAAGAGTAAGGAGTAAGCATGAGTAGAGTAACGAATATTGAACACAGTACGAAGAGTAATGAATGTATAACAAATACGAATGGTTGACTATTGAATTGTCTTCCTTAGTAAGTATTGTACTTGTGTATTTATGTAGGTATCTTTGATTGTATTGTGTAGTATGAGTATGTATGTATGCATGTAAAATGAACTCCATGTATATCCGACCCAAAGTAGTCGGCGTACCGCGGTTAGCACGCGGTATATGCGGATTTCATATGCAGCGTAAGCTGACCCCCTCGGGGGACCGTTTTTAGTGTGCAGGTACCGAAGCCGTTCACCGTTCGAGAGAGTAGGACGGGGACTGCTACATAAGCATGGGTAGTTGAGTAAAGGGAATTATATGTGTAAACGTAGTATGAATTTGGATGTCTAAACTGTATCGGTAATGTACGGATTGTAGTATACTCGGTATAGTATTGTATTGGAGTTGTATCGAATTATGGATTGGTATGCAAGGGAAAGTAATGTATTGTGTAGAGCACTCGGTATGTTCATATTCATCAGACCGATAGTATGTAGTATTGTAACTCGCCTTGTTAGTCACGTGGGTGACTAACGGCATTGTACACCCGCCGTTGAGTAAGTAATATCCGCTGCGAAGGTAAGTATGGTACGGTAATGACGGTATTAGCGGTAGGGGTGTTACAAAAAGTGGTATCAGAGCGAAGTATCGCTCTGATGGATGAAATACCGAGTTTAGGAAAATACCGAGTTAGGAAGTAGAGGCTTAGGGCTAAGGGTTGAGTGCTAGTGTGGAGGACGCTAGATAGGAATTTCCAGTGTGATCTGGATACCTACAGTAACCATACCCGCCCTCCGCGTCCCCCGTTGTAAGTTGGGACAAGAACGCCAGAGAGATGGAAAACCACTCACACTCGGGTAAACCCGATCTGGCAGTGAAAGTAAACCTGGATAGAAGGAGGAACCTGTCATACGGTAGAGTCCAAGAACTGGAAGTCCAAAGACGGTTCCCGTTGATGACGATGACCGCACTTAATGGCGGAGAAGTGAAGATCCTAAACACAAGATGATGGAATTTATGGCACCATGGGGCGACATGCTTCGCAGTCGCGAGAACCATGAGTAGCCAACAAGAAGAGAAACGCATCGCGCAATGAAGCAAGGAGATGGAGTAGCGAACCCTAGACAAGAGAGTCTACGGACTGTAATATTTGATAATGCCAACAACAATGTACAAACCGACTAAGGAACTAGTCGAGGTTGGATTAATACCAAACCTGTATGCCAAGAGGCTGCAACAACCGAATGACATAGTTCAGGTGACAATGGAAGTAATAATAAAGCATATACCCCTAGGACTACAACGTGGTTCCTAAGGATAAGTCGAGTCTCGTTAACCACAGTGAAGGTGTGAGACCACAGGATTGACAACAACCTGTCAAGAACACTGAGGAACGACTCAGGAGATTGATCACTAAGATCAAAAGATCGAGGGAAGACCTGATAAAACCACCAATTATGGATGGAGACGATACCGCCACCGGTATACATTAACCGAAAAAACAACCTACCCGTGCACTTGCCTAGGGCAAGTGCAGCAACTACAAGACGGTTGGAAGACCATGAACGACCCACAAATACTTGCTAAGTACCGCTGTGACGAATGGAGCAAAGATAGGATCACCAATCCTAAGTATCTAAATAACGAAACCTTGGAAAGGCCTAACAGCCCGACCATTGTATTAGGAGTATACCAGTCAGTGAGAAGCTGGACTTGGTCAAGACCTCAGACATGGCAACGCCATAAAGAATTTCCTTTCACACCGAACTGTTTTCAAAAACCAAATTTTTCTTTCAAACCCACAAATCCTTCTTTTAAACCGTGGATTTCTTCTAAACCAAACAGACGGAATTACGGTGAGTATCATAGAATGATACAAGAGGAGTTGACAATAGAATACTTCACCTAGGCGTGTGACGAACTCTACGAGTGTACCCAAATACGGGATGTGGGACGACCGCACTCCGAAGGAGCTTGCGGGCCTGACAAATAGTTAGGTAAGTGGTAACATGCCAAGACGGTACCCCACGTATGTATACATGTAGTGTACGAAACACGGAAAGTAGTCAACTGTTCTACGGACCATAAGTAAATTTGAAACAGAACGTTGGTTATCTCAACCGAACAAGGGAAACTCAGATAAGCTACAAGCTAAGGAGTCAAGAACCTACTACAGGAGGATGCTTAAGAGTTAAAGGTGCGAGAAGCACCAACAACTAAATAAAGACATTGGACATGTCTTGAATATATTAAAGTAAAACATGATGGCTGGAAGGAATACCCAGTCTAGACACAGTAAGGTGAATGCCTAACATTAACACATCAGTGTTCAATGAACAGGATGAGATTTCCAGAACAACTACCACAAACACACAGGGTGATGTGGCAAGGTACCAGAAATACCACTCATCACCGGAAGGGATAATTAATCCGTTATAACATAAGGGAAAAACCCAATGGTCTACCCTAAGAATGGGAGACGTTACAACCCCTAACGGGATAACTCAAATCCAGAACCGCAAGGTAGGACAACAAACTGAAAATACTCATACATGTCAGATGCTACCGTATAATCGACACTACCCAGGAGCAATCCAAAAAGGGTAGCAAGTCAACACAGTTGAACGAGATGTCGTGGTAAAATCGGAACGAGCAACCGGTTAGAACACCGAAGGGATCCCACTTGACAGGGGATTCCCCAATTCAATAAATGGTATCGATCAATACCGAGATACAAAAAGGGTCTCCAACACACGGAAACGTGATGCGACGATCTTATCATGGAGCCCAGTATCACCTCCAACGCAGCAATATCTTATGGAGAAATAACCACTTGGAACAACCTATGATGAGCAGAGCTCTAGGCAATATGGCTAGTAGGCCATGAAACTATTACCACACATAACCCAATGGTTGCAAAACCCACTGTGAACAATAAGGAAGGCTGTCAAGGACGGCACCGATGGAAGAGTAACAATCGATGAATGAGGACGCCCCTCATAAATGTGATACCGCAAGGGCGGTGAACACGTGGTGTGGAGGGTGATTTTTCGGTATGAGGGGGTCTATGTAAATGGTCTGACTAACGAGCCTAGATCCTAGAAATTGCCATTCTGTGGAGGGTGAAAACCCGTTATTCTGGCATCCCTCAAATACCTACTCTAGTCCGTCTTTCCAGAAAGCTTGATGGGGAGTGTTAGTGAACACTACACCCGCTCTCAATGGGCTCCACGCGGACTTATGCCCTAAGGGCAGAATTGACTAGAGTCGCCACCTAGTTTGACCTATGATAACTAGGAAGGAAGATTGGGTTCTAAGAACCATTAATTGACTCTGTGATTTGTCGCCTATGGATAGGACTTATCTGATCATACCAGAGATTCTATGTGGGTTCGCACTGGGTTACACCCCTTAGAAGTGGCAACGACCACGACTTTGGATTGGTGCCCGAGGAAACCTGGTCTCCAATTGTCGGGATTGTCTTCTTTCAAAACCTTATTAAAGAGATTCATTTAAAGCCAAGGATAGGATTAGGATAGGAAGAGAGAATGAGTGTTGATGAGTGCCAAGAAGGGCTTAACAGGTATGTGAGAGTTGATTAAATACAAATGAGGGGTTAGGGAGCTTTTCTGCCAGCTAGCGCCAAAGTGAGGATTGGTGGATGAAAAAAAGAAGGAGTACGGGAGGAAGGAGGAAAAGGGGTTTTTGATTGGAATGGGGTCGCACCCTTGGTGGGCTGCCTACGTACTCAACTTCCTGTTGAGATCAGACCTTCGTAGTTCATGAGTTTTTTTGGGGTTTTGGAGATGTTGAGTTTGTGTGTGGCACTCGGGCCGATGAGACTTTTGGGGTATTCAAATGGTGGAAAGAATGAGATATCGAAGTCTGTGAGACGCTAGGGTCTAGAGACATTTGAAACCTTGAGATGTCGAAGTCTGTGAGACGCTCGGGTCTGTGGACACTCGGGTCTGTGAGACGCGTAGGTCTGTGAGACATTCGAATCATTGGAATGACAAAGTCTGTGAGACGCGGGTCTGTGAGACATTTTGAGTGTGGGGAAATTGGATTTTGGAGTATATGAGATTCTGAGGAGTTTTGAAGCTTTCGAGGAGTTTGAAGTTGGAATTTGAGATTTACGAAATTTGAAATTATTTGGGATTGAAATGAATTGTTGAATTGAATCGGAATTTGAAATGGGTTTTCAAAGTGAATGAACTTTTGAATTGAGCTAGAATTGAATGAATTTCTGAATTGAAATGAATCAGAATTTTGGATTGACTTGGAATTGGAATAGAATTGAAAATGAATTGAATGAATTTTGAGTTGGATTAAACTGGAATCGAGATGAATTTTGAATGAATTGGAATTGAATTAATTTTGAACTGAATTGAAGATGGATTGGGTTTATTGAATTATTTGAGCCTAATTGAGTTGAATTGGGCCGAATTGAATTGATTTGGGATCGGTTTGAATGAGTGGATTTGAAGTTGAACTGATTTCATTTTGGGCTGATTTATGAATTGAATTGGGTTTAGGCCAATCTTGAATTGAATTTGGGCCGGATCAAAATTTTGGGTCAAGGTCAACGTTTTGGTCAAGGTAAAGGTCGAAGTTCAGGTGGTCAAGGTTCAGGTCAAAGTTCAAGTGGTCAAGGTTCAGGTCAAAGTTCAAGTGGTCAAGGTTCAGGTCAAAGCTCGGGTCAAGGTCCAGGTCAAAGTCAGGTGGTCAAGGGTTTGAGTCAAGGTTCAGGTCAAAGTTTGGGTCAAGGTCCAGGTCAAGGTTCTGATCAAAGTTCGAATGGTCAAGACTTGGGACTTGGATTATTTTTTGTGGACTCATGGGTGAGTTTTTTGAGATTTGAAGAGGATTTGATTTGGGTTGGACTTGAAGTGTTGGGCTAAAGGGTTGATTTGTGGGCTTGGGCCTATTTTGGACTTTGGGCCGTGGACTTTGAGTTTTGGGCTGTGGACTTTGGACTTGGGCCATGGGTTTGGGCCTCAAATTGGGTTGATTTTTGAATGATCTAGAAGTAGAATTTGTTTTTTTTTTTTGGATTTTCACTAGCACCATTGATTGTGAATTTTATTCTTATCATTATGGATTGTTTGGAAAGTTTTTTTTTTAGGAGAGATATTACTCACAAACAGGTACTACGACCCTCGGGTACTACGACCTTAATGTGGGTAACATCTATGAATGGTCCTAGGGCTTTTCTAAAGAGGTCCACAGAAAATTATGGACCTGAACCGATAAATTGGTTCTCAAAACGAGTGGCAATATGAGTTTCCAAGGCCATTTGAGCTATTCAAACGTGGCAAAAACAAAAAAAGTAGATTAAGCGCAAAACATGGCCTTGGGCCAAATTGATTGGAAATGTTTGGGCGTGACTCAAAATTAACGCATCATCAGAAAGTAGCATGTGACCAAAGTAATTAATGCAAAGATAAAAGTTAATATAACAAGAATAATTGTGAAGCAAAAGATTGAAGGCAGAATTAATCTTAACCAATTAAGACTAGGCATCTTTTTACTATACATACAACTACATCCTAGATTATTTAGTGGTGCGGTGAAATAATATGTATACAAGGAGAGATGGACTCGTCATCAACTTATTCGAATCAAATCAAAGCTAAGCAAGAAGTCATCCCAGATTAACTACAGGCAAACGATCCTTTAAGCACATCTTTATGTCTGAAAACTGGAGATTAGCTCTATTCCTTTTAGTCGAGAAATAACTGCAAGTAGTTGTGTGGTCTTAAACTTTAATCCGATCGAATATAGAAACGTAAACATATTTGCATATTATACAAGTTCAATTAACATATGTACAAGACGTTCCTGAAACAGCAACTAGGGAAAGTGGGGAAATGAGAGCAAATAGAGATACACACATCTCGAGTGGACACTATCATGCATTTCAAACTATGTTTAGAGGCTGTACCGGTGAGGATTAGAAACATGGAGAAGATGATGGAGGCTTCCATTATCCATTAGCTGCAGATGAAGAGAGGAATTAACATTGACAGACACTACCGAGAATAAAGTCCCAATACCAGAAGAAAATCAATCGATGGACTACCTGCAAAGGAAAACAAGTAAACACCAAATAGAAACTAGGGATAGATTAGTTTGCCAATATAATCAACTATAGAAAGTAAAACAGCCATATGTGATTGGTATTTGACAGATCTGCACTAATCGACGGGAACAGATCCAGTTCGAACAGGACCAAAGGAGCATAGATGGTCTTCTATGTCGATTTGAAGAGCTATATCAGACTTGGTGTTGACGTGGGGAAGACAGAAATAAATATGCAGAGTTGTAAGATCGAATACACAGAAGAAAGGTGCAGAGATGTGCACTCTTTGTTCCCAGTTTAGGTCGCAAAATTCCCGTCGGTGAAGGGAGTGAAGCAGGCGCAGAGCGTGCATGTTGCTTGCTCACCAGCTGGGATTGGGAAATACCGTGAAGAAGAGCGATGTTCCTTCATTCGCCAGGTTGGGTGCAAAATTACCGGGAGAGAGATTAAAAGAAGGCAGAGCATGTGTGTTGTTGTTTCGCCAGTTCGGGTGAGCATAATTACCGTGAGTGTGGAGATTAAAAGAGGGCAGGGCATGTATGTTCTAGTTTTACCAGTTTGGGTGAGAAAAATTACCGGAAGGGAAGAGAATGAAGAAATACAGAGCAGTATGTTTCTTGTCACCAGTTCGATTTGCAAAAATAACCAGCATGAAGGAGATTGAGGTGCTGCTGATAGAGAAAATGAAGGCAAAAGGGGTTTCGGATTTTTCAGAGATGAAGGAAGGAGGAGATGATTTTCTTGTTTGTTTCCTTGGTTTCTGATAGCGTGGAGTGAGCTCTTTCGTTTTCAGAAATGAAGAACCAGAGAGAAGGGATTGATTGGGAGAGAGTAGTGAACGGCGGCTACTGTAGCCTTCATTTTTTTTATAAGGAAAGGGTTTAGTTGCAGATTTATGAACGAAGAAGAGTGGGAGGTGACTGATCGATTAGGGTTTTCAAATTTGGGTCATGTATGAATTCAACAGAAGATGATGGGCCTGTGCTGGTCTTGGGCCTCGTTACCACACTATGCAGACATCAACCAGTTGTGCTATTAACTGAACCTAGCATACAATGTGAAAAATAGATAAAAACGTGGTAGCTTAATCTAAATAGATTGCTAAAAATGTGAAATGTTTTAAAACAAAGACACAAGTGAAACTAAAGATGTTTTACACGCAAAATGAAATGTTTTCTTTAAAAAAAGACATATAAAATAAAAATGATGATAAGGAACGTAAAGAATAATAAATGGTACATAAAATGATAGAAAGGACTTGTTGTTCTTCTTCTTTTTTCTCTAAAAAAAAATAATAACAATAAGGATGAAAACAAAAATAAAGGCAAATACAAAATGAAATAAAAATAGGATAACAATACGATAAGATAAACAAGTAATAAAATAGCATAGAAAAGAAAAGAAAAAAGAAAAAAAAAGAATAGGCTAATAAATAAACAAATAGAATGAACATTAGATAGTAAAATAATTGAATAAAAAAAGGACGGGTTTGAAACCGGATGCTATGAAAATTAATTTAAAAAAAAAATTGTCATAACATGACAGTTTCAAATTGGTATGCACATGAACAACTTTTGAAAAGAAAGGCGATGACCCTCTTATTTTATTTATCTTTCGGAGTTTTCTTTACAGGGTGAGAATTTTTGGTGTCTACAGATGGCTCCCCTTGATTCAATTGTGCAAGAGAAGACTTGCAGAATTGGATCAAGGTTGAAAGGGCGCCAAAAATTCTCACTGTGGTTTATGAGATGCAACTACGATTGCAAAAGGATAGGAGGTGCATGACCAGCCTATGACGTAAAGATTTAATGCAAAAATATTTACAATTAGTCTAGAATACAAAGGTTTTGATGGATGAGGGACAAGCCCTGAACATAATGGTTGGATTTCCTAAACAAATTTTGAACATGAACAATTGTTGGGTTTGGTGCATGAGGGATTATGACGAGCCTCAGCTGGACCTCTTGACATCCAGTTCTAGGACTTATGACGGGCCTAGAATGCGATTGAAAGTACGAGGACTTAGGAGTGCCTCAACTAGACCTCTTGACATCTAGCTATAGGACTTATGACGAGCCTATAATACTGACAATCCGATTGGTTTAAGGTGCACGAGGACTTAGGAGTGCCTCAACTGGACCTCTTGACATCCAGTCCTAGGGCTTATGACGGGCCTAGAATGCGATTGAAAGTACGAGGACTTAGGAGTGCCTCAACTAGACCTCTTGACATCTAGCTATAGGACTTATGATGAGCCTATAATACTGACAATCCGATTGGTTTAAGGTGCACGAGGACTTAGGAGTGCCTCAACTTGACCTCTTGACATCCAGTCCTAGGGCTTATGACGGGCCTAGAATGCGATTGAAAGTACGAGGACTTAGGAGTGCCTCAACTAGACCTCTTGACATCTAGCTATAGGACTTATGACGAGCCTATAATACTGACAATCCGATTGGTTTAAGGTGCACGAGGACTTAGGAGTGCCTCAACTGGACCTCTTGACATCCAGTCCTAGGGCTTATGAGGGCCTAGAATGCGATTGAAAGTACGAGGACTTAGGAGTGCCTCAACTAGACCTCTTGACATCTAGCTATAGGACTTATGACGAGCCTATAATACTGACAATCCGATTGGTTTAAGGTGCACGAGGACTTAGGAGTGCCTCAACTGGACCTCTTGACATCCAGTCCTAGGGCTTATGACTGGCCTAGAATGCGATTGAAAGTATGAGGACTTAGTTGTGCCTCAACTGGACCTCTTGACATCTAGCTATAGGACTTATGACTAGCCTATAATACTGACAATTCGATTGGTTTAAGGTGCACGAGGACTTAGGAGTGCCTCAACTGGACCTTGACATCCAGTCCTAGGGCTTATGACGGGCCTAGAATGCGATTGAAAGTATGAGGACTTAGGAGTGCCTCAACTAGACCTCTTGACATCTAGCTATAGGACTTATGACGAGCCTATAATACTGACAATCCGATTGGTTTAAGGTGCACGAGGACTTAGGAGTGCCTCAACTGGACCTCTTGACATCCAGTCCTAGGGCTATGACGGGCCTAGAATGCGATGAAAGTACGAGGACTTAGGAGTGCCTCAACTAGACCTCTTGACATCTAGCTAGGACTTATGAGCGAGCCTATAATACTAACATCCGATTGGTTTAAGGTGCACGAGGACTTAGGAGTGCCTCAACTTGACCTCTTGACATCCAGTCCTAGGGCTTATGACGGGCCTAGAATGCGATTGAAAGTACGAGGACTTAGGAGTGCCTCAACTAGACCTCTTGACATCAGCTATAGGACTTATGACGAGCCTATAATACTGACAATCCGATTGGTTTAAGGTGCACGAGGACTTAGGAGTGCCTCAACTGGACCTCTTGACATCCAGTCCTAGGGCTTATGACGGGCCTAGAATGCGATTGAAAGTACGAGGACTTAGGAGTGCCTCAACTAGAACTCTTGACATCTAGCTATAGGACTTATGACGAGCCTATAATACTGAAATCCGATTGGTTTAATGTGCAGAGGACTTAGAGTGCCTCAACTGGACCTCTTGACATCCAGTTCTAGGGCTTATGACGGGCCTAGAATGCGATTGAAAGTACGAGGACTTAGGAGTGCCTCAACTAGACCTCTTGACATCTAGCTATAGGACTTATGACGAGCCTATAATACTTTGATCGAGTACCGTACTAGTAGCGCAATAGCTGCCTAGCGGTTATGAAGTGGACGATCTTGCACTAGTAGCGCAATAGCTGCCTAGTGAAGGAAAAAAGGCGAAACCGCACTAGTAGTGCAATAGCTGCCTAGCGGGTTATGAAATGGACGATCTTGCACTAGTAGCGCAATAGCTGCCTAGTGAAGGAAAAAAGGCGAAACCACACTAGTAGCGCAATAGCTGCCTAGCGGGTTTATGAAATGGACGATCTTGCACTAGTAGCGCAATAGCTACCTAGTGAAGGAAAAAGCGAAACCGCACTAGTAGCGCAATAGCTGCCTAGGGGTTATGAAATGGACGGTCTTGCACTAGTAGCGCAATAGCTGCCTAGTGAAGGAAAAAAGGCGAAACCGCACTAGTAGCGCAATAGCTGCCTAGCGGAGGAAAAGACGGGACCACACTAGTAGCATAATAGCTGACTAGCGGGTTGTAGAGTGAACGATCTCGCACTAGTAGCGTAATAGCTGCCTAGTGGAGGAAAATACGGGACCGCACTAGTAGCGTAATAGCTGACTAGCGGGTTGTGGATTGAACGATCTCGCACTAGTAGCGTAATAGCTGGCTAGTGGAGGAAAATACGGGACCGCACTAGTAGCGTAATAGCTGACTAGCGGGTTGTGGATTGAACGATCTCGCACTAGTAGCGTAATAGCTGCCTAGTGGAGGAAAAAAAGGTGAACCGCACTAGTAGCGTAATAGCTACCTAGCAGGTTTGTGAATGAACGATCTCGCACTAGTAGCGTAATAGCTGCCTAGTGGAGGAAAATAAAAAGAATGAATTTGATAGTGAAAGGTTTTTGTGGGTAAAAGGGCCACCTGAGTGGAATGAGGATGAACTTTCCAGCTTGAGCGAAATGAATTATTGTATGACATGATTGGTTTTGTGATGACCTTTGAAAGTTTTTTTTTTTACATGAAAATGAGATAAGAAGTGAGGAGGTTAGCAAATGCATTAATTGAATCAAAAACTCCTTGTTTGTGGGTGTAGATTTTTGTGTGAGCAGATGGCTCCAGAGTTGCTCGAAGCTTTGGGATGGCTCCGGCATGGCTTCAAGGATCTAAGATGGCTACAGCATGCGTGGATGGCTCCGGTATGCACTGATGGCTCCGGTGTGACCAAGGGTCTCGGGGTGGTTGGTGGGTTTCGATTTGGATTGAGATTTTCGGGATTGTTGGTGGTTTTGCTTTGGTTCATATTTGAATCGAATGGTGCGTTGATGCGATTGGTGGGTTGATGGCTCCGGTGTGACCAATGGTCTCGGGGTGGTTGGTGGGTTTTGCTTGCTTCGGGGTTTTATGGGTGGTTGGGGGCTCCAACAATGGATTTATCGTGGTTTGATGAGGTTTTTGATGGCCCCGGAAATGGAATGACTGTGATTTGAAGGGTTTGTTATGGAATTTGTAGTGGGCGAATGGTTTTACATGGGGTGGGTAAATGGCTTTGGGGTAGTTCCCATCACGGTTTCAGAATCTCCAGGATGGCCCCAGGATGACTTGTGTCGGTTGAGCATGACGATGCATTAGTTGGAACGAGGGGAAAGTGAGGTATTCGCCTCTGATGTGGTCGCACCCTGAATGGGCTGCCTACGTACTCAATTCTATATTGAGATCAGACCATACGTAGTTCGATTCTGTAGGCAAGGCATTGGTGACGAAATGACTCCTGTGTAGTCCTGAGGTCTCTAGGACGGTCTCAATGTTTGAGGATGGCTCTCGCATGGCTCTAGTTTGGTTTTGGATATGGTGTTGATGAGGCCCGATGACGTGGATGGCTCCGGGAAGATCGCCGTATGGCTCCGGATGGCCTCGGTTTTGATTTCTTTTGATTTTTAGTTGAGCTTCGATAGCGGGAAACTGAAGTCGACCTTCCACGAGACTAGGCATGGTTCTTACCAGTCGGATGTTGAAAATGAAGTGGTTATGATGCATGCAAATGCTAACTGCTAGAAGAGAGCAAATGGATATGCGTTTGTTTTTTGAAGGAAGGTATGATTCTATCTCTATTACTATGAGGTTTACGAATATAAGACATCTTCGGTTCGATCTTAAGTGATTGTTGAGCTTGAATGCATGAATCACTTTTCTCTCATGGAGGGATGCGGGTCAATCTCTCGTGAGTATGGTCGTGTGTGCAAATGTTGTGATGATACTCTCAATGCTTAGAGCAGTATTTTCCTAAGAATTTCTTTTCGAGGTATTGAACTTTCCGACCCTTACAAATTTCTCACCTGCAATGGGGTAGGCTGATTATGATTTGGTAGTTTAATCGAATAGTCACTCGCACTCGTATGACCTTGTAAAGAAAGGTCGCACTCATTCGCTCATAGTCCCTGTGTTATGAGGTGGGACATGTTGATAACAAGCACGAAGCTTATGATTCATGTTTCAGATCCGATACTTTCAGTTAACGCTCATCGACTTATGAGTCAGAGGTCTTTATTGGGTTGTAATGGGGCTGAAGGGTATGATGTACGTCACATGGGACTGGAGGATTTATTTGGGAATTGTGGAGCTTTTGTGCAATAGAGGGCGTGTTTCGCCCTTGCCATGGGTGGAATGATTGGACGGGTTTTGATAACCTTTAATTGGTTTCTACGGGACATCATTGGTCCTTCTGATTTGGATTTCTCCTTTTTGCCTCTTCTGGTGTTCGATTTGAACTTCCTTCTCATTTTGTTTTTTGAAATTGCATTTGGCTCATCAAGTTTCTCAGGCATTCTCTGCTTTGTATTTTGGCTTTCAGCTTTGGAGTTGCATTGACTCATTGATCTTCTTGAACATTTTCGGTGTTCTTTTTGGTGTTTGGCTTTGGAGTTGCATTGACTCACTGATTTCTTCAAGCATTTCATTTGTTGTTTTTGTGAAGGTGGTGGGGGAGAGACCATGGCTCTGGATCCTTCGAGATCCTCTATTGCAAGGGCAAGTAAGTATATGTACGTGGGTTGGCATGTTGTGGAGTTCACAGAAAAAGGTTTATCGTGAAAGGCTCAGCGGGGCTCACTAAGGGATTATGTACAGGGCAGTCAAAGCTTTTGGTTTTGTGGGGATTTTGATCCTAAGTGCCTCGTCATTCTCATATTCAATGATTGTTTTCTTACTCTTCTCAAATCTTTGCATGAATCACAGTTCGTATCATGTTTATCGACATTGCTCTCACTATGATTTGTGCCTCTCCATGTGCTGAAGGAATGCACATGTCGCTCGTGGTTTTACCTCAATGGAGAGTTCTTTACCTTCCCTCATCACTCAATAGATTGTCCAAAACACTCATTTGAAATTCGAAGGAAAATACCGCTCTTTGCACACTACTCACTTTGGTTTGTGGTGCTGATTTTGATTGGACCCTTGAGTTCATTGATGGGTCAAGAGTTTATTGATTCAACCACTATGTTCAAACAATCAATCAAGCTTTTCACCGAAGACATCGTTCGATATGGGAGTATGCAAATGCAATTATCTACAATGCAATATGATGTGGTAATATGGAATTACTATGTATAGGATGCATGAAATGATGAGAATGAAAATGACTCATTCGAATTTTGATTCGATTTTTTTGCTTGTTTTTTGTTTTTGTTTATGGGTGCAATGCATGAGTGGTAAGGTTATGACTAGTCTCGCTTGAGCCGAATTCAGCTTGCGGTTCATGAAGCTCATCCCGTCATTATAAGCCCTGAAGAAGGTCAAGTTGTTGGATGTGATGTGAGAGAAGTTGTTTCAAAATGGTATTTGGTCGATGATTGGCTCCTGGGATTTTAGAATTTTAGGGAGTGAAAACTCCCGCATGGTGATCCCATGATATGACAATGACCGCATTTTTTGGGATTTTGAAGGTATGTTTTTTATTTTGGGATTTTTTGGATGTATGATTTTTTTGGATTTTTGGATGTATGCATTTCTTTTATTTGGGATTTTTTTTGGGTATATGATTGTTTGGACGTATGATTTATTGGTATATGCTCTTTTGTTGGTGTTAGTCTCTATGTACATGGCATGCCGAATGGGAAGATGCTTGAATCCCTGGTATTTCTTGCCTATCGCTTTGAGGGTCATGCTTTCACTCGTGGGCAAACGCGGTTATTCACCTGCAAACACAGTCATCATAATAGAAAAAGAATATGACAAATGTGAATGTTAGCATGTTTTGAAAAAAAATGGGATGAATGCTTGTGTGTGATGTATTGGGAATGCAACGTGTGATTATGCAATTTTTCTGAGATGGGCATGATTCATGCATGATTAATGAATGTGAACTGATCGAAAATAGGAAGAAGCAAGTCGTATGTGCTAAAAGAAAATAGTTTTGTGAAAACACGTGTTTTCGAAATGGTGGATTTTCTCAATAGGAATTTTGACGCTCAGTCATTCGCAAATAAAATAGGGAGTGAGGGAACCCTATACATAATGTTCTAAATAAATTCAAAGGGGGGTGCATAACCTATACATGCAGTCTATTCAGAAATTGACAAGAGAGAAAAGAATGCTAGGAAAACCTATACATCCATTCTAAAAGTCATTAAATGGGGGATTCGAGTTAAAACTTCTTCTGAACTCTTCGGCTTCATCTTCAAGCTTCTGACTGACTGCTCGCTCATGTGCGGGCTCCTAATTGGCCGTTCGTTCGAGTTCGGGCTCTTGGTTGTTCGCTCGTCTTTGGGCTCTTGCAGCAAAGCGGTACTATGATCGAACAATTGCGTTGGTGTTCTTTTGGCTTTCAACTGTTAGAACTCGAACAGTCGTTGCTAGTCCTCATGCCGCTTGACTTGGGTTGGTACACCTCTGATTTTTGGTTCAGATGCAGTTGTTTGATCTTCATGCGCTCCACCTGCTCCGATGAGGGAAAATGATGGGCGTTTTTTGAGAAAGGAAAGGTGAATGATCAAGCAAAATTCTTTGTGAAAATCCACCACTTATGTGAAAACACGAATGACTAGTACGCTCCACGGTAATGACCGCTGCTCTTGAAGGTGGGTTGAACTTCAAAAAATAGCGGGTCGCAACATGGGGACAAATCATTTATTTTGAAATACGTTTATGAAAATCAACTTTGAAAATTGTTTTGAAAAACAAGTTTGAGATAATATCCGTGAAAAATGTTGTTTAAAATTTGTTTGTAAAAAGCATGTTTTTGAAATCTGTTTTTGAAATGAAATTTATGAGAAGTATTGTTTAAAAATCATTTATAAACAGTAGATTTTTGAAATTTGTTCTTTGTAAACCGCTTGTCAAAGTTTATTTTTTGGAAAACTTTGATTGAAACCGATTTTGAAAACTGTTTTGGAAATAACAATTTTGAAATCATTAGAGATGAACGATTTTGAAGATATTTCATTAGAGTGTTTGACATGATTCATTTTATGATTTTGCTCATTTTTGAAATGTGATCACACATAGATGTAAGTGCAAAATAAAAATCGTGGCTGATTTTATGTGGAGCTGAGTGCGAATGATTGGGATAATCACCTTCCAGGTCAATCAATGCTTCTATAACACCGGGGGAACCATCGTCCCTTCACTGTTCATCTCTCGGGATTTATCTCTATTATGCCTTGTGGGGCACGTCATCGAGAAAGACCGGAGTGCTTAAGTTCGAAAGGTCAGGATACCCGAAGTGATACAGTCACATGAGCCTCGGCCGGTGATTATCACAACATGCTCACTTTCCAGAAAACTTGGGGAAGTACTACATGGGTCGGGTCTCTCGTCGTCTGCACGGTCAGGTGTGTCTAAAGTCCAAATTATTCACTGACTACGTTGTGCCATGTATGGGTATCCGGTAAATACGGGATCCCTATGGACGTGTAGCGTGACATCAGGCTTTAGAGACACCCGTGGTGCAGTGGACACTTGGAGAACTGAGCCCATGCAATCTTCAGGGTAATGCAAAGGGTGGTCAGACAGGCGGCATACAAGGGGGTGACTACCCATAAACCCATCTTAGACACGGGACCGGGCAACTGGACACTGAAGGCTCAGAGTTCACTATATGCTGGCTTTGACTCGAAAAGGTAAGCGTTGAAGGATCATGAGTTTTCAAGGCGTAGATACTACGATCATACCGCCTCGGTGCATAGTCCTTACTACGAAGGGCATCTGCTCATGGGGAATCAATTGTGGACCAATATTTATCCCGACCGCAAATATCAAGGGTGACACAGAGGAATGCATGTCCTAAGCTACCCTATGCACCCACCTCAGGACTATTCCTAACAGTTCAATATCACAACCAAAAAGCGGTAAATAAATGCGCAGGCAAAGAGAGGGAAGAAGTTAGACCCCTAATGGGCCCACCTACCTGAAGTTCCTACAAGTTAGTCTAGCATAACCACGCAATTATGTAGCAAGCGAAGCACACATGGCAAGCAAAGTCAAGTATACGCTACACACTCTCATACAAACTATCCTCACCAATCACACTCTAAGTGTGGAATAGAGTAATGCTAATGGCTTTCGAAATGAATCTCTTGAAGGTTTTGAAAGAAGTGGTGAAATCCCGACAATTTTGAATGGAGTTCAGTCTTCCTTGAGTTTGAGAAAAACTTACTCAAGTTTTCCCCAGCAGAGTCGCCATTCTGTGGAGGGTGATTTTTCGGTATGAGGGGGGTCTATGTAAATGGTCTGACTAACGAGCCTAGATCCTAGAAATTGCCATTCTGTGGAGGGTGAAAACCCGTTATTCTGGCATCCCTCAAATACCTACTCTATCGTCCGTCTTTCCCAGAAAGCTTGATGGGGAGTGTTAGTGAACACTACACCCGCTCTCAATGGGCTCCACGCGGACTTATGCCCTAAGGGCAGAATTGACTAGAGTCGCCACCTAGTTTGACCTATGATAACTAGGAATGAAGATTGGGTTCAAAGAACCATTAATTGACTCTGTGATTTGTCGCCTATGGATAGGACTTATCTGATCATACCAGAGATTCTATGTGGGTTCGCACTGGGTTACACCCCTTAGAAGTGGCAACGACCACGACTTTGGATTGGTGCCCGAGGAAACCTCGGTCTCCAATTGTCGGGATTGTCTTCTTTCAAAACCTTATTAAAGAGATTCATTTAAAATCCAAGGATAGGATTAGGATAGGAAGAGAGAATGAGTGTTGATGAGTGCCAAGAAGGGCTTAACAGGTATGTGAGAGTTGATTAAATACGAATGAGGGGTTAGGCGAGCTTTTCTGCCAAGCTAGCGCCAAAGTGGGGATTGGTGGATGAAAAGAAAAGAAGGAGTACGGGATGGAAGGAGGAAAAAGGGGTTTTTGATTGGAATGGGGTCGCACCCTTGGTGGGCTGCCTACGTACTCAACTTCCTGTTGAGATCAGACCTTTCGTAGTTCATGAGTTTTTTTGGGGTTTTGGAGATGTTTGAGTTTGTGTGGCACTCGGGCCGATGAGACTTTTGGGGTATTCAAATGGTGGAAAGAATGAGATATCGAAGTCTGTGAGACGCTAGGGTCTATGAGACATTTGAAACCTTGAGATGTCGAAGTCTGTGAGACGCTCGGGTCTATGAGACACTCGGGTCTGTGAGACGCGTAGGTCTGTGAGACATTCGAATCATTGGAATGAAAAAGTCTGTGAGACGCTTGGGTCTGTGAGACATTTTGAGTGTGGGGAAATTGGATTTTGGAGTATATGAGATTCTGAGGAGTTTTGAAGCTTTCGAGGAGTTTGAAGTTGGAATTTGAGATTTACGAAATTTGAAATTATTTGGGATTGAAATGAATTGTTGAATTGAATCGGAATTTGAAATGGGTTTTCAAAGTGAATGAATTTTTGAATTGAGCTAGAATTGAATGAATTTTTGAATTGAAATGAATCAGAATTTTGGATTGACTTGGAATTGGAATAGAATTGAAGTTGAATTGAATGAATTTTGAGTTGGATTAAATTGGAATCGAGATGAATTTTGAATTGATTTTTGAATGAATTGGAATTGAATTAATTTTGAACTGAATTGAAGATGGATTGGGTTTATTGAATTATTTGAGCCTAATTGAGTTGAATTGGGCCGAATTGAATTGATTTGGGATCGGTTTGAATGAGTGGATTTGAAGTTGAACTGATTTCATTTTGGGCTGATTTATGAATTGAATTGGGATTGGAATAGAATTGGGTTTAGGCCAATCTTGAATTGAATTTGGGCCGGATCAAAATTTTGGGTCAAGGTCAACGTTTTGGTCAAGGTAAAGGTCGAAGTTCAGGTGGTCAAGGTTCAGGTCAAAGTTCAAGTGGTCAAGGTTCAGGTCAAAGTTCAAGTGGTCAAGGTTCAGGTCAAAGCTCGGGTCAAGGTCCAGGTCAAAGTCAGGTGGTCAAGGGTTTGAGTCAAGGTTCAGGTCAAAGTTTGGGTCAAGGTCCAGGTCAAGGTTCTGATCAAAGTTCGAATGGTCAAGGCTTGGGACTTGGATTATTTTGTGGACTCATGGGTGAGTTTTTTGAGATTTGGAGAGGATTTGATTTGGGTTGGACTTGAAGTGTTGGGCTAAAGGGTTGATTTGTGGGCTTGGGCCTATTTTGGACTTTGGGCCGTGGACTTTGAGTTTTGGGCTGTGGACTTTGGACTTGGGCCATGGGTTTTGGGCCTCAAATTGGGTTTGATTTTTGAATGATCTAGAAGTAGAATTTGTTTTTTTTTTTTGGAATTTCACTAGCACCATTGATTGTGAATTTTATTCTTATCATTATGGATTGTTTGGAAAAAAATTTTTTTTTAGGAGAGATATTACTCACAAACAGGTACTACGACCCTCGGGTACTACGACCTTAATGTGGGTAACATCTATGAATGGTCCTAGGGCTTTTCTAAAGAGGTCCACAGAAAATTGTGGACCTGAACCGATAAATCGGTTCTCAAAACGAGTGGCAATATGAGTTTCCAAGGCCATTTGAGCTATTCAAACGTGGCAAAAACAAAAAAAGTAGATTAAGCGCAAAACATGGCCTTGGGCCAAATTGATTGGAAATGTTTGGGCGTGACTCAAAATTAACGCATCATCAGAAAGTAGCATGTGACCGAAGTAATTAATGCTAATGAAAGATAAAAGTTAATATAACAAGAATAATTGTGAAGCAAAAGATTGAAGGCAGAATTAATCTTAACCAATTAAGACTAGGCATCTTTTTTACTATACAACTACATCCTAGATTATTTAGTGGTGCGGTGAAATAATATGTATACAAGGAGAGATGGACTCGTCATCAACTTATTCGAATCAAATCAAAGCTAAGCAAGAAGTCATCCCAGATTAACTACAGGCAAACGATCCTTTAAGCACATCTTTATGTCTGAAAACTGGAGATTAGCTCTATTCCTTTTAGTCGAGAAATAACTGCAAGTAGTTGTGTGGTCTTAAACTTTAATCCGATCGAATATAGAAACGTAAACATATTTGCATATTATGCAAGTTCAATTAACATATGTACAAGTCGTTCCTGAAACAGCAACTAGGGAAAGTGGGGAAATGAGAGCAAATAGAGATACACACATCTCGAGTGGACACTATCATGCATTTCAAACTATGTTTAGAGGCTGTACCGGTGAGGATTAGAAACATGGAGAAGATGATGGAGGCTTCCATTATCCATTAGTGCAGATGAAGAGAGGAATTAACATTGACAGACACTACCGAGAATAAAGTCCCAATACCAGAAGAAAATCAATCGATGGACTACCTGCAAAGGAAAACAAGTAAACACCAAATAGAAACTAGGGATAGATTAGTTTGCCAATATAATCAACTATAGAAAGTAAAACAGCCATATGTGATTGGTATTTGACAGATCTGCACTAATCGACGGGAACAGATCCAGTTCGAACAGGACCAAAGGAGCATAGATGGTCTTCTATGTCGATTTGAAGAGCTATATCAGACTTGGTGTTGACGTGGGGAAGACAGAAATAAATATGCAGAGTTGTAAGCTCGAATACACAGAAGAAAGGTGCAGAGATGTGCACTCTTTGTTCCCAGTTTAGGTCGCAAAATTCCCCGTCGGTGAGGGAGTGAAGCAGGCGCAGAGCGTGCATGTTGCTTGCTCACCAGCTGGGATTGGGAAATACCGTGAAGAAGAGCGATGTTCCTTCATTCGCCAGGTTGGGTGCAAAATTACCGGGAGAGAGAGATTAAAAGAAGGCAGAGCATGGTGTGTTGTTTCGCCAGTTCGGGTGAGCATAATTACCATGAGTGTGGAGATTAAAGAGGGCAGGGCATGTATGTTCTAGTTTTACCAGTTTGGGTGAGAAAAATTACCGGAAGGGAAGAGAATGAAGAAATACAGAGCAGTATGTTTCTTGTCACCAGTTCGATTTGCAAAAAATAACCAGCATGAAGGAGATTGAGGTGCTCTGATAGAAAATGAGGCAAGGGTTTCGGATTTTTTTCAGAGATGAAGGAAGAGAGATGATTTTCTTGTTTTTTCCTTGTTTCGATAGCGTGGAGTGACTCTTTTCGTTTTCAAAATAAGAACCCAGAGAGAAGGGATTGATTGAGAGAGTAGTGAACGGCGCTACTGTAGCCTTCATTTTTTTATAAGGAAAGGGTTTAGTTGCAGATTTATTAACGAAGAAGTGGGAGGTGGACTGATCGATTAGGTTTTCAAATTTTGTCATTGAATTCAACAGAAGATGATGGGCCTGTGCTGGTCTTGGGCCTCTTTACCACACTATCAGACATCACCAGTGGTGCTATTAACTGAACCTAGCATACAAATGTGAAAAATAGATAAAAACGTGGTAGCATAATCTAAATAGATTGCTAAAAATATGAAATGTTTTAAAAACAAAGACACAAGTGAAACTAAGATTTTTACACGCAAAATGAAATGTTTTCTTTAAAAAAAGACATATAAAATAAAAAATGATGATAAGGAACGTAACAGAATAATAAATGGTACATAAAATGATAGAAAGGACTTGTTGTTCTTCTTCTTTTTTCTCTAAAAAAATAATAACAAATAAGGATGAAAACAAAATAAAGGCAAATACAAAATGAAATAAAAATAGGATAACAATACGATAAGATAACAAGTAATAAATAGCATGAAAAAAGAAAAAAAAAAAAAAGAATACTAATAAATAAAGAAAAAAAAAAAACAATAGAATGACATTAGATAGTAAAATAATTGAATAAAAAAAGGACGGGTTTGAAACCGGATGCTATGAAAATTAATTAAAAAAAAAAATTGTCATAACATGACAGTTTCAAATTGGTAGCACATGAACAACTTTTGAAAAGAAAGGCGATGACCCTCTTATTTTATTTATCTTTCGGAGTTTTCTTTACAGGGTGAGAATTTTTGGTGTCTACACGTGGATCCCAAGAATGAGATACCATCAGTAACTGTCGGGAAATATATTCCTTTCTGAACTACTAGTGTAGTCAAGCTTGAGCATACAACTATTGTCAAGTAATGTGAAATAAGCTTCAGCAGCAATTGTTGACAACCAAGGAATAACCGGTTATAAAACCAATGATGCTCAGGGAGCTCAGAAAAATAAAGGAATACCATATTCGGTATTGCCAAATACATGGGAAACCATTGTATAAATGCATGAGCTGAAGCTAGCAACAGTGGATGCCATGTAAACCAATACTAGGGAATCTGTAAGAACATGGTGCACAACAGGCGACCAATGTATATGAGTAATCACTAATGCTATGGAAATTGTTAATTCGAGATAGTGTGACAGACCGGCAACAAGCCAGTCCACACGAAATGATGAAACACCACCTGAAGGAGTAACAATAATTCCTATTGCGATCTCATAAGGAGTTACTGCCAAGCATTTACGCCTCTGCACTCTGTATGACTGAGTGTTTTGGTATTGCACTTGTGCAGTTAATGATCGAGTGGGATAGCTAGGAATATGAGGAAATGTAAATCGTGGTGAATCCTTCCTTTCACCAGTAAACACGGCGTAAGCCAGTTGAGCAAAGCTTGGAAACAAACCGTGCGGCCTAAGGCCAAAGAGCACGAGAGTGTGAAACACATCAACAATCACAAGATGTGAATTCCATTGGAATAAAAGCGAAAGGAGACTTAAGAAAGTCACAAGGGTCGACGCATGGAAAAGCAAGGTCATACAAGTAAAGAACACTTGTAATGAACCAGAGAAACTGGTTAGCTCAGAAGCTACTAACACAGAGGGCACTACAACTAAGTAGTGACTTAACCTCAACCGACAATAAGTCGGAGAAACCAAGTGAATGATCACTACAAACACAACAGTATGTATATACATTGCCAGAGAACTGGTTATGAATCTACAACTCATCGAGTTCGAGCACGGTAAGAGAACACCACTCTTGGTCAATAAACCTTATTCCCGCAATAAGAAGGATAAAAGGTGTTGTATATCACATTTAAGATAACAAGAAGGGCGAATAACCCAAGTTATCAGGGTCGCAGCAGAAGCTAGTGGGCCCAGAATTCTAAGTGAAGTACACCCTAGTGAATAAAAGGTTAATCGTTAATGCCTTAAAGCCATTCAGGCTAGAACCGAACCCGGTTAAGAGTTAAATAACTCCGATGAAAATTCTTGATGCAGGGACTAACCGGTAATACGGTTAAGACCCGTTGATCAAGGAACATTGTATAATAGACCGCATGGAAACTGAACCACTCCATGACGGCTGAATGCCTTCGACCAATGTCCAATGTTGACACATGGTAGATTACGTGGGCGTAATCCCTTTTAAGGGGTAGAGTGAAAACCGCGAAATGTATGTTTTACGTGAAGGTGCGTAAACTACAATGCGCATAGCGCAAGAGAATTCGTTTTGATGGTTGATACTTATGTTACATAAACATTTGTATTCACTCATCGTGTAATTGTGGTAATTTGGGAAGTAAGTATAGGAAAAGGAGTAGAGAAACTCCAGGGTAATGAGAAACCCGATTGGTAATAGTAATGAATGAGTATGTATGGGAGACTTGAGGAGTATAAATCGGTACGGAACCGACGTATGTAATGAGTATGAATCGGTATACAACCGACGTATGTAATGAGTATGAATCGGTGTACAACCGATGTATTTTATGAGTATAAATTGGAGTATAGTAAAACTAATGGGATATTACACCCACGAATTCTTAAGTATGTAGTTGGAGATGTAGTAGTAATAATTGATTAAATGATTAGTAAGTAAGTAAGTGAATCATATAAATGGGAAATGTATGTGTATGATTATGAGTAGCAAGATTAAAAAAAAGATAGAAAATGAAATAATGTTTGGCGAGCTGTCTGTTTGTATTGAGGTGGGAAGTGGAACTTGATTTGCTAGCGATCAAGGGAAGCCGAACACAAATTGGGGTGGAAGGATAATTCAACACCAATGCTGATCACATTGGGGTTGAAGCTCTGGAAGCTCCCCTAAGTGGCCACAATAATAACACTAGAATAGGAATGATCATCATAAATTGAAATTGGGAGATGTATGCAAGGTTTTCAAAATGAATTTCCAAAACTAATTTGGTACAATGCTTTCTTCAAACTTGAGAATGAGGATCGGTTTTAAAACCGCTCCCACGGACGCTAGTGGATCTTCCATGCCTAGGCAAGGGTATCCGGTCGAAACAATAGGAGGTGAAGCTAGTTTTGAGTCTGTGGAAGTGTAGAGTAGTTTGAAACCACACCTACACCAGGTGTACGGTAACAGTGTGTGTTTTGTATTTTTCCAAGGGCACTGGGGCAGTGTAGTCTCGAGTAAGTATGAGTAAGTAAGTATGAGTAAGTGCCTGAGGATCTCTATATATGCAAATGAATTTGATCTGAACCAAAGGACCGTAGAGCCAGAAAGCGTAAGTGCTCAAGTCATGACGGCCGTGAACCAGAAAGCGTAAGTGTTCAAACGTGACCGGTACCTGAGGGATCACTCGCCATTGGGGGAGGATGTACCTAATTGTCTGCGGATGGACCCCCTTGGAGAGGAGTAAAACGGATATTTTTTGATTGATATGCATGCAGTGACATGCTGTTTGGATGCGTAGTATGCATCATGTCAGACATTTGGAGTTTTACAAGTCATATGTAGAGGTCACAACCTTAGCATAGAGTATTGGTACGAGTAACAGTATTAGATTCACCAACTTTGAGGGCAAAGTTCTTTAAGGGGGGTAGATTGAAATACCCCGAACTAAATATGGTGATTATATTATTCTAATATAGTATTTAAGGGCCTAATAGTGCCTATGTTTTTTGGTAAAGAAAATAATCCAAAGAAATGAGAAAAACGCTTAGAAAGCGGAAAACGCTAAAGTAAGCGTTAAATAACCATAGGAGGTACGAGACCTCGATTATAGTATCATAGGGATTCCTAAGGCTTATTCATGCCTAATTAGTATATGGGAATGATTCCCGTAGAAAACGGATCCAAGAAATGTATTAAAACGCTAAAGAGCTTTAGCGCACGTTTTTCAAGGAAACCCGAAAACGTGACTTTAAGTGGTCAAACAGACCATAAAAATTATAAATCATCAAATAATAATTATTAAGCATTTATGGGAGCTTAATAGCCAATAAAAATAAAGAAACGGGAAAATTATGGAAAACGGGCCCGGTTAGTAAATAGTATCAAAACAGGGTAAAATACGAGCGTTTTCTGTAAAAGACAAAAACGCTCCAGCTAGTATTACAGTGGGGGCCGGTTTAACAGATAAATAAACCCCCTCTCACACACACACAACTAGCAATAAGTAAATCAAAAAGCTAGAATAAAAGTACAAAAGCAAAGGGGGACTCTCTCCTCCTTACTTTTTCTTTTCCTCCCTCTCTCTTTCCTTCTCCTCCTTCCCAGCCGGCTGCAACTCCCTCTTCCCCTTGCTGGCAATTTTTGAGAAGCTCCAACACCTCTCTGGCTTCTCTTCTTTCTCTCCTTGCTCACCTTCGTTTGAGCCCCAAATATAAATAAATTACATATTTGCAATCCCCTCATCCTCCTCTACATTTCTATCTTTCAAAATTCGAAAAGGATGAGTTTCATCTCCATGGGTTTTCCCCACTTGAAGAGAAAAGCACCATTGTGAAGCTTGGAGTCTCCTCTTTCCACAAGGTAAAATCTCCATGAAAGACCTCATTTTCTCTCCATCTCTTGGTATGGCCGATTTTTGGTCTCCCTCTCTTACCCTATTTTTCCTCTTGTTTTGGAGCTTTGCTTCAACCCTCCAATGGTGGTGAGAACACCTTCTTGAACCAAGGGCTAAAACCCCTCCTAAAGCACTCCAAAGGTAAACCCTAGAATTTGTATTTCAACACTTCAATGAATTAGTGTTAATGTGAGGGCTAGTAGATTAATCATGCTTGTCTTTGTATGCTTGGGTAATGGGAATGGAGTTTGGAAACTCCATTCCCCACAAAATCGATTTGGACAAGAAAGAGAGGAAGAGGAGAAATGGAAAAGAAAAGAAGGAATCAAAAGCTCAAGGTAAGAGCTCCTTCCTAATGTATTGCATTAGAGTAGTGGGAATGGTAAAATATTTAAAGAACCCAAAACCTTGTACTAGTATTGAGAATTGTGAAGTTTGAGTATAAGAGCAAGTATGTGGATTGTAGGCCTTAGAGCCAAATAATTGTATATGAGTATTTGTATTGGGATTGAGGAAGTATTGGTGAATTTATATTGTAAGATTTCTTGTATTGCTGGTAGGACCCTTGTATGGGTGTGGCTAGAATAGGAATGATTTTGGTGATGATGGGTATGTGTGGATAAGTAAATTATAGGTGAGCTATGGCAAATTTTGGTAGGAATTGTGCATTAAAGAATGACTTGGTGAATGGGAGAACCAAGGTATGTATTGGGGATAGTAGAGATGTCTAATGACCATAGGAATAGTAATTGTAGTATGAGGGATAAGAAGTGTAAAATCTGTAGCAAAGTGTATAAGAATACATTGGAGAAGTTAGGAGAATTTAATGTGCAAGAATTGGTAAGGGAATGTTAGACTTGGGTATAGATATTGTAATTGCTTGGAAAGTATTTGGGATACTAGGAGTAGCATTGGTAGAGGAGTATTGAATGGTAAAGGTTAGAAGGAAAATCTGTAGCATGAGAGTAAAGAAAACAATTGTAAGAATTGAAAGGAAGTGAGAGAAATTGTGTATGTGGATTTAGAGAAGAGTAAGGAATTTGTGAACTAAGGCAATTTGGAGGGCCTAGATAGTTTTAAACATGTGGGACTACATGTAGGAATATTGGGGAAGTAATGGGTAAAAGAGAGGACTGAAAACAGATTTTAAAACTAAAGTACTGGGCCGGACCGGACTTGCGACCGGACTGCAAGTTCGGTCGAGCCCAGATTTCAAAGACGGGAAACCTTCTGGAATCGACCGGACTTCGACCGGACATGCAAGTTCGGTCGGACCAGAAAATCCTCCCGTCAGAAACCTTCTGGAATGGACCGAACTTGCGACCGGACTTGCAAGTTCGGTCGGCCAGGAAAAATTCCCGTAATGCAAGTTACTGGGATGGACCGAACTTGCGACCGGACTTGCAAGTTCGGTCGAGCCAGAAAATTTCCCGTACTGTAGCTACTGGAAGGACCGGACTTGCAAGGTCGGTCGCAAGTCCGGTCGAGTCAAAAAAAAAAATTTATCATATGATTATAACAATCATATGTATATATATGTATGCCTATACACATATATGCATATATATGTAGTAGTACACTATAAATGAAGTAGTAAGGGTAAGAAAGTAAGTATCTGAGTAGGAAAACAAGTGTAGAAAGTAACCAAGTAAGTTGAGAATATGAGAACATTAAATACACCGGGATAACGGGGTAAGTACGGGAGTAGTAATTATTTGTGTATCGTAAGAGTATAGTATTAATAATAATGTTGAAACATTATCAGTGGAACAAGTGTGAACCAAGGAACAAGGGAACACATCGTAGAGCTAACTTCGGTGAAAGGTATGATTTCCTCATGCCCCGTATGCTAACCGAGTTACGTTGATTTGTGTGCTGTATGCCGGCTAATCAAGACTAAAGCATGAAAACGGTTTATTGCCTTTCATTATATGTCTTGCTGTATGTTGATTGAGCTAACCTTCTTGATTGATTGTGGATTTACTTAGTGCGTAGACCTCATAGATGAGTCTTGTTGTGTATTGACTCGTAGTGAGAGTCGTGTGAACTAATGGAACCGTAGCAACGCACTAAACCAACGAACCAATAAATGATGACGTAAACCAATGAACTCACTAGAATGTGAGAGAGTGTACGGGAGTAATAACCTTCCGATAACGGTAGGAGAAACGAAATGAATAATCCACAAACAAAAGTAGTGGAAGTATATGAGTAACCTCTATTAGAGGAATTAATCTTGGCGCAAGACTGAGCCATGGGAGTAGTAAAGAATGATGAGGGATCTCCAAACCCCTTAGCAATTAGTCGACCCATTATGAGAGGACCCGATTGATGTAAGTATGTCCCGACCATGAGAGTATTCGATATGTTGGGGAAACCCTTAAATCTGAGGATACTAGACGGTGGTAATTCCCTAAGCTAACAGAGGTTATCGAGAGAGATACTTCTAGGCCAAACCATGAGGTTGTATTGTGCTCTGAGAGAAGAGTGTTGGGAATTCGTGTAGTCCGGTAGAACGGACATTTGAGTATTTTAGGAGCTAAGCGTATAGCCCTCGTATTGTATGAAATACCCCAAACTTAGATATGGTGTTTAAATGATAAACTAAGATATAAGAAGGCTAAATAATGCCTTAGAAACATTAAGAAACATTTCTAATCAAAGAAAATATAAGGAAACACCAAAAGAGCAGTTTAAGCAAAAACATGCTCTAAGCTTGGAGAGACATGGGAGAGTACCCAAATATTGTTCTAAGACCTTAGTAATATCCTAATGGTCATTTTAAGTCAATTTACCAAAGAAAACCAAGCTTGAAAACAAGTTAAAACACAAAATGTGCTTTAAGGAGTCTTAAAGCACGTTTTTGAAAAATTGTCTTGTAAATGAGTTTTGAATGGCTAAATGTCCATCATTACTCTTTAATTAATATGTGTACTATATAGTATCACATTTGGAGGTCTATATCAATGGGAAATCAAAAATTTCACAACAATGTGCCTTGTTTTGATGAATAGTGAATTATTAAGCTAGTTTATAACATAAGTCTATATAAGTGAGACATTTGGTCAACAAAGACTAAACTACCCTCATTCACTAAAGGGGGCCGGTTTCTTTAAGTGTGACTCACCACACTTATCTAACTAAGTAATGAGAAAGCAAATAAGTAAGTTATAAAGCAAAAGTACTATTCACCTTTAAGATAAATATCACACATTTACTTACCTCTCTCCTCACTTCTTCATTCTCCTTGTTGCCCACGATTTCTTGCTCTCTTTCTCTTCTCCATTCACGTAGAGCTCACCTCCATGAAAGCTCCATCTTCCCTTGCCACATCTTGCTCATTTTAGCTCCAAATCCAAAACAAAATACATATTCTTCTTAGTTAGCTCAAGCTCCTCCTTCTATCTTTTCAAAACTTCAAGAGCTTCATTTTGGTGCCAAGTCAAACCACCATTAGAGGAGGAAATTCAAGTTTGGAGACTCCATTGGCATCTCCATTCTCTTAAGGTAAAGAAAGTGTAAGAAAATCTAGGTTTCCACCATTTTCTTCACTTGACCGAAATATATACTCATGGGACTCCATGTTTATGCCTTGTTCTAGCTTGTTTCTACTCTTCAAAGGAGAGAGGAGGTCCTTCTTGCTTCACATCCAAGTTGTCTTGAGAAACCAAGGTAAAACAATCACATTAATACCTTAAAACATATTTTTAAACCTAGGGTTTGTTCCTTAGGGTTAATGTGTTATCTAGTACTCATTGGAGTCATTGGATATTGGTTAGAACATTGGCAAGGAGAATCACATTGGTGACCGAGATTGAACAAAGAAAACCTAAGGAGAAAAGCTTTTAAGCTTGTGAGAAAACAAGGTAAATTACTTACCTTAAGGTGTTTTGTTGTTTAAGGGAATGAGATGTGGGTATATGATGAGTTTAGTGTAGAGTTTATATTGGGAAGGTGCTATAAAACCTAGGAGAAACAATGACTATACTTGTGAACTTGTGACTAAGGAGCAAATGAGAAAAGATAGTTTAAGAATATAAAGGTGAAGTACAAGAAGCATTTTATTTCAATGGGAGCCTTGTTGAGTGTATTCGCAGGTTGAAGGCAAATATGTGGAAATTCAGTGGTTAAGATTATTGTCATTTAAGGGCCTAAGTGCCAAGCATTTTAAGTTTAAGCATTATATGATGTGGTGAAGTTTTAGTGTAAATTGGGTGTTAAGCTATTGTGATGAGAATTTGTGTGGTATTGGTTGTTTGATGGAGAAAACCATGTGTTAGGAAGTACTATATACTAGAGAACCCATGGCAAAATTTAAAGGAGAGTTTAAGTGTTTAAGATATCCTAAGGGAATTTAATGACTAAGGAAGTACTAGGAATGTTCTATGGGTTGTCTTGATGAAAAAGGGTGAAGTTAAGATGTTTTAATGACTTATGATGACTTAGGTATCACCATGGATATTTAGGAATCAAAAATGTATTTGGGTATTTAGGACTTAGGCAAATGTTGTGCACAACTAGGAAGGAAATAGTGATGATGATGGAAGTTTAAACTTGTTAAGGAACTTTAAGTGAATGCTTAAAAGAGTTTAGATAGTGAGAGATGCTTGGGAGATGATGTTATAGTGGTGAAGAAAACATTTGGCATAGTGGTTACTTAGGTATGAACCACCACCTAGAAACCTAGAGGAAAACATTACAAGTGTTAGCATTATTGCAAGGAAAATGCATAATGACTAAGGTGAATCTTGGTGGATGATTTAAGGTATTTTAAGGAGGGCTTAAGGTGTATTTGAGGTGCCCAAATGAGGTTATAACATATTAGATATATGAGGAGAAGTTTGGAGTTGAAAAGAATTTAGAAACAAGTTTTTGGAGCCGACCGGCCTTAGGACCGGACTTGCAAGGTCGGTCGGGCTCTGTTACACTACCGGAAAATGTTTCTGGAATCGACCGGACTTGGGGACCGGACTTACAAGTCCGGTCGGGCTTGTTTTGTGAGAGGGAAAATGTTTCTGGAATGGACCGGACATGGGACCGGACTTGTCAAGTCCGGTCGGCATGAATTTGTACGGATTATAAGTCTCTGGAATCGACCGGACATAGGACCGGACATGTAAGTCCGGTCGGAGTGAATTTTCCAACGGTAAAAGGTACTGGAATGGACCGGACTTGGCAAGTCCGGTCGGTAAGTCCGGTCGGCCTAAAAATAAAAAAAAAAGAAATTTTTTCTAGAATGGTAATGGGTAATGAGGTATGCCCTTGGTAGGGTAGTAATGATTGGGACCCTAAGAACTTAAGGAATTAAGTTAAGATTAAGTATAAGTTTTAATGTTTAAAGTTAAGTTTGTAAGACTAAGTGATAAAGACTTGAGAGGTTATTGAATGGAAGTCCTTAGGGACTAAGTGAGTTAAGTGGTGCAAATAACTAATAACCTAAAAATGAATGAATGTTTTAGGTTTGTGAATTGGGACCCCGAAGAAGGTTAAACAAACACGATCGACGGTGAACGGTACAATCCTTCTTGTGACCTGCTTGCTAACGAGGTGTCCCTCGGCTTGTGTGCTATCTGTTTATTTGCTATGACTAAAACAAGATAAAGCATGCAACCGGTTATATTGTTCTCGTTGTGATTGTGTTATATTTACACTAACCCGCGACTTGAGATTACTAACCAAGTTTAGTACTTACTGAGTTAAGGTTGAGAACTAAGTATCGGTGATTGTTGGTTTTACCCGTCAAGGTTTAACTAACACTTGGTAATTAAGGCTTTCACTAACCATAACTTGGGGTGGGAGTGAGGAATCCGGAATGGTACCGGCACATGTGTATTGGGGGAGGTCGGTATCTGAATCAGATCCGACTTCCAAATAAGACTGGTCATTAGACTCGTCGCCTAGGGTCAACAAATCGACCCGACCACCCGGGCTACTGTTGAGGTGGGAGGCACATTAAGGAAGGCGTGGGGGGATCAAGCCTACATCCCCAAATTAAGAAGGTAGCTTATCGTCGGATAGTGCACTGCTACCGGCTAGGGTTAACCAAGCCCTACAAAGATAAGCAACCAATTAAGGGCTAACCAATCTAATAGTGGAGAGGTTGGCAAGTATAAGATTAAGATTGAGATTAAGATTAAGTAAGGTAAGGAACTGAGATTAAGGAAATGAGGACTAAGGAGGGGGTTACTAACCCACTATAAGGAACGCTTGAGTCGTTCATTGCTTGTGAACTATATATGTTCATCTGTGGTTATTGTTATTGCACTTCATATTATGTTTGTGTATGTAATCAATTTCCATGCTATCGACAATTAGTCGTCGTAGCCCCGTTAGCTTGGGGGCCATGAGAGGGTGTACCAGCATTCGTGCTGACCCCCTCGGGGGCTATTTTTACACTTGCAGGTAAGAGGCCCATGAGGACGCACTACGAGAGTAGGAGCGGTTAGACTTAGGAGGGGACATTATTTTGAATTCGGGTTGCGCCTGTGCACCCGACTGTTTATATTAAATTGTTGTAAGTTTGAGATTACGTTTGAGATACTAGTACTCGGTTGGTTGTGGGATTGTGGATGTTGATGTTTTGAGTTGGATAAGTATTTTGGTTAAGTATTGTATATATTAAGCCGGTATATTCTAACGATCAGACCGTGGCAAGGTCCAGGTGTTGTTTATTTCCGCTGCGACGTTTCGATTAAGTGTTCAGATTGCGATAACCACGATAAGCTTTGGATGGGGTGTTACAAAAAGTGGTATCAGAGCGTAGTTACGCTCTGATCAAGAAATACCGGATATAAGTAACCACCGAGTTAGGATACAAGTTAAGGAATAAGTGTTGGGTTAAGGGTGTGAGAAGTTAGAGTGAGTAGAGTCAGATGACCACTAATAAGTGTGGATTGTCTTTACCGTCTACGGACGTTATAAATTTACTAACCAAACAGTGGTGAATGTGAATCTAATGTAAGTTATGCTTGTTCAGATGGCAGGACGCCCTAGAGGAGGCCGAGGTCGCGGCCGGGGTGAGGACATTCCAGGGATACCTGGAGGGCAGACGATCGCAGAGATCGTAGCTGCCGCTTTAGGGCACATGGGCTATCAGCCTGGTGTGGGTGCACCACCTCCACCGCCACAACCTAGGGAACCAACTGGGTGAAGAGTCTGTCAGATCTTCGACCCGCTCACTTCAAGGGGGAGACCGATCCCGCCAAGCTTGAGGCGTACATCTCCGAGCTGGAGACCGCCTTCGAGACCCTTGATGTCCCTGCTGGGATCAAGGTGCGCTTAGCTGCTTTCTACCTGAAGGGGGCGGCGGGCGATTGGTGGAAGCTGGTGAGGGCCGAGCATGTGGCCAACCCAGAGTTCGGCTGGGAGCAGTACACCGCCTTGCTACGGGCAAAGTACTACCCCGCCCATGTCCAGACGAAGAAGCGCTTGCAGTTAGATGCGCTTAAGCAGTCGGACAAGATGACGGTGGACGAGTATTACTCAGAGTTCACCGCCTTGCTCCGTCTTCTGCCAGGTCTAGGGTATTCTGACCAGATCTTGGTAGACCGCTTCTATGGCGGGCTTAGCCATCGACTCCGCTACGGCATGGGGCCGACGAGTTACACTACCTTGCAGGTAATAAGAATGATTGAGAATTGAGTAAGTGATGAATAAGATTTAGATTATGATGAATAAGTATGACTAATACCATGGAAAAGCAGGAGTGCTATCATGCCGCTGCTAAGGTTGAGATTACCGTCCAGCTGAGGGACGAGGAGAATGCAAAGCGGAAGAGTGCTGGGAAGAGCTCAGAGAGTCAAGGGCAAGGAGGGTACAAGAAACAAAAGTACCAGCCTCAAGCCCAGAAAAATCAGAACCCGAAGGGGAAGGAGGGAAAGGAGAAGGCTCCGGAAGAGCCATTGAAGCTGACATATGCTTATGCAGCTACACCCCTGCGCTCTAAGGCGCCGAAGGGTAAGGAATTGGTATTACATAAGTTAAGAAACAACTAGTAACCATTTGGGATGTGAATATTGACATTGTGAATGATCAGGATCTGAGACTGAGAAAGGAGCCGGTGGTGGCTACCATCGACGCTTCATCTGTAGATGGTGTCACAAGGACCACCCCGGGCTCGACTGTAAGGGGAACAAAGTAGAGTGCAACTTCTGCGGAGTACTTGGACACCGAGCATATGAGTGCTACGGGAATCCGGAGAGTAAGAATTTCAGACCCAGTTTTAAGGTTAAGGCCAAGGCTGATCAGGGATCTGGATCTGACGGTCAGAGGAGGGGGCAACCAGCTGCAGACAAGAACCCAAGGGCGACCCAGAAGACGGGGCCCACTCTACACATGGTGGACCGGGACGATGAGCCTGAGCCCTCATCGAGGCCAGGTACCACTATAACCATTTAGTAATAAAACTACCTGCTTACCGCATTATCATGCATGTTTGGTGAAATATATGAGTTAAGTAAAATAAGATGAGATTAGAACCTAAGTAAGATATAACCTACTACCACTTTAGGAAGATTCAACATCTGCTACCCTATACCATCTACATCTAACCCGGAGCACACCGACATCGAAACCACACACTTTCCAACCGAACAATGTCAGGTTATCCGCCCAGGTATGATTTTATTAAGGGGATACCTGACACCCGACGCACAAATAGCCATCATCAGGAGATGCAATCAACTAGGAATGGGACCGGGAGGTTTTTACACACCGGAGTACCCAGGGGGAGCAAGGATGAAATTAAAGATGATGAGCTTGGGCAAGGATTGGAATCCGTATGCCAAGAATTACCAAACCACAAGGGAGCAAGATGGAGTCTCACCACCGGGAATACCCGAAGAGTTCCATCCAGTTATTACACAAGTCGTGGAAATCGCTCAGCAGTTGGAGGCTGAACCGATTCCAGACATCCAGCCAGACATTTGCATTGTAAACTTCTACGAAAAAGATGGGAAACTGGGACTACACCAGGATAAGGACGAGACAACGGAGTCTCTCGAAAGAGGGATACCCGTAGTGTCTTGGTCCATTGGAGATGATGCGGAGTTTTTATACGGCGAGCAGAAGCGTGCGGACCGTGCAGATAAGATAGTACTTAAGTCAGGTGATGTATTAATTTTGGGAGGAGAATCAAGGATGTGTACCATGGGATTAAGAGAATCAAGCTGAATACAGCACCGTCAGCAGTAATCAATGCGACGCATATGAGACCAGGAAGATTAAACCTAACCTTTAGACAATATTAGCCATGTAATGTTAGAATGAGATGAGAAATGAGATGTAAGATTGAAGCACATGTTGTAAACAGGATGGTCATGAATAAAATAACAGTGTTGTTCATATAAATTGTTACGACTCTTGTTATACCATCAATACTCATGGAGCTTGTGAACACAATTAGGTATGGACTCGGTACGGAAGGTGCACTAAGCATACTCACAGAGGCACAGGCCGACGCAGCGGTACTATCCTCACCGGCACCTTTCCGATCAATGGATTGAGGCATCAGTTCTCTTCGACTCAGGGGCCTCGCATACCTTTGTCTCTGCATCATTTGCGAGCAGGTTGGGGCTAGACGCTGAGAGCTACCCGACTTCACGGTTACGCTCCCGTCTAAGGAGAAGGTTCGTTGCACTCGTTACTACCGAGGAGCCACCATCAGAATTAAGGGGGAAGACTTCCCAGTCAGTTTCATTGAGTTCAGTAAGCTAGGATTTGATGTTATCTTCGGGATGAACTGGTTGGAGCGGCACAAGGGACGTATCCTCTGCGCCGAGCATAGATTGCTGCTCAGGAGTCCGTCTGGGGTAACAATATCATACCGCCAGAGGCCCAGAGCCTTCGACTAAGATCATCACCGCCATGGCAATGCATAGAGAATTAAGGAGAAAGGAAGAAGTATACCTCTGCTATGTACAGGACATAGAGAGAGACCCTGAGTTCGACCCCGACTTACCGGTAGTGTCGGAGTTCCCCGACTTATTTCCACGGGAACTGCCCGGCATGCCACCCACTCGGGAGGTAGAGTTCACCATTGAGCTGCTACCTGGTACCGGACCGATAGCCAAAGCACCATACCGTATGGCTCCGGCAGAAATGACTGAGTTAAAAGAACAACTGAAAGATTTGTTGGATAAAGGATTTATTAGACCAAGTGTGTCACCATGGGGAGCGCCAGTCCTCTTCGTGAAGAAGAAGGATGGTAGTCTCCGCCTCTGCATCGACTACAGAGAGCTGAATGCAGTGACAGTGAAGAATAAGTACCCACTACCCCGCATTGACGATCTGTTCGATCAGTTGAAGGGAGCATCTGTGTTTTCCAAGATTGATCTCAGATCGGGGTATCATCAGATAGCCATTAAGGAGGGAGACATTGAGAAGACGGCATTCCGGGCACGATACGGCCACTACGAGTTTACAGTGATGCCGTTCGGTTTGTCGAACGCGCCAGCGAAGTTTATGGATCTGATGAACCGCTTGTTCCGGGAGCAGCTGGACAAGTCGGTGGTGGTTTTTATTGATGATATTTTGATATATTCAAAGTCTAAGGTTGAGCATGAGGAACATTTGAGGAGGGTGTTGGAAATATTAAGGGAGAACCAGCTATATGCTAAGTTCTCCAAGTGTGAGTTTTGGCTTGACCAGGTCTCTTTCCTAGGTCATGTCATCTCAGATGCTGGGATCGCAGTGGATCCAGCAAAGATTGATGCCGTACGTACCTGGCCAAGGCCGAAGACTGTTACCGACATCAGGAGCTTTCTCGGTCTGGCAGGTTACTACAGGAGGTTTGTTAGAGATTTCAGCAAGGTCGCGAAGCCGATGACCAGTCTGATGAAGAAAGATGCACCATTTCTATGGACAGTCGACTGTGAGAGATCATTTCAGCGCTTGAAGGACTCACTGACCACTGCACCGGTACTGACCATTCCAGACGGTACAGAGGGCTTTGAGGTTTATTGTGATGCATCCGGCAGAGGGCTGGGTTGCGTGCTCATGCAACATGGCAAGGTGGTGGCATATGCCTCACGCCAGTTGAAGAAACATGAGGAGAACTACCCCACACATGATTTAGAGCTGGGAGCTGTAGTCTTCGCTTTGAAGATATGGCGCCACTACTTATATGGGGTTAGTGTCACGATCTACACCGATCACAAAAGTTTGAAATACATATTCACTCAGAAGGAGTTAAATCTTCGACAGAGGAGATGGTTAGAATTTCTGAAAGACTATGACATTGACCTCCAATACAAAGAAGGGAAGGCCAATGTTGTAGCAGATGCCCTGAGCCGTCGAGCACACTCACTCCATTCGCTAGTTTCTTTCTCCAGCTTGGTTGATGAGGTGCGAGAGGCTCAGAGGACTGATGAGTATATGAGAGAGGTCAGACAGAAGCTGACAGATGGTACCTTTGAGAGTCAGAAATACGACTTCAGACTTCATGATGATGATCTGATCAGACTTAAGGGCCGATTATGCATACCACGAGGTAACACGGATCTGAAAGACCGTATACTTAGAGAATCACACTGTTCTTCAGTTTCCATCCATCCGGGAGCCTCTAAAATGTATAAAGACATGAAGAGATACTTCTGGTGGTCGGGAATGAAGACAGATGTTACCGAGTTCGTCTTGAGGTGTCTCACATGCCAGAAGGTGAAATTCGAGCACAGACGACCGGGCGGAATGGTACAGTCGATGCCAGTTCCGGAGTGGAAGTTCCATGATATCTCCATGGACTTCGTAGTTGGGCTTCCACCTGCTAGGGGAGGTCTCAACATGATATGGGTGGTGGTGGATCGCCTTACCAAAGTAGCCCGATTCATACCGATGAAGGATACTTGGAAGGTGACCAAATTAGCTGAGTTATTTGAGAAAGAAATCATGAGGCATCATGGCACACCAAAGACCATAGTGTCAGATAGAGATACCAGATTCCTTTCGAGGTACTGGAGAGCTACCAGAGAAGCGTTGGGTACAGAACTCAAACTGAGTACCGCGTTCCATCCTCAGACAGATGGTCAGACTGAGCGTACTATTCAGACACTCGAGGACATGCTGAGAGCATGTGCCTTAGACTTCCAGGGCAGTTGGATTGACAGATTGCATCTGATCGAGTTTTCATACAACAACAGCTATCACGCTTCGATCAAGATGGCACCTTTTCAAGCGTTGTACGGTAGACCATGTCGTACACCGCTCTGCTGGGATGAGTCGAGTGAGACGGTCATTATAGGACCAGAGTACTTAGAACAATTAAGGCTGAAGTTCAGCAATCAGGGAAAACAGAAAACTGCTCAAGATAGGCAGAAGTCGTATGCTGATGTTCGACGACGGGACCTGGAGTTCGCAGTGGGCGACCAGGTATTTCTGCGAGTATCACCGATGAGGGTGTATTCAGATTTGGGCAGAAGGGCAAGTTAAGCCCGAAATTTGTTGGACCTTATGAGATTACGGAGCGGGTGGGCCCGGTTGCTTACGGTTGAATTACCTGCTGAGCTGGGTAAGTGCATGATTTTTTTCATGTTTCACAGCTAAAGAAATACATGCACCACCCCCCCATGTGTTAGAACCTGAGAGTTGACCTTAGAACCAAATATGAGATCCTGGGACTCCTCAGAGATCTTGGACAGAAAGACTAGGGACACTCGCCACAAGTCAGTGCGACTGGTGAAGGTTCTCTGGTCTAACCAGGATGTCGAAGGGCCACGTGGAATCAGAGGATAATGAGGGCGAAGTACCCTTCTTTATTTACTGACTAGATCGTCTGTATAGGGTACGGGGCGTACCCCTTTTTAAGGGGGTAGAGCTTCCTCGCTTTTTGAGTTAGGAAACGATCATGTTTGTCGTTTGTTTGGTTGTTTAAGATGTGAATTGTGTAAGTTGCTACACTTCGGTGTAAGTTTGAGTTTGAGTTATGTATAATACTTATGTATTGTATTCGAGATTGACCTTTGAGTCTTGAGATGTATGAATGTGAATATAAGATGTGGTATTAAGATTAAGAGAATTGTGTACCGTGAGTGGTTAAACACATGTGTGAACTTTGAGGACAAAGTTCTTTTAAGGGGGGTAGATTGAAATACCCCAAACTTAGATATGGTGTTTAAATGATAAACTAAGATATAAGAAGGCTAAATAATGCCTTAGAAACATTAAGAACATTTCTAATCAAAGAAAATAAGGAAACACCAAAAGAGCAGTTTAAGCAAAAACATGCTCTAAGCTTGGAGAGACATGGGAGAGTACCCAAATATTGTTCTAAGACCTTAGTAATATCCTAATGGTCATTTTAAGTCAGTTACCAAAGAAAACCAAGCTTGAAAACAAGTTAAAACAAAAAATGTGCTTTAAGGAGTCTTAAAGCACGTTTTTGAAAAATTGTCTTGTAAATGAGTTTTGAATGGCTAAATGTCCATCATTACTCTTTAATTAATATGTGTACTATAAGTATCACATTTGGAGGTCTATATCAATGGGAAATCAAAAATTTCACAACAATGTGCCTTGTTCTTGATGAATAGTGAATTTATTAAGCTAGTTTATAACATAAGTCTATATAAGTGAGACATTTGGTCAACAAAGACTAAACTACCCTCATTCACTAAAGGGGGGGGCGGTTTCTTTAAGTGTGACTCACCACACTTATCTAACTAAGTAATGAGAAAGCAAATAAGTAAGTTATAAAGCAAAAGTACTATTCACCTTTAAGATAAATATCACACATTTACTTACCTCTCTCCTCACTTCTTCATTCTCCCTTGTTGCCCACGATTTCTTGCTCTCTTTCTCTTCTCCATTCACGTAGAGCTCACCTCCATGAAAGCTCCATCTTCCCTTGGCCACATCTTGCTCATTTTAGCTCCAAATCCAAAACAAAATACATATTCTTCTTAGTTAGCTCAAGCTCCTCCTTCCTATCTTTTCAAAACCTCAAGAGCTTCATTTTGGTGCCAAGTCAAACCACCATTAGAGGAGGAAATTCAAGTTTGGAGACTCCATTGGCATCTCCATTCTCTTAAGGTAAAGAAAGTGTAAGAAAATCTAGGTTTCCACCATTTTCTTCACTTGACCGAAAATATATACTCATGGGACTCCATGTTTATGCCTTGTTCTAGCTTGTTTCTACTCTGCAAAGGAGAGAGGAGGTCCTTCTTGCTTCACATCCAAGTTGTCTTGAGAAACCAAGGTAAAACAATCACATTAATACCTTAAAACATATTTTTAAACCTAGGGTTTGTTCCTTAGGGTTAATGTGATATCTAGTACTCATTGGAGTCATTGGATATTGGTTAGAACATTGGCAAGGAGAATCACATTGGTGACCGAGATTGAACAAAGAAAACCTAAGGAGAAAGCTTTTAAGCTTGTGAGAAAACAAGGTAAATTACTTACCTTAAGGTGTCTTGTTGTTTAAGGGAATGAGATGTGGATATATGATGAGTTTAGTGTAGAGTTTATATTGGGAAGGTGCTATAAAACCTAGGAGAAACAATGTCTATACTTGTGAACTTGTGACTAAGGAGCAAATGAGAAAAGAAATAGTTTAAGAATATAAAGGTGAAGTACAAGAAGCATTTTATTTCAATGGGAGCCTTGTTGAGTGTATTCACAGGTTGAAGGCAAAAATATGTGGAAATTCAGTGGTTAAGATTATTGTCATTTAAGGGCCTAAGTGCCAAGCATTTTAAGTTTAAGCATTATATGAGGATGTGGTGAAGTTTTAGTGTAAATTGGGTGTTAAGCTATTGTGATGAGAATTTGTGTGGTATTGGTTGTTTGATGGAGAAAAACCATGTGTTAGGAAGTAATATATACTAGAGAACCCATGGCGAAATTTAAAGGAAAGTTTAAGTGTTTAAGATATCCTAAGGGAATTTAATGACTAAGGAAGTACTAGGAATGTTCTATGGGTTGTCTTGATGAAAAAGGGTGAAGTTAAGATGTTTTAATGACTTATGATGACTTAGGTATCACCATGGAATATTTAGGAATCAAAAGAATGTATTTGGGTATTTAGGACTTAGGCAAATGTTGGTGCACATCTAGGAAGGAAATAATGTGATGATGATGGAAGTTTAAACTTGTTAAGGAACTTTAAGTGAATGCTTAAAAGAGTTTAGATAGTGAGAGATGCTTGGGAGATGATGTTAAGTGGTGAAGAAAACATTTGGCATAGTGGTTACTTTAGGTATGAACCACCACCTAGAAACCTAGAGGAAAACATTACAAGTGTTAGCATTATTGCAAGGAAAATGCATAATGACTAAGGTGAATCTTGGTGGATGATTTAAGGTATTTTAAGGAGGGCTTAAGGTGTATTTGAGGTGCCCAAATGAGGTTATAACATATTAGGATATATGAGGAGAAGTTTGGAGTTGAAAAAGAATTTAGAAACAAGTTTTTAGAGCCGACCGGCCTTAGGCCGGACTTGCAAGGTCGGTCGGGCTCTGTTACACTACCGGAAAATGTTTCTGGAATCGACCGGACTTGGGGGACCGGACTTACAAGTCCGGTCGGGCTTGTTTTGTGAGAGGGAAAATGTTTCTGGAATGGACCGGACATGGACCGGACTTGTCAAGTCCGGTCGGCATGAATTTTGTACGGATTATAAGTCTCTGGAATCGACCGGACATAGGACCGGACATGTAAGTCCGGTCGGAGTGAATTTTCCAACGGTAAAAGGGTACTGGAATGGACCGGACTTAGGTAAGTCCGGTCGGTAAGTCCGGTCGGGCCTAAAAAAAAAAAAAAGAAATTTTTTATTCTAAGAATGGTAATGGGTAATGAGGTATGCCCTTGGTAGGGTAGTAATGATTGGGACCCTAAGAACTTAAGGAATTAAGTTAAGATTAAGTATAAGTTTTAATGTTTAAAGTAAGTTTGTAAGACTAAGTGATAAAGACTCGAGAGGTTATTGAGTGGAAGTCCTTAGGGACCAAGTGAGTTAAGTAAGGTGCAAATAACTAATAACCTAAAAATGAATGAATGTTTTAGGTTTGTGAATTGGGACCCCGAAGAAGGTTAAACAAACAACGATCGACGGTGAACGGTACAATCCTTCTTGTGACCTGCTTGCTAACGAGGTGTCCCTCGGCTTGTGTGCTATCTGTTTATTTGCTATGACTAAAACAAGATAAAGCATGCAACCGGTTATATTGTTCTCGTTGTGATTGTGTTATATTTACACTAACCCGCGAGACTTGAGATTTCTACTAACCAAGTTTAGTACTTACTGAGTTAAGGTTGAGAATTAAGTATCGGTGATTGTTGGTTTTACCCGTCAAGGTTTAACTAACACTTGGAAATTAAGGCTTTCACTAACCATAACTTGGGGTGGGAGTGAGGAATCCGGAATGGTACCGGCACATGTGTATTGGGGGAGGTCGGTATCTGAATCAGATCCGACTTCCAAATGAGACTGGTCATTAGACTCGTCGCCTAGGGTCAACAAATCGACCCGACCACCCGGGCTACTGTTTGAGGTGGGCACATTAAGGAAGGCGTGGGGGATCAAGCCTACATCCCCAACAAATTAAGAAAGGTAGCTTATCGTCGGATAGTGCACTGCTACCGGCTAGGGTTAACCAAGCTCTACAAAGATAAGCAACCAATTAAGGGCTAACCAATCTAATAGTGGAGAGGTTGGCAAGTATAAGATTAAGATTGAGATTAAGATTAAGATAAGGTAAGGAACTGAGATTAAGGAAATGAGGGTTAAGGAGGGGGTTACTAACCCACCATATAAGAGAACGCTTGAGTCGTTCATTACTTGTGAACTATATATGTTCATCTGTGGTTATTGTCATTGCACTTCATATTATGTTTGTGTATGTAATCAATTTCCATGCTATCGACAATTAGTCGTCGTAGCCCCGTTAGCTTGGGGGCCATGAGAGGGTGTACCAGCATTCGTGCTGACCCCCTCGGGGGCTATTTTTACACTTGCAGGTAAGAGGCCCATGAGGACGCACTACGAGAGTAGGAGCGGTTAGACTTAGGAGGGAACATTATTTTGAATTCGGGTTGCGCCTGTGCACCCGACTGTTTATATTAAATTGTTGTAAGTTTGAGATTACGTTTGAGATACTAGTACTCGGTTGGTTGTGGGATTGTGGATGTTGATGTTTTGGGTTGGATAAGTATTTTGGTTAAGTATTGTATATATTAAGCCGGTATATTCTAACGATCAGACCGTGGCAAGGTCCAGGTGTTGTTTATTTCCGCTGTGACGTTTTCGATTAAGTGTTCAGATTGCGATAACCACGATAGGCTTTGGATGGGGTGTTACATTGTAGGTCCGGTGGCGAGTCTTGAGTATGACTCCGCCCAAAGGCCAAAGTAATGAGTATTGCGTATGTATGAGTAAGGTAATGAGTATCGAGTAAGAAGCAAGTATGAGTATGTAATGAGTACCGAGTATTGAGTACGTATGAGTAAGTATCGAGTATTGAGTATGTAAGAGTAGGTAGGGGGAATTGAGTAGTGAGTACGCACTAGTATAGTAACGAGCACAGAGTAAGGATCGTGTACGAGTAAGGTATTGAACATGGAGTGATGAGTATGCAAGAGTAAGGAGTAAGCATGAGTAGAGTAACGAATATTGAACACAGTACGAAGAGTAATGAATGTATAACAAATACGAATGGTTGACTATTGAATTGTCTTCCTTAGTAAGTATTGTACTTGTGTATTTATGTAGGTATCTTTGATTGTATTGTGTAGTATGAGTATGTATGTATGCATGTAAAATGAACTTCATGTATATCCGACCCAAAGTAGTCGGCGTACCGCGGTTAGCACGCGGTATATGCGGATTTCATATGCAGCGTAAGCTGACCCCCTCGGGGGACCGTTTTTAGTGTGCAGGTACCGAAGCCGTTCACCGTTCGAGAGAGTAGGACGGGGACTGCCACATAAGCATGGGTAGTTGAGTAAAGGGAATTATATGTGTAAACGTAGTATGAATTTGGATGTCTAAACTGTATCGGTAATGTACGGATTGTAGTATACTCGGTATAGTATTGTATTGGAGTTGTATCGAATTATGGATTGGTATGCAAGGGAAAATAATGTATTGTGTAGAGCACTCGGTATGTTCATATTCATCAGGCCGATAGTATGTAGTATTGTAACTCGCCTTGTTAGTCACGTGGGTGACTAACGGCATTGTACACCCGCCGTTGAGTAAGTAATATCCGCTGCGAAGGTAAGTATGGTACGGTAATGACGGTATTAGCGGTAGGGGTGTTACACGGTTCGAGTAACCCAGGTCTGGTAGCAGGTGGATAAGGTCGGTGAAGGCGGTGTAGTACTCGTCTACCGACATCTTGTCCCCTTGTCTCAGACTATCCAGCTCTAGGCGTTTAGCCTCTTGTACATGCACCGAGTAGTACTTGGCTTGCAGCAGAGCCGTGTACTCCCTCTAGTCAAAAGTAGGATCAGCAACTCTGCCATCCTACACAAGCTTCCACCAACTCCTTACCGAACCCTTTAGATAGTAAGCGGCAAGACGAACCTTGGCACCAGCAGGCACATCCAAGGTCTCGTAGGCGGTCTCCAGCTCAGAGATATACGCCTCCAGCTTACTCGGGTCGGTCTCCCAGTGAAATGATGGTGGTCTCAGATCTGCCAACGCTTTGACCCAGTTGGTCTCGCGCGGCTGTGGTTGCGGTTGTGGGCCTTGTTGGTCCTCACCGCCTTGCTGCTGCTGCCCTTGTTGCATCGCAGCCACCAACTGTGGGACCATTTGGGCTACGGCGGCCGCTACTGCATCAGCCATAACTTGTGTCGTAGTGTTCTCCTCTGGGTCACCAATACCGCGCCCGCGGCCTCTACCACGTGGTCTATCTGCCATCTGATTTCACACGAACATGTATTAGCATTGTGCTTACAAACTTATCGGTTCCAACGGTTGTAACATTTTTCCGACAATAAGGTAAATCCACACCTAGTTAGTGGTTAATCTTTCCTTAACTGCTCACTCAGGTAACTAAGGTTAAATTTCCTAATTCGGTATGTTCCTAAGCTCGGTATTCCGGTCATCAGAGCGATACTTCGCTCTGATACCACTAGTTAGTTGTAACTGAATTAAACTCACTTGTTCCATTTCCATCATACGAAGCCCCGCTTCCAACACAGTCTCACATAATCATACGGGTGTCTCGTTAAGGACAATTTTCCGTTTAGCCTTACACATTTATAATTTGGACAGTAGTCCTATGCCATACTACTGGTGGGCAGATGGACTTACTTATCTACAGTGGTAGATGTCCATTCGGTCGAATCCATGGTGCCAACAGCAGCACATTCAAACTATCGATCGTATCCGGCTCGTTAGATTAACAAGAGTAGACCCTGACCGGGTACGAAACTCTAGTGATCACTATACGCAACCTGATGGAACGAATGCAGCCCAGGATTTACTCAACAATGTATCATTAATTATTACACTCTCATTGGTTAGTGTATTTTAATTAATCTCTTTGAGATTTAATCTCGTTATTGGAGAACACATTCATTGGATGTCCTATCGGGTCTTACACACAACCTAGAAGTCTGCTAGGTGATGTTTACAGGTCGAGTCAACGCTCTAGAGACGGTTAATACCGGGTCTCTAAACTAAGTTCCTCACTTAGTGTTTTAGAAGTAGCTTACACTCATAAGTTAGTACTCGGAGTCCCTCCAAATCGTTCACACACAAGTTAGGTGATAATCAATATCACTTGTCTAATCGACGTTCGCGCACAGTTAATAAACGCTTTGACGGTCAAAATACGTAAACACATACAATACATGCATAACACAGATATCGCTCTTAAACAGATAAATCACACAATGTCTGGACCCAAGGAAATCCTCAGGACGTTCAGACCACACATTCACATACCGTTCACCGACAAACAACGCTAGTGTGACAGTTCACGCTTATCCACTAGTGCTCCCAAGCTTGTAGCTAGCAGTCCGTATCTCTGGAATATATTACTCTAATATCAGTGTCTATATCACGAGTCTACTTAACCAATCTAGAATAAGTTCTAGTCATTATCCCGTAGTTAACCCCTTAATCGGTTGTTTGTTTAGCTAGGGTTTGTTATTAATTTTCGGGATTTCGATTTTGTGATATACTACAGTTTATTTGTACGTAATATTTGATACTGTAATAATACTTAGTTCGTAGGAATTACTTTCTTAATACCCATGCATTAACGAGATTAATTGTCTTGCATGCTTAAGTACACACACTTACGTGCATGCCTGGCTAATTATATACATTTATTTTCACGAGCATATAATATGGTTTATTACCATGTCTCATTAGGCCAAGCTATATTCACTTACAATTATATGATATCTTGTGTGTTGGTCAATTAATCTACTTGGTCAAGTTGTGTTGATTGATCAACGTAGTTTGACTTGGTCAATGTTTCAAATCAACATTTCATTGTAGTTGATATTTATTTACTACTTCATACTACATCATATCATAGAACTTGTGATTATACTTCTAACCATAGTTCTTCCTACATTAACCTTATATGGTTAATTATTCACATTACATGTTTACCTTGTATTAGAAACTCATAATAAGTGAATTTTAAAGTTTCCCCATAATGAATTAATTCATTATTGTATGGGGAACACTCTTGTAAATATTTATGTTATTTATTCACAAATCTTTCACCAAGGATTCATCTTAATGTTATACAAGGTATTTTATACATTATCATATTCCTTATATTATAAGGTTTCTAAACATATGTTATACTCCCCAATTTCCCAATTTAATCTCATCACTTATGTAATTGTTTACAAGGTGTATTTACACCATAATAATTTCCTTCACAATATACTCTCTTACATTTTAATATTATGTCACTCTATATCATTCTAAACTTTATAATATATCATTCATTGTTTCTGAAAATTCAAAACCAGCCATATTATTTTCAGCATTTAAATTCCTTTCCCCTTCATTTTAGATTATTTACAAAATCACCCCAAACATTATTCTTGTTACATTTCTAACCTTATTTAATTATAACCTAAGATTCCATAGCATTATAATATACAAACATATATATACAAATTCAAACAGCAGCACCCTTTTTTTCCAGATTTATACTATTTACCCATAACTTTCTTATTATTACATATTACCCCTCGTTATTTTGTAAACTTACAATTTAATACCTAAAACTTTATATTATACATATTAACTTATTTAATTCCAAAAATCCCCAAAATAATTTTCTAAATTCTCGAACAGCCCCTAGGCTGTCCCAATATTATTTTCCTTCGCTAAATTTTGGTTATTTACATAATAACCCCATAAGTTTTACCAATTTTACATTTTAATACTTAAACTATATATTATATTCCTTAATTTATTAAGTCACTAAAATCAGCCCAAAATCCTCAAATAATTCAAATAGACCCCAAGGGTCATATTAATTTCATTTCAGCCACTAATTTTCAAAAATCACACAAACACCCCAAATAGTTTTATAAAATTCATTTTTGACTTAATACTTTATTTAAATTACCAAATCAATTTATTTATTTTTCTAACTTGGTCACAAACCACATGTGGTCAAGTTTGACCACCCACACACTCCTTTGACCAGCATTTACCACTAGTTACGAATATGCCACATTTGTTTCTCTAGTTTTACATTTAACACTTTAATTTTATAAAATTAATATTTTATGTTTCTAAAATTCTAAGACAGCCCCCTTACTGTCCTAATACTTATTTGGTACCCTATATTTCACTTAATTACGTTTTGACCACATCAATAAGTCTTTCATTTAAGTATTTATAAAGTTTATAATTAATTTAAATCACTTTAATTTAATTCATGTAACACCTAATGTAACACCCCATCTCCAAATACAGTGATCGTCGCCCTAAGTCCATCTCTTTCATTAACAACGCAGCGGAAAAGTTCTACTAAATTGGTGTTACCGCCGTTAGTCACCCACGTGACTAACTAGGCCTATTCTCTTACAAGTCACGGTCTGACTAACCGGATAATTACTCGAGCATCTATACAATACAATCCATAAACCACAACTTATACCGAGTATCTCATATCCTAATACATCATACTAACATCTCATCCATTTACTAAACGAGTGTACATGCACAACTCGTGTAACAAATGTAAAAGCAACCCGAAGTACTCTACCCGCTCCTACTCTCAGGACGGACGTCATCTAAATATTTTATAAACTGTCATTGACCATGTTTGACCAGTAAAATTAACATTTTACCCTTGTGGTCTATTCTTTCATTTATTAACCAATTTAACTCCAATTAATTTCTAATTTTAGTAATTAATTTACCTACAGATTTTTGAACATCAAAAATCATTTTAAACATCTCTAAATAACCAGATTTAATTATCTAATATTATAGTATATATATACCATCCTTTATTAACTTTTAAATATACCAAAAACCTTATAAATTCCTATAATACTTATAAACTCTTTATAAATTGTAAACTTAATTCTACAATTATTTTCTCATCATCTAAACTCTCAAAAATTCCATATTGACCCCATTAATTTTTGGCAATCACCATTAGGTACCAAAACCTCTTAAATTTTACATATTACTCTTAATTACACTAATTCCTTTAATTTAACTAAGTTAGATAATTTTTCTAACTCAATTAATACCCTTAATTTTCGGCCATAATACAAATCATAGTTTATGAATTTTTCTTGTATATTATGATAGCTTATATTGAAGCTTATATCATAAGGAGTATAAATCTAATTTTAGATTTACAAAACATTAACATTTAATGTGTCAAAAATTAAATCTAACACACTTATAATTTCGGCAATAATAAACAAGATGAACAATATGTTAGATCATATATAGATCAACAATTAGAACCTTGAAATAGGTAGTTGTAGGATTTACCTTGTATAATAACCTTTAGCGTAATATTTAAGCTTGATTTCCTTAGAAATTTTGACAGCAATTTGCTAGAGAAATTGGCTCCAATATCATAGAATAAGATTAAGAATAAGGATGGTTAGTAACCCTAGGCACTCGGCCTTGATGAAAATGAAAGAACAAAGAGTTTCCAAGAAGGCAATGTTTTACCTCGGGAATCAAAGGAACTTCTTCATGGTTTTTCCTCAGAGTTTGGAGACACATTAGCTATGGATGGAAAGATATTCGAAAGAGGATTCCAACGAGCTATCAATCTTGGAATTCAGACTTAAGATGAGAAAGTTATGATCTGTGCAAGACAAGGTGTTCTTTAAGGTTCTAATCTAAGAACAATGAAGCTTTTGTGATTTTTCTTCAAAGAGAGGAGGAGCTACGAGTTTGAGAGCTCTCATAATGATAGGTAAGTGTCTGATTAATGAATTATTCAGGGGACAAGGTGATAAGGCAATCAAGGAAAGTCATGGTAGGTGAAATAGTAAGAAAAATGGCATTTTAACACCTTTATGACTCACCACCCATGTCGGCAGCATTAGGCACCATTTGGTCCGATTTTTTTTGTTTATTACTTATATTTATGTAATATTATATGTATTAATCTCGTTCATAAGGACTTATACCATGTGTTAGGTATGTTACATAGCCAAAAATGCCTTAAAACACCATTTTATGTGCTTCCGGGTTCACATTGATTATGCAATTTTTTTTGGCTAGTTTAAATGTGTCCTTAATATGTTTACAACCTTTAGATACTTTTTTCATGAAATATCATGTTGCTCATTCCAATTTAAACCAAGTCATTTAGTGGTTTCTCCTTGACTTTCGTCAGTTTAGTACCTGTTTACTATGGACTTTGTATACTTAATTTGTGTGTATACGTAACGGCTCCTATGACCATTTCATTTTTTCCCTTATTTATGGTATTTAGGCTCATTAGCCTTTTCGTTCCATGTATACATGCTTAAAGCACATTTTTCTTTAAAGCACATTTTTGTGCTCTAAGGTGCGTTTTCGGTTTAAACGCTAATTCCGCTTAATGCATATTACTAATCTTAGGGGTATTTCACATTTGAAATTTCTTGGGAACTTATTGGTAGTTCCCTAATTTATTTGTGCTCTTTAAAACACCTTTTGCTCTAATTGTTCTTAAAGCATGTTTTGGTGTAAATTGTTGTTTAACACTTCTTCAAATGTTCCTAAGGCACGTTCTAGCCTTAGTATATCCTAATTAGATAGTTCATTAATATATTAAGGTTTGGGGTATTTCACCTAAATTCACCAACATTCATCTAAAATGTTCTTATATGATTATGTTCACTAAAATTACACTTTTGCACCAGAAACTTATATAATTCATTTAATCGCCCAAAAACTTAATAAATAATATTTAAAGCTCTAAATATCCATAATAAAAATGGCCTAAACACATGGCCTTAAACATAACATAAACTTAACCATAAAATGACATTAAAATTTCCATAAACTATAGGTTATACACGGCTTGCTACAGATTTTTCATTTAACTCATAAAAATCATTTTTCTTTCACTTTTAACTTATAAACTTGACTTTAATAGGTCATTTGCACCTAGGTTCACGAACCAAACATGTAACCATCATTTTCTAGACATTTTTTATGGTTTATACAGCACATATACACATGTACATTTTTGGCCCTATTTACTTTATAACATTAATAACCTTAATGTATATTAATAAGGGTTTTAAGCACCATTACCTTGTTATAGTCACAAGGAAGTCCACACAGCCACTCTCATACTTCACGGCACTAAATAACACAACCTTAAGTTAGGTTTTGTTTCATAAACTTAAGTTTAACACTATTATAATCCTTAAGACCTTAATTAAATGAGTGTTTTACGTTCTTAAAGATGGTTTTCTCTTTGGGATGATGTCCCTACTGCCACAGCATCCCATGGATGATTTAAAGACCCTCTCAACCACATATTAACAAGGGATAAAAGTTTAGTTAGTGATTCCTCTAAGTAACTAATTTAAGGAGCTTAAACATGGATTTTAGTACACTTAAAAGAGTGTTATTACCTTGAGATTCTTGAAGGGTTCTTAGGCCATATTTTCGGCCACCTAACAGAGGGTACAATGAACTTTAATTCATGGAAAGATCAGAAAGAAAATATAGGTTTAAGGACCTCATATGTTCTTGGTTTACCTTGCCTTTGGAGCTCCTTAAGAGATGTTTTGGAGCAGCTACTTGACTCACGAATTGGAGTAATTATCACCTTCATTTGGAGCATGAAATGGTGTAAAAATGGAGTATAAACAATTGGTATTTTTGGATCTAGTGGAGAATGAGCAAAAGTGTGCTTTAATGCATTTTTCCTTTACCTTGACTTACCAAGCTTCTTCTACTTGTTCTTCAGCTCTTTCAATGGCCCATGGTCTCTTAGGTTTCGAAAATAATGAGAGGGAAAGATGAGTGGTGATTTTTGTGTAAGAAAATGGAGTTTTGAGAAGAAATAAGCCTTAAAACACCATTAGAATGCTTAAGGTTTGAGAAGAATAAAAAATGGTGAAGAGGAGGGTGATGAGCTGTTGCTGTCGACATGGGGGAGAAGAGAGGTGGCTAGTTCGAGAGCCATGGGCAAAGTTCAATTGTAAGTGAGTGTATGTATTAGTAAAATTTGACTTTACTAGGTACCGAGGTGTGTAAGGCTAGGTTTTTGTTTTATCTATGAGTCATCTAGCTTTTCTCTTGTCCTTTCCTCTTAGTAAAACCATAGACATAAAGATAAATGGGAGACTTTTCTCCTTTTGTGTGTGTAAGAGAAGATGATGTGGATTTGTATTATGTGAGGTGAGTCGTTCTTTAATGTTTCTTTCTGCTTTATCTAATGTCTAATGTTTGATTTTTTGTCTCCTTTTTAGGTACTCAGCCGAGATCATAAGGATGGGTTGGGAGACTTTCCAACTTGTGAGAAGAGATGAGAGGAAGAAGTGTAGAAAGTTACTTTTGCTTTATTCCTCTTTGGTACATTCTTGTCTCCTTTTGGTATTTGTATCATGGTTTGTGATTCTTCTTTTCTTACATGTGCAGCCGCCCATACATGTGTGTGGGAGAGAATTTTGAATTTTCCTAGACTTGATATTAAGACATTAAGTTGTACACTTGTGACTTTATTTAGGTGTTAAGTGGTAACATGTGTTATCTTTGTCTTAAGGTGTGTATATAAGTGGTTGTTGTATTTAATATTTGGTTTGACTATATAAAATGTTTTATATAGTCTAATGAGTAATATTTGTGATATTTAATACATGTATAAATATATTACATGTAATATTAATTTTAGGAGTTGATTTCTCCTTAATAATGTCCTCTCTTTGATTAGAGATTTAATGTATAGTTTGGTGTCCATCTTGGACTATATATTTATACACTAATGTTTATAATGAGTATTGCTCATTAGATGAATAATTGTTAATTATAACTTCCATTTGATTTAATTCCTTATTAATTAAGGTAATTAATGTTTGAGGCATTTCATTAATAAAGGAAAATAAAACAATTAACAATTAATAAACTAGAACAAAACAAGAATTAAAAGTGGTAAATGTGATAACTAAAAGGTGCACCCCGGGTTGTTCTGCTCACCTATTTATGCAAATCCTATTAAATAACAATTTCACTAACATTGTATTAAACTCTAGAACTTTATATAATTCACCGACTGGGTCATGTACAATGATTTCTAATTGGCTGGAAGAACTAGCAACAAACTAATGCTCTAATATGGAAACACACAATCGCTTGAAGAGCAATTCCTATTGGAGACAAATTATCCTATAGGCAAATCATGCTTCTAGTCATTAATCCGGTTTAACTTCCTATGTCTTGCTAACTAATCTCAGCACCACATTTTGATTAGAAAACTATAAATATTACTTTGATAATTAGCTATAGAATCAAAGCGCATGAAGCACAGGATTTAAACTATTGTGTTAATAAAAAGTAGTGAAACAATTATATGACAGAATTGCTACGAAATAGGTTTACTTCCTCAACCCGAGAACTAAAATGACTACTCACTCATGAGTTCAGAACAAAATTAACAACGTAAGAAGACATGGAATAGATAAAGACATGGAACGAAGAAACTTCAGTTTTGAAGAAACTTCAATCTAGATCCCGGTTCCATTCTCCGTCTTTGCGTTTGCCGTTTCTAACTGAGATTCCTTGTGTGGTAGACCCGTGCCTCCCTCTCGATCTGCTATGCAGATGAATGTGGTGGTGTATGGTGGTGTGTGCGGATGATGGTATGGATGAAGGTAGATGATGGTGATCTGGTGGAAACGGTGGTCTACAAAGAATAATGGTGGCGGTGGAATAATTCAGTCTGTTGGGCGGTTAGGGCTTAGTTTACTTCTTCTGATTAAATGTTTGATTTTAAAAAGTTTTATATTTATCTTTTGCAACATGGAACTCCAGGAACTGACCTTCTGTTCACGTACGGACATGCGTCTGGACGTCTCTGTTTGAGTCACACGAGATTTCTCTTTTTGAGGCATCCTGGTATGCGTCCGGGCTTGTATGTCCGGACGCGTCTATGTTGTCTGATCCAACTCATTCAGACTTCTGTCCGGACGACATCATAATTTGTTCTGCAAGTAATCCTCAACTTATGTCCGGACATCAGCTCTGGAAGTCTCGGCACTTGTCCGACCTTGTAAGTTTGAATGCAAGGTTGGACATAACTTCTGCGGGGCCTAGATTCTTTGTTTTAGCTCCATTTTGCACTTCGTTTGTTGCGTTGGAATCCTCATGAGAAAATATATGCGTTTCCTACAGTTTTTCCTGCATTAGACACATGAAATTTATCAGCTCACATCAAAACATAAATCTAAGGTAAAACATATGATAAATGAGCAATATGACATGAATTATTGTGAATATAGAAAGAATTAAAGCCCTTAAAGTAGATATATCTAGCACTTATCACTTCTCTTATTAGTCGACCTAGTTCAATCTGGAGGGCTTTGTGGGGAATCAAGGACTTGCTTTATCTCGGCATGTGTTGATGTGGAAAGGATGCTATTTCTACATGAATAATTGATATGTGGATTCTAGGACGGTTGGGGGTCAGCCTTTTACATGGTACATTCCTTTTACTGCCCATATTCATGGCTTTGTTTCCTGGCACATTAACAACTTAAACTTCACGTGGAAAGAGTCTATAGTTCGAGAGTGGTTCAGTAAGGAGGATGCAGATGCAATCCTGCATATCCCTCAACATTATGATAATAATAAGCTTAATTCTGAATGGTATTGAGCTTAACTCAATCCAGGTAGTTTATGGTTAAATAAATGTACTATGCAATCCAATCGAACAATTTAGCTCCCTAGAGTAGCTTGGGTGTTAATCCAGTGGGTCCAACTATGCTTTGGGTGGCAAAATGCTCCTTGCCTCCGTAAGTTAGGTTGTGGGCTTGGAAACTTCTACATGGTATTATCCCAACTAAGGTTGTCTTATGGCAATGTTATCATATTAATATTGATGCATGCTGTAAATGTAGGGAAACAGAGTTTCTTTTGCATGTTTTTGTTCACTGTGCATAGGTGCAACAATTCTAGCATATGACTGGTTTACATTGCCCTACTTTCCTTGTCTATATATGATTTGGCTTTGCTGATTTGCTGATTGACTCTTGTTTGTATCGGCCTATTTCTTATTTATGTTCTCTCATGCTGCTTCTTTAGAAGCTTTGGTTTGCAAAATGTCAATTAGTGCATGGTATGGTTAATGACTATTGGGCAGGTGGGTTTCAAGCAAAAAGGTTTCTTCAGACAACATGCAAGGGCTTGAAGATGGGTACAAAGCGCAACTTGGATGATTCCTACACAAGTATTTTTGTGGGTGAAAGTTTCATTCCAGGAGGGACGTTTGGAGTTGGTGTCATCTGTAAGGGTTGTGATGGACTGGTTCGAGCTGCGGCTTGCATGGGTGGGGATGCGGTTGGTTGGGCTGGAGAGGTGAAGGCTATGGCTGTATGCCTTGGGCTTGAATATGCTATAGCAACCGGTTGTTTGCAAAGTTCATAATTTAAGTGCTTGTAAGTCAAATATTAGTTACCTACATGGGCATGATGTAGTATGAAGAGAAGTTGGTTTTGTTCCGGAGGGATTACAATCGTCATTAGGTTTTTTTGATCCGGTTGTTTTTGGTTTCTTGCCAAGGGATGAAAATGATGGTGTATTGGTGCGCTTGGGACTGAGAGAACAAAGGGAGTATGTTTGGATAGGTCAAAATGTACCTAATGATGTTTTAGACCTTTGTTACTATTAATGAAATCTTGTTTCTTAAAAAAGGGATATATACTATAATGTAATGTAATACAGGCAGCTCGGTCGACATCATAACAAAAAATAAGGTGGTAGCTGGTAGGTAGTAACGATACGACTTTATGCTTTGAACTTTAAGTGCTAATGTAGCGTTGTCCGTCAACGAAACCAAACGAGATATATGTTAGCGGTTCATTTAACGCCAAATTTGTAAGACATTTTGATGGGCCCGTCAGACTCGGGCGTGTCCGTTTCCCTATCAAGCAAGCAGGCCATCAAGCTTCCCACACAACTAACTCCACCCGTAATTCAATGGGTCCAACCAACCGGTCTTCCCTCCGATTTCACTTCATATTTCGACAAAGATTTCCTCTCCCCTCTTCTTTAAATTTTAATTACCCCTAAGTGCTACTGAATCCATACTCACGTTTGCACTATACATACAAGCCATGGAGATAATGCTTTATCAGTAGGCTCTCTTATTCCATCTCGAGCAGACTGGTGCACAGCCTCCTCTTCAATCTGGACACATCCAATTAATTAAGGTGATGCTCTGATAGTCTTCTCTTTGATTATCAGCAATCTTCTTCCTCCTGGTGCAATCATTTGAGTGAAAGTCCACTAAAGTTCATCATTACTTACACACTTGTGTACAAATTCTACAAGCTTCTTTGGTTATCCAATATTCTGAGACATATATAGTAGTAATGCGCTTTATGTGCCTCTGTTTCTTGAGTTTTGTATTAGTTGTTGTTCTTAACTGATTGCACCAGATATCTGCCACAGAAGAAGAAGAAGAAGAAGAAGAAGAAGAAGATATGGAGGACAATAATAACGGGGTTGAATCAGCACTTCTTGAGCCAAAACGAAGTGGAGAGATCAGGAACAGTTTGACAAGGAGGGTTTGGGAAGAACAGAAAAAGATTTGGAGGATAGCCTTTCCTTCTATATTGGCTCGAGTGACTTCATTCGGAGCACTGGTTGTGACTCAGTCCTTCATAGGACATATCAGCCAATTAGATTTAGCTGCTTACGCCCTAGTTCAATCCATAAGCGTGCGATTTTCAAATGGCATCTTGGTAATTAATTAAGCAGCTACCTCATTATTTCCTATAACAATTATCTCTCAAATTAAAGTCACAACAACTAATTACTAGATATCATGTGAATGCATAGTATCAGTAAAGCTTATGTGTTCTGACTATGAAACAGCTTGGAATGTCTAGCGCAACTGAAACATTGTGTGGTCAAGCATTTGGAGCCAAACAATACCATATGTTGGGAATCTACTTGCAGAGGTCATGGGTAGTTGACACTGTAGTCGCCACTTGTTTGCTCCCAGTGTTCATATTTTCTTCTTCCATATTGAAACTTGTGGGAGAAAAGGACAGTATAGCAGACGCATCTGAAGCCATATCTTTGTGGTTTATTCCGTTTCTATACAACTTTGTGTTTAGTATGACCATTCAAATGTTCCTGCAATCTCAACAGAAGAATATGATTATCGGTTGGCTCTCTGCTGCTTCATTTGCTTTCCACATTCTCTTGTCATGGATTTTTGTGTACAAATTGGACTGGGAAGTTTCTGGAGCCATGGGATCTTTAAATATTTCTCAATGGGCTGTGGTGCTTGGAGAATTGATATACATATTTGGTGGTTGGTGCCCAAATACTTGGAATGGTTTCACTGTTCAAGCATTCATGGATCTTATCCCGGTTATTAAGTTGTCACTTTCATCTGGTTTTATGCTATGGTGAGTTTTATGTTTTCTGTAAGTGATAATTAACAACAAATTTAGTTTTAGTTCTGAAACATAATTATTCTAATTTCACTATCAACAACAATAGCCTGGAGCTATGGTACACATCTGTTCTGGTTCTGTTAGCAGGATACACAAGTAATGCCGAGGTTGATATATCCGCATTTTCAATTTGGTATGTATAAGCCCTCACCTTACCTTGACTTCTTTTACAAAATGGTTGTATATATACATATTCAACTTTGTAATTTTGTTTCTGCAGCTTGAATATCAACGCATGGGTATTTATGATATTCCTTGGCTTCTTGGGAGCTTCCTGGTATGGATGAAACTTTTCTCATCTAATTTTGAGTGAATAATTTAGACTGGTATAACAATTAACTCTGCTTCATGTGGTGTAGTGTAAGAGTAGCAAACGAACTTGGGAAAGGTGATGCGGATGCAGCCAAATTTGCAATGAAAGTGTGTTTGACAACTTCATGTTCACTGGGAGTTGTGTTTTGGATCCTTTGTTTGGTGTTTGGTCGCGATATACCTTATTTATTCACAGACGATGAGGAGGTGGCAGAAGCAGCAGCAAATCTATCAGTTTTGCTTGCATTCACTATCTTACTCAGTAGTCTACAAGCTACTTTTTCAGGCAATTAGACTATTTTATAAATCAGTTGTTTACTCATCATCATTTGTTTTTTCTCTATAAAATTAACTAATGGGTTTATATATATTGGTGGTCGAGCAGGGGTTGCTATAGGAAGTGGATCACAAGCTAAGGTTGCTATAATCAACCTATGTTCTTATTATGTTGTGGGTGTTCCTATTGGAGCTGTGCTTGCTTATGTAGCTGATTTAGGCGTTAAGGTAAATCTATCTCTCACCTGTACAAAAGGAAGAAAGAAACAATACGGGAATCTTGAATTTAATTGTTGCTGAATTGACATTATTTGTGTGTGTCACAGGGTATTTGGTATGGGTTACTATGCGGCTTGAGTTTACAAGTGCTCTCTCTAGTTATTATGACATGGAGATATGATTGGAAGGAAGAGGTAATTAATTGTACCTTACTACATTCTACTGTACTGTACCTACTTCATTCCCATCATCATGTATAATTTGATGTGTTTTCACAGGTGAACAAAACGTCAAATCGTCTCAATCGGTTCCTTTTGGAAACTGAGGAACAATCAGGCCAAAGTTCAAACCAGCCTTAAAGTTAATGTCAACTTAATTGGTCATTGACAATGCAGCTTTCCGGGTTCTACGAATCTATCCAGAAAAAAAAAATTATAAGCTTTTTTCATGGCTTTTGTCGACATTATGGAGTTGATAAATGATTCTTCTAGCAGCCGGGGCAGAGGATTTGCATTTGTAGAACCGAAATTTAACCTATCCTATCAATTTTGGGAGATGCTTAATTGTAGCTCTATTTGTGGTATCCAAAGTTTGTCATCAAGTTCAGTATCGGTCCCATCATTTGTCATTTGATTTACTCTAACAATTGATAAAACAAACAGATCCAATTTCTATTTTTCTCTAAAAAGACTGCGTAAATAATTACAAGCTTGATTTATTTCACATTAAAAAGATTATGGAAGGCTTCGTTTTGTAATTTTCATTCAAGCGTTGACAGTCTATCTGCTTGTGCAAGCACCAAAACAATATAATGAAACTTACTCCCTCCTATTTACCACATAGAATATTCACTATGAATTAAAGCGACTAAGAAAAATAACAAACAACGTTTACATTGTTACCTTACAAAAAATTACTGTGGATCCGACTCTCACCGTACGTGTGGAAGCAATGAGTTTACTTCTCCTTCTAGCACTAAAAATGATAAATTGGGTTAGTTTGGGGACAGCTGCTAGGGGCTGCTGTTGTGTCTTGCTGCTGGAAATTGAGAAGCTGTATGCTGATAGTTTTGCAGAAGCTGTCAGCTGTTGGTTTTGGTGTTTGGTGGAACGCTTGCTGATGGTTTTAAAAAGCAGAGACAATTGTTAGATTCTGCTGCTGATAATTGAGAAGTTGTCTGCTAATGGTTTTGTAGAAGCTGTCAGCTGCTGGTTTTGGGTGTTTGGTGGAAGTCTACTGATTTTAGAAATTGAGAAGCTGTCTGCTGCTGGAAGCTGTTCCCCAAACGAGCTCAATAGGTAGAATAGTACATAATTGTTGTTAGATTTTATCCTTATAATAACGTAAACAAAAATAATTGAAAAATTATTAAAAAAACTATCCTAAATGATTTATATGTTGTATCGATTTACATTGAAAATTCATGTTCATATTTCCACACGCGATGTGGCAGTATATTGAGGAGAATATTATTATTATACTATTGGGAAACAATTTAAATAAATCTTGTTTTTTCTTGTAATTGAATTGATGAGTTTGTTTAACAAGGTGTTTGTTTACAATTTTGCAATAATTTTAATGATCAT
>CM041779.1:240454760-240760939 GCA_023374045.1 Limonium bicolor
ATTCCTTTTACTGCCCATATTCATGGCTTTGTTTCCTGGCACATAACAACTTAAACTTCACGTGGAAAGAGTCTATAGTTCGAGAGTGGTTCAGTAAGGAGGATGTAGATGCAATCCTGCATATCCCTCAACATTATGATAATAATAAGCTTAATTCTGAATGGTATTGAGCTTAACTCAATCCGGGTAGTTTATGGTTAAATAAATGTACTATGCAATCCAATCGAACAATTTAGCTCCCTAGAGTAGCTTGGGTGTTAATCCAGTGGGTCCAACTATGCTTCGGGTGGCAAAATGCTCCTTGCCTCCGTAAGTTAGGTTGTGTGCTTGGAAACTTCTACATGGTATTATCCCAACTAAGGTTGTCTTATGGCAATGTTATCATATTAATATTGATGCATGCTGTAAATGTAGGGAAACAAAGTTTCTTTTGCATGTTTTTGTTCACTGTGCATAGGTGCAACAATTCTAGCATATGACTGGTTTGCACTGCCCTACTTTCCTTGTCTATATATGATTTGGCTTTGCTGATTTGTTGATTGACTCTTGTTTGTATCGGCCTATTTCTTATCTATGTTCTCTCATGCTGCTTCTTTAGAAGCTTTGGTTTGCAAAATGTCAATTAGTGCACGGTATGGTTAATGACTATTGGGTAGGTGGGTTTCAAGCAGAAAGGTTTCTTCAGACAACATGCAAGGGCTTGAAGATGGGTACAAAGCGCAACTTGGATGATTCCTACACAAGTATTTTTGTGGGTGAAAGTTTCATTCCAGGAGGGACGTTTGGAGTTGGTGTCATCTGTAAGGGTTGTGATGGACTGGTTCGAGCTGCGGCTTGCATGGGTGGGGATGCGGTTGGTTGGGCTGGAGAGGTGAAGGCTATGGCTGTATGCCTTGGGCTTGAATATGCTATAGCAACCGGTTGTTTGCAAAGTTCATAATTTAAGTGCTTGTAAGTCATGATGTAGTATGAAGAGAAGTTGGTTTTGTTCCGGAGGGATTACAATCGTCATTAGGTTTTTTTGATCCGGTTGTTTTTGGTTTCTTGCCAAGGGATGAAAATGATGGTGTATTGGTGCGCTTGGGACTGAGAGAACAAAGGGAGTATGTTTGGATAGGTCAAAATGTACCTAATGATGTTTTAGACCTTTGTTACTATTAATGAAATCTTGTTTCTTAAAAAAGGGATATATACTATAATGTAATGTAATACAGGCAGCTCGGTCGACATCATAACAAAAAATAAGGTGGTAGCTGGTAGGTAGTAACGATACGACTTTATGCTTTGAACTTTAAGTGCTAATGTAGCGTTGTCCGTCAACGAAACCAAACGAGATATATGTTAGCGGTTCATTTAACGCCAAATTTGTAAGACATTTTGATGGGCCCGTCAGACTCGGGCGTGTCCGTTTCCCTATCAAGCAAGCAGGCCATCAAGCTTCCCACACAACTAACTCCACCCGTAATTCAATGGGTCCAACCAACCGGTCTTCCCTCCGATTTCACTTCATATTTCGACAAAGATTTCCTCTCCCCTCTTCTTTAAATTTTAATTACCCCTAAGTGCTACTGAATCCATACTCACGTTTGCACTATACATACAAGCCATGGAGATAATGCTTTATCAGTAGGCTCTCTTATTCCATCTCGAGCAGACTGGTGCACAGCCTCCTCTTCTATCTGGACGTATCCAATTAATTAAGGTGATGCTCTGATAGTCTTCTCTTTGATTATCAGCAATCTTCTTCCTCCTGGTGCAATCATTTGAGTGAAAGTCCACTAAAGTTCATCATTACTTACGCACTTGTGTACAAATTCTACAAGCTTCTGGTTCATCTATCTGATTTTGGTTATCCAATATTCTGAGACATATATAGTAGTAATGCGCTTTATGTGCCTCTGTTTCTTGAGTTTTGTATTAGTTGTTGTTCTTAACTGATTGCACCAGATATCTGCCACAGAAGAAGAAAAGAAGAAGAAGAAGAAGAGAAGAAGATATGGAGGACAATATAACGGGGTTGAATCAGCACTTCTTGAGCCAAAACGAAGTGGAGAGATCAGGAACAGTTTGACAAGGAGGGTTTGGGAAGAACAGAAAAAGATTTGGAGGATAGCCTTTCCTTCTATATTGGCTCGTGTGACTTCATTCGGAGCACTGGTTGTGACTCAGTCCTTCATAGGACATATCAGCCAATTAGATTTAGCTGCTTACGCCCTAGTTCAATCCATAAGCGTGCGATTTTCAAATGGCATCTTGGTAATTAATTAAGCAGCTACCTCATTATTTCCTATAACAATTATCTCTCAAATTAAAGTCACAACAACTAATTACTAGATATCATGTGAATGCATAGTAGTAAAGCTTATGTGTTTTAACTATGAAACAGCTTGGAATGTCTAGCGCAACTGAAACATTGTGTGGTCAAGCATTTGGAGCCAAACAATACCATATGTTGGGAATCTACTTGCAGAGGTCATGGGTAGTTGACACTGTAGTCGCCACTTGTTTGCTCCCAGTGTTCATATTTCTTCTTCCATATTGAAACTTGTGGGAGAAAAGGACAGTATAGCGACGCATCTGAAGCCATATCTTTGTGGTTTATTCCGTTTCTATACAACTTTGTGTTTAGTATGACCATTCAAATGTTCCTGCAATCTCAACAGAAGAATATGATTATCGGTTGGCTCTCTGCTGCTTCATTTGCTTTCCACATTCTCTTGTCATGGATTTTTGTGTACAAATTGGACTGGGAAGTTTCTGGAGCCATGGGATCTTTAAATATTTCTCAATGGGCTGTGGTGCTTGGAGAATTGATATACATATTTGGTGGTTGGTGCCCAAATACTTGGAATGGTTTCACTGTTCAAGCATTCATGGATCTTATCCCGGTTATTAAGTTGTCACTTTCATCTGGTTTTATGCTATGGTGAGTTTTATGTTTTCTGTAAGTGATAATTAACAACAAATTTAGTTTTAGTTCTGAAACATAATTATTCTAATTTCACTATCAACAACAATAGCTTGGAGCTATGGTACACATCTGTTCTGGTTCTGTTAGCAGGATACACAAGTAATGCCGAGGTTGATATATCCGCATTTTCAATTTGGTATGTATAAGCCCTCACCTTACCTTGACTTCTTTTACAAAATGGTTGTATATATACATATTCAACTTTGTAATTTTGTTTCTGCAGCTTGAATATCAACGCATGGGTATTTATGATATTCCTTGGCTTCTTGGGCTTCCTGGTATGGATGAAACTTTTCTCATCTAATTTTGAGTGAATAATTTAGACTGGTATAACAATTAACTCTGCTTCATGTGGTGTAGTGTAAGAGTAGCAAATGAACTTGGGAAAGGTGATGCGGATGCAGCCAAATTTGCAATGAAAGTGTGTTTGACAACTTCATGTTCACTGGGAGTTGTGTTTTGGATCCTTTGTTTGGTGTTTGGTCGCGATATACCTTATTTATTCACAGACGATGAGGAGGTGGCAGAAGCAGCAGCAAATCTATCAGTTTTGCTTGCATTCACTATCTTACTCAGTAGTCTACAAGCTACTTTTTCAGGCAATTAGACTATTTTATAAATCAGTTGTTTACTCATCATCATTTGTTTTTTCTCTATAAAATTAACTAATGGGTTTATATATATTGGTGGTCGAGCAGGGGTTGCTATAGGAAGTGGATCACAAGCTAAGGTGCTATAATCAACCTATGTTCTTACTATGTTGTGGGTGTTCCTATTGGAGCTGTGCTTGCTTATGTAGCTGATTTAGGCGTTAAGGTAAATCTATCTCTCACCTGTACAAAAGGAAGAAAGAAACAATAAATCTTGAATTTAATTGTTGCTGAATTGACATTATTTGTGTGTGTCACAGGGTATTTGGTATGGGTTACTATGCGGCTTGAGTTTACAAGTGCTCTCTCTAGTTATTATGACATGGAGATATGATTGGAAGGAAGAGGTAATTAATTGTACCTTACTACATTCTACTGTACTGTACCTACTTCATTCCCATCATGCATATTTGATGTGTTTTCACAGGTGAACAAAACGTCAAATCGTCTCAATCGGTTCCTTTTGGAAACTGAGGAACAATCAGGCCAAAGTTCAAACCAGCCTTAAAGTTAATGTCAACTTAATTGGTCATTGACAATGCAGCTTTCCGGGTTCTACGAATCTATCCAGAAAAAAAAAATTATAAGCTTTTTTCATGGCTTTTGTCGACATTATGGAGTTGATAAATGATTCTTCTAGCAGCCGGGGCAGAGGATTTGCATTTGTAGAACCGAAATTTAACCTATCCTATCAATTTTGGGAGATGCTTAATTGTAGCTCTATTTGTGGTATCCAAAGTTTGTCATCAAGTTCAGTATCGGTCCATCATTTGTCATTTGATTTACTCTAACAATTGATAAAACAAACAGATCCAATTTCTATTTTTCTCTAAAAAGACTGCGTAAATAATTACAAGCTTGATTTATTTCACATTAAAAAGAATGGAAGCTTCGTTTTGTAATCTTCATTCAAGCGTTGACAGTCTATCTGCTTGGGCAAGCACCAAAACAATATAATGAAACTTACTCCCTCCTATTTACCACATAGAATATTCACTATGAATTAAAGCGACTAAGAAAAATAACAAACAACGTTTACATTGTTACCTTACAAAAAATTACTGTGGATCCGACTCTCACCGTACTTGTGGAAGCAATGAGTTTACTTCTCCTTCTAGCACTAAAAATGATAATAGGTAGAATAGTACATAATTGTTGTTAGATTTTATCCTTATAATAACGTAAACAAAAATCATTGAAAAATTATTAAAAAAACTATCCTAAATGATTTATATGTTGTATCGATTTACATTGAAAATTCAAGCTCATATTTCCACACGCGATGTGGCAGTATATTGAGGAGAATATTATTATTATACTATTGGGAAACAATTTAAATAAATCTTGTTTTTTCTTGTAATTGAATTGATGAGTTTGTTTAACAAGGTGTTTGTTTACAATTTTGCAATAATTTTAATGATCATTTAATTTATATTCTTCCAAAAGTTAACATAGATTGCCAAAATTCTTAATTTTTTGAAAATTCCCATTCAAAGAAACAAAGAAAGAAGTCAATCTAGTTGTAAGTTCAAAATAATATCAACCAATAAAAATTAATATTAACATTTTTCTTTCTCAAATAAATTTCTTTTGTTGGTTCGATCCAAAACAGATTTGTCCATTTTCTTAGCCATGCCGCGCCTCAGACATTTTTGGTTGGTGGTGTGGCGGGCTGAAAGCGAGGCCACGTCCTGCTCCTCGATTGAGCAAACTCCCAACTCGCCACCTCCCCCTCAACTAACTAGAGCGTCTACCCGGCGAGACGTACAACCAACATTCTTCTCGCAATTATGTCCTGTTCTTCGAGAATGATTCTTCTTTTAATTCCTACCTTCAATTCCTCATCTGTAGTAGCCCTAACAGAAACCGCCAAGCTCCACTTGACTTGGGTACTTAATGAGCTCCCCTCAACGGTTCAATTGGTTGCTTCTATTATTGGTTATCGTCCTCAGCAGAGCCAGAGTGCAGCACCTCCTCTACCCTAGTGGAAAGCTCAAGGTGAGGTTCTTTTCTGTTATGTTATCGGGCTGCTTAATCTTTGGTTTAATAATTACAACAGCTGCTATGTATCGACCCTTGCATGCATGCCGGTTGAGCCATCGCCTTTGTACTCGTGTGTCAGAATCGATAAATTTCCTTTTTTTTCCCGCTTTGCTTCCTTTTGTCTTTACATTCCGTTTTGATTTCTTTTCTATGTAACTTCTTCTGATGATCATAACACGATTTTGACCGCTGAAAACTTCCCTAATTGAATCATTATTCCAAAACATGGCCTGACTGTTTTTATATCTGCGTTTGCCATAGAAAAATGGAGAATGAAGGGCTTGAGTCAGTACTTCTTGATTCGGTACCATCTGGGCAGAATGACAAAAGTTTGGCAACAAGGGTGTGGGAAGAGAACAGAAAAATTTGGAGGGTAGCCTTTCCTTCCATATTGGCTCGAGTGACATCGTTTGGAGCATTGGTTGTAACCCAGTCGTTCATTGGACATATTAACCGAACAGACCTGGCTGCTTATGCTCTAATTCAATCCATTGCTGTGCTATTTGCGAATGGAATAATTGTAAGCTCCTTGTCTCTTGTAGTCTGTAGCTTAACTAGGGCCGTATTACCCTTAGGCCCATATAATGTTACTTAAGCCCATTATTATGTTATAGCTCAGTCCATTCAAGTATTACATAGTTCTAGTATGTTCTTTACAGCTGTAAAAATATCCCCCTTGCGGTTATCAATATACATCACAGACAGATATTTCTACTGTTTCCATCCCTTTACTATTCACGCAACTATGGTATCAAGAGCAGATCACTGGCGATAACCCTTTTCTTTTCCGCTTCGCTTCTTTTCCATGGCCGATCTTCCGCCTGAAGGCTCTATCACAGACGACAGCAACAATGATACACCCCACCAATGGCAAGAAATCCCCGTTGTTCTACCCCTGCACAACAAATACACACCTCATCACAATCCATAGTTTCCGCAGCAGCAAATCTCATAAAACTTAACCAGAAAATTTTCGAATCTGGCAAGGAGTAATGACTATATTTTTAGAGGAAACGACATCTACAAATTTGTAGATGGTAGTTATACTTGTCGGATATAGATCCATCAAACAAAGAATACCTACGCTGGATCCAAATGGATCAACTAGTCTTATCTGTTCTATATGCCCTCTCAGTGATCCATAATCGGACAAGTTATTGGCATGTCTAATCCGCCCAGGCTTGTCCTATCTTCATCAAACTTTTGCTTCCCAAACTAATGCCCAAGTAGGCCACCTACATCGCCAATTATCCTCCATTCACAAATCTCCACTGAATCGATTACTACTTACTACAACAGAGCCCAAGCCCTTGTCAACTCTCTGGCTGTACAGGTCACACTGTGTCACACAGGGAATTTCAAAGCTATATCCTCAATGGCCTTCCCTCCGATATCATGCCATGATTTCAAACATCCTCACAAGAAACAGATCCATGCTCTCCCTCTCAGATCCACTCATGCTCTAATGAATGCTGGCTTCAACAACAAAATCAAAACACCCAGAAGATCACTGTCAATGCTACCTCTCACACTCCCAACACCTCTGATAACATACCAGATCTGGCTACTCTTCTAGGGGGCGATCCTCTAGGGACGAGGAAGGGGAAATTCCTCTTACTATTCCCAGTCCAAACCTACTTCAAACAACAACTTTACTGGCAAACCTGATAACAGACCAAGCTGTCAGATCTGCAAGAAACGGGGGACATGAGGCAGATGCCTTGCTACACAGATTCAATTTCTCCTATCAGCCTAAACCACCTCCCTCTTTTCAAGCCCATGCTACTGGAAAAACCCCACTACTGACTGGATGCCAGACACAGCAGCTTCCCATCATTTTGTGGGAGACTTCTCCAAGCTAAATCTCGGTGCATCTGACTATCAGGGGACTGACACAGCTCTCTCGGGGATGGATACCCTTGGCATCCAGCATCAAGGATCAGGTGCAATTCGTTATGGCAACCTGTCCTTCTCTCTGAATAATATGCTACATGTGCCTGATTGAATAAACAACTCATCTCTGTGAGTAATTTTGTACAGACAATGGAACCTACTTTGAATTTCCTAATTCTTTTCTCTTGAAGGACACTCAAACACATACTCTCCTCAAGGGGAGTGTTAAGGATGGTGTCTACTGCTTTCCTTCCTCAACTACCGCCTCACTCAATCAACTACACCACAAGGCCCCCTCCACCATCTGGCATGCTCGACTTGGACACCCCAGCACCACCATCACCAAACAAATAATTAGAAATTTCAGTTTACCTGTTTCTGTTTTTGATGATACTGAATTATGCACCGCCTGCTGTCAAGGCAAATCCCATGGCCCTACCACATTATCCCTCTTCTACCTCTTCTAGGGTTTTTGAACTTCTGTTTATAGATCTATGGGGTCCCTCTTACTGTTTTCAGAAGATGGTTATCGTTACTTTATGTTGATTGTTGATGACTTTTCAAAATATATGTGGATCTACCCCCTTAAAATAAATCAGATGTTGCCATCGTGTTACCTATCTTTGTACTTTGGTTAAGACTCAATTTCAAAGCACAATCAAAAGATCCAAACAGACAGGGGCGGAGAATTCCTAGCTATGCAAAGTTTTCCAGACACAAGGCATCTCTCACAGATACACATGCCCCACTCTCATCAGCAAAATGGTTCGTGGAAAGTAAAATTAAGTATGTGGTGGACCATGGCCTCTGCCTCCTCTCCCAAGCCTCTCTTCCCATGATCTTCTGGTCCTATGCCTTCAAAACCTCGGTCTACCCATGAACAGAACCCCACAAAGCCATTGCCTATTCAACCCCCTTCTCTAAATTACACTCATCCCCACCCACCTACTCTCACCTGAGGATTTTTGGGTGCAGCTGTTGGCCAAACCTCAGACCATATAACACCCACAAACTATCATTCAGAAGCACTGAGTGGTGTTTTTCTCGGTTACCCAGACAACTCCACTGGCTACATATGCTTTGATCCTAAAACTCACCGCAAATACATCTCTAGGGATGTCACCTTCCAAGAAACTGCCTATCCCTTTGCCCACCAAATCTCTATCCTCACCCACATCAGACCCAGCACCTACTGACACACTTACATTCCTACCTTCTCCTACCTGTTACAACCACCACACCTACTTCCCAGCAGACACCAGCACACAGCACAGCATATATTCTCCTTCCCCAGCAGGCAACAGCACATCAGAACAGCCTATACTATCTCCTGCACCCTCCTACTCCTCCCACTGCAATCTCTTCCTCTGACACACACTCTCCTAGCCCTACACCCTCTAGCATCTTCCTCTACTCTTTACCCATTTACCCCCTCCTCCAGCCCACCCTATGATCACCAGGGCTAAGACACACAGCCTAAAACCTAAGGTACGCACAGATGGTACCATTCCTTGGTTGAATAACACACAGATCACACCTACTGTCCCAGATCAACCCACATACAAGCAAGCAATAAAGTATCCAGAATGGCAAGATGCTATCAATGCAGAATAATGCCTTGCAGAGAAACAACACCTGGGTCCTTGTTCCTTTTCAACCACACATGAATTTTAGGAACAAAATGGATACTTAAAACAAAGAGACATGCAGATGGTTCAATTGAAAGACGGAAGGCACGTCTTGTTGCCCAAGGTTTTGGCCAAACCTATGGTATTGACTACTCTGAACTTTTAGCCCGGTGGTCAAGGTTTCAACCATCAGAACTGTCCTATCTATTGCCACTGCTAGACACTGGCCCATTCAACAACTGGATATAGATAACGCCTTCTACAGGGGAGTTAGAAGAGGATGTCTACATTCAACAACCCATTGGTTTTGTTCACTCTGAATACCCTCATCATGTGTGTAAACTTCTCAAATCCCCTACGCCTGAACAGTCACCTAGGGCATGGTTCTCACGTTTAAGCAATTTCTTACTTCACATTGGTTTCCAACCCCCAATCAGATCCCTCATTATTCACCTACCTAAATGGCTCAGATATCATCTACTTGTTAATATATGTTGATGATATTTTGGTTACAGCCTCATCATCTCTGTTAATCACCCATTAATCACATGTCTGGCAAAAGAGTTTCCCCTCAAAGATCTAGGCAACTTGTCCTACTTTCTCGTATCACTGCTACCGAACCCCCACTGGTCTTACCCTCTCCCAAAAACACTACATCCAAGATCTCCTTGCCCGAACCAACATGCTCCACTCCAAACCTGTCTCTAACTCCTATGATTGACCCAAACACTCTTGACCACACAGATTGCCCTTCCTACAATGATCCTCCTACCTTTCGCAGTATTATTGGGAGTTTACAGTATCTGGCCTTTACTAGGCCAGATATTAGTACGCAGTAAATCGCATCAGTAACCACATGCATCAACCCAAAAGACATACACTGGCGGCGGCAAAACGAATATTGCGTTACCTGAAGGGTACTCAGGGATTAGGCCTTCATTTCTCTGCTTCTCCCCTTGGCGATCTTCGCATCTATTCAGACTCTGACTGGGCAGGCTCATCTCTGACCGCCGCTCCACAACAGGGTTCCTCATATTCTCGGCGACAAGCTCATCTCCTGGAGCTCCCGCAAGCAAAGGACCGTCGCCAGGTCGACCACCGAAGCAGAATTCAAATCCCTAGCAACAGCAACCTCAGAAGCATTATGATACAGAAGTTGCTAACAGAATTAGGGGTAAAACTACACAAAAGTCCGATCTTGTGTTGTGACAATATCGGAGCAACATACCTGGCATCTAATCCCGTGTTCCACAGTCGGGCGAAGCACATAGCCGTCGACTATTTCTTCGTTCGTGAGCGTATTCGCAACAGCAGCCTCCGTGTGCAGTTTCTCTCCACCGACGCCCAAATTGCAGACATCTTGACGAAAACCTAAATCGAGGGCGGCATATCAAATTACGCTCCCAATTGTCTTTGACTGAAGACGAATCTGGGATCGCGGGAGGCTAGAGGGCCGTATTACCCTTAGGCCCATATAATGTTACTTAAGCCCATTATTATGTTATAGCTCAGTCCATTCAAGTATTACATAGTTCTAGTATGTTCTTTACAGCTGTATAAATATCCCCCTTGCGGTTATCAATATACATCACAGTACAGATATTTCTACTGTTTCATCCCTTTACTATTCACGCAACTATTAACTACTATTTTTTTATCATACTAGCTAAGTAGGCTTTAAACATCTATTAAACCTAGTCTGTTTCTCCAATCAGTCGAGAAACGTAGTACGCTGTATTGTTATATTACTTGTTTGGGTAAACGAGCATGATTCATCGCTTAATGCATAGTCCTATCCGCTATATCTACATACTTAACAATTGGAGTGTACATGTCTCTATATAAGTGCCGATGGGTGGTTTCACTCTTTTAGGAACTTAGAAGGTTTCATTTCTAACTTCAATCTTTTAAAAGTTGCACATTTCTTGCAGTTTCTGAATACATTGATGTGGAGAGGCCCGCATATAATGTTTAGGTGGGATCAAGTTAACAGGTACTGATTAGCTAGGAATGCTAAACTTGATATGATAGATGAAGTGGCTTGGACCTGTTCCATAAGTAGTCAACTCGTTGACATAGATAGAGGCTTGATTGATGTATAAGTAAATCAGGAGCTCGCGGAGGAAAACTCTATTTTCAATCTCATTAGTCAACCTACACTAAATTTCTAATACCCTTTGTGTTTTCCTTAACTCGCATGATCAGCTCGGAATGTCAAGTGCAACTGAGACGTTGTGTGGCCAAGCCTTTGGAGCCAAACAATACCGTATGATGGGTATCTACTTGCAGAGGTCATGGATAGTTGACTGTGTTGTGGCCACCTTGTTGCTCCCAATATTCATTTTTGCTGGTCCCATACTAAGATTCCTGGGAGAAGAAGATAGTGTAACAATCGAGGCCGAAACGATCTCTTTGTGGTTTATCCCCATTCTTTACAGTGGTGTATTTTCTCTAACCATTCAAATGTACCTGCAAGCTCAGTTGAAGAACATGGTCATCGGAATACTCTATGCATCTTCATTCCCATTTCACGTGCTCTTTTCATGGATATTTGTGGACAAACTTAGCTGGGGAGTCCCTGGAGCAATGAGCGCTTTGATTATAACAAATTGGAGTGTGGTATTTGGGGAGTTCATCTACATATTTGGAGGTTGGTGCCCCGGTACCTGGAACGGTTTCTCTACTGAAGCATTCAAGGATCTTATTCCGGTTATAAAGATGTCCATTTCTTCCGGTTTTATGTTCTGGTGAGTTTTAACATGTATCAGCAAGGAAAACACCCACTCGTGGCTGCTAAAAAGTCTCAAGAAATCAGTGATAGTAGTCTTCTAAGATGTCTGACTGAGATATATGTTGCTTGCGGTTTATGAACAAGCTAAGTGCATGCTAAAGGATATAGAAACCTCACTTGTTAGGGTCTATATATCAGCCATTTAAAATTAACCAGAGAGCGTTAAAACTGCTGTCATTTTTTTTAGTATCTGCTGCTTGAGAGTCTCGTACCCCTATTGATTTGGGTCAGTTTGTAGCAGAAACCCATCAAAAAGAAAAAAAAAACTGCACTACCTTCACAACTTGTTGGCAATTTAACTGGTTATGAATATCATAATTTCTGTTCTTTTCCTTGTCTACTAGCTTGGAGCTGTGGTACACATCTGTTCTTGTCTTGTTAGCCGGATATTCAAGCACTTCTGAGGTTGATATATCTGCATTCTCTATATGGTATGTCTAACCCATTATTCTTATTTCAAGCTCTCCATGAGGTAACTCGGCAGTATACAATTTCAATCTTTCTCATGCATCTTTTTTTTTTTTTTTCAGCTTGAACCTCAATACATGGGTATTAATGATATTCCTTGGCTTCTTGGGCGCATCCTGGTATGCATGAAACTCTTAACTTTGAATCTCATCTAACTGAATAGATGTCCCTTCATCGAATCACTGGCTTAGAAGATGTTTCTATATATTATCCAACTCTGTAAACGGATTGAACTATAACATAGAACCATGTGGTGATTGGTACAGTGTGAGAGTTGCAAATGAGCTTGGGAAGGGTGATGCCAAAGCAGCAAAATTTGCGATTAAAGTTTGTCTGTCAGTATCAGCTACAATTGGAATCGTGTTTTGGATCCTTTGTCTGGTCTTTGGTCGCGATATACCTTATATATTTACAGACGATGAGGAGGTGGCTGAGGTTGCAGGCAATCTCTCGGTGTTGCTTGCTTTTACAATGTTACTTAGCAGTTTACAGGCTACATTTTCAGGCAAGTTGATTGTAGAAGAGTCTTAAAAAATCAATTTTGTTACTTAGCAGTTTACAGGCTACATTTTCAGGCAAGTTGATTGTAGAAGAGTCTTCAAAAATCAATTTTGTTTAATTGTTTTGAAGGGATGTAAATAAAGTAGTAGCAACTATAGCATAGTGCTATTATCATAGTACTTTTGCTGTTTTTGTATACTAACGGGTTTATTGGCAAGCAGGGGTAGCTGTAGGCAGTGGTTCACAGGCTAAGGTTGCTGTGATCAACCTATGTTCTTACTATGTCGTCGGTGTTCCCATTGGAGCTGTGCTTGCTTATGTAGCTGACTTTGGCGTTAAGGTAAGCCTGTCTATGCTAGTCACTATGTAACTAGGAGAGTTTGAGAATGTTTGATTTTGGCACTGAATTTCTTTGACACAGGGCATTTGGATTGGATTGATATGTGGCTTGGGTTTGCAAGTACTGTCACTAGTCATTATGACATGGAGAATTGATTGGGATCAAGAGGTGATTGTATGAGCTCCTAAGAGCAATCTAACTCTTACTACTTGGCAATTACCATTCTGCATGATGCTGCTTCTAGTCAATGCCTGATCCACATTTATGTAACATTTCATGTTTCTCATGCCATTAAAATTTTCAGGTTAACAAAACATCAAATCGTCTCGATCGTTTTCTTCTGGATTCTTCACAAGAATCAAGCCGGAATTCAAACCAAACCTAAAGTCGACTCGATTATTTCCTGGGCATGTTGATGGTAGAGGGTTCTCCTGCTGTTACATGGGAACTTAAGAGTATCCAGAGTGAAATCCACTCATAAATATACAAAAGTAAAAGGAGAATGATAATTTTGAGGAGAAAATATGAGAGAGGATTCATTGGCTGAAGAACCAAGTTTATGTCAGAGAGAAGTGTATTCGAGGAAGAATCTTTATATTATTGTTAGATTCATGGAATTCATACAAGTATTTTGGTCTGAAGTAAGGAAATTCATCCAAACCAACTTTTAACCCATGCTATGCTATCCATTTTGACCTGTTTATTCTCATTTTTATATTCACTAATTAACAACAATAGATATAATTGTCAGCTGTAGTGTGTTCATTCGGTCTGAATTTTGAAAAAGAAAAAATCACTTTTTGATTATTGCGGTTATAACCGATGGCGAATTCACAACCTGGCACCTTAGAGCATCTTTCTATTTTACACTGTCAAGAACTCATCATTTGGTTTTAAATTCTCTAAGAGAATTTGTCATACTCCGTATGGAAAACTTAAATTTTCAAAATTAATTTATCTTATATGTTAAAAATTGAAATCAAACGACGTGTCCAAATAATAAACAAGACGGTCAATTCAGGACAGAAGGAGTATTATTTTATTTTGGGAAAATAACATGTCACTCATGACGTTTGGTAAAATTACACACTCCATCCATGAGGTTTTGAAAATTATTTTCCCCACCCATGAGATTTCTCCCGTTTTACATCCAGTAACTTTTCTAATGTTTGATTAATTTATAATATGCTTAAACTTTGTTCGAGAATGATGAAACTTTACATGAATGATGTTAAAGTGTTATATTTGATATTATGTCAAATCAAAAATTTTTAAGCTCATATGTGACCCGTGGGACCCAATGAAAATGTGCTGACATGTTACATGTTTCATTGAGTCCCATGGGTCACAAATGAACTTAAAAAACTTCGAATTTGACATAATATCAAAATATAACACTTTAACATCATTCATGTAAAGTTTCATCGATTTCCGTCAAAGTTTAAGCATCTTTTAAATTGATAAAAAATTAGAAAAGTTACTGGATGTAAAACGGGGAACCTCATGGGTGGGGAAAGAAATTTTTGAAACCTCGTGGGTGGAGTGCATAATTTCAACAAACATCATGGGTGGGACATGTAATTTTCCCTTTTATTTTTTACTTATTAATTATTATAAGAATACAAACATTAATATTTAATTATTATTACTACTATTTTCAATAATACACAAATAAAATGAACTTAATATTTTATGTAAAGTTTATTATATTTTTGAAACAAAAATAAAATAAAATTTATTCATATATATTAATATAATTTATATTATAATGAATTTTGAAATGAATACATTGGTACATATTATATTTTTCAAGTGTATTTTAAAATTACATTTTTATATCACTAAAATACAAATAATAAGTATTAATTTACCTAAAATAAGTATATAATAAAAATATAAAAAACATAGTCAATATGGATCTCATTTAATAGAGAATGATATTTTAAGAATTTTGATATATTTGGTTTATTTATATAATTATTACTTTAAAATATCAAGATTTTAAAATATATAAGATCTAACTATTTATATTTGACATATTATAATTAAAGGAAAAAATGATGGGTTCCATTTATGGGTTCTTAAAAGGTTCTTCCCTAAGAACCTAAAATTAGAGTTCTTACCCCTCTTTTTCACCTTATATTTTTTATTTATTGTTTACTTAAGAACCCATAAGAACCATTGATAATCATGCTCTTACAAGGTGGTACATATTTTTTGTTTTTGTGTTTTGTATTTTTGTAAAACTTTAAAATGTTGTAGTTTATTAGATATAAGTCCAAATAACATAAATTTTATACTGTTGTTCATCATAATTCGAGCTCTTCAAAATAAGACCAAACATGAATATGTTTTGATAAAATTTTTATCTTTTGTATGTACATATGTTTAAGATTCATTGTGAATCTTAGTTTAAGAAAAGTGAATCAAAGGTTGTTAAAAAGTGAACCAAAGGTTGTTAAAAAGTGTATTAGAGGTCATTAGACCCTAAACCCTACACTACAAACCCTTCGACATTTTTAGCATTCCTATGATGGTTTTTAGGGTGTTTGGAGGGTATGGTAATCTTTTTGGCATTAGTTCTACACTTTATATTGTCATTAATGACTCGACAATTTTTTAGGGTTTGTGGCTTAAACCTTGCACTACAAACCCTAAAAATGTCTTCGATGTTTTTAGCATTCCTAGGATGGTTTTTAGGGTGTTTGGGGGGTAGGTAATCTTTTTGATATTAGTGCTACACTTTATATTGTCGTCACTGACTCGACAGTTTTACGGCTTGTGGTTTAGGCTTTAGGGTCGTTACACCCTAAACCTTACACTACAAACCATAAAAATACCTTCGGCGTTTTTACCATTCCTAAGGTGTTTTTTAGGGTGTTTTGAGGGGGTAATCTTTTTGGCATTAGTTCTACACTTAATATTGTCGTCATTGACTTGACAATTTTTTAGGGTTTGTGGTTAAAGGTTTATTGAAAAGTGAATATTTTGTTTAAAAAAAGTGACTCATATGTTTAAGTAAAGTGAATCCTTTATTTAAGAAAAGTGAATTTTTTTTTGAAGTATAATGATGTATATATAAATGATAATGAGGTACAAAATGGTTAGATACATAGGAGACCTATATATCCGACAACTATAATGGGTCCACGTAGCTATGCGGAGGATGGATTTACCAAAACCTCCAAAGCATTATGTTTAATAAAAATGAATCTTATCACAAACTTATGCGAGAACATATGAATCATTCATTAAAGAAAAGTGATTTTTTTGTTTAAAAATAGTGAATCAAATGTTTAAGAAGTGTGAATCTTAACATTAATTTATACAAGAACAATCTGAACCTTTCATTTATGTAATAGTGAATATTTCGTTGAAGAAAAGTTAATCAAATGTTCAAGAAAATAAATCTTATAATTTAAGAAAAGTGAACCTTTCATTTTAAATAATGTGAATCATTTGTTTTTCTAAAAGTAAATTTTAATTTTAAGAAAAGTAAATCTTAAAGAAGATTCATTTTGTTAATGAATAAGATATATTTTATTATTAAAGAAGATTCATTTTGTTAATGAATAAGATTCACTTTAAAATTATGTAATATATACACATTCTAAAAACGTAAAATTTTAAATTTACCAAAACATATTCATGATACATCTTGTTTTGAAGAGCACGAATTATGATGAACAATGATATAATATTTTTAATTTTTACACTTATATTTTGTAAGTTATAACAATTTGAATTTTTTTTGTTTCTCTCTCCAAACAAGTACATACACTCACGGAAGATGTACTCTCTATTTCGATTTTATTTTTTTATTTCTCCAATTTGTTGAATTCCCCAGTAATAGGGTGACACGTGGCATTGAAGCCACACTAGAAGGTGAAGATAGGTCCAGGGTCTTCTAACTGTAACCGAATTAACCGAAAACCAATTTTTTTTACTTAATAACCAAAAGCCAAACTGAAACCGAATTAGTTACGGTTAACCGTAATAAATTCGATCAACTGAAATATTTAAAAGAAAATTTACAACTTTCAGTCATGTATATATATTTAAATTCAATTTTTAAAAATATTTCAATTGTTTCGGTTAGCCGAAAAATTCTCTTCAATAACCGAAAACCGAACCGAAATAAAATTCGGTTAACCGAAAACCAAAAATTTGAAGAACGGGTAAAAAAATCAAAAAAAAACAGTTTTCATTTATAACCGAATTAACCGAACTGTATGGACTCCCCCCACATCACAATTCATTGACATTATATATGTGATTCTCTATAAGGCTAAGTGTAGTCAATTTATATTTAGTTTAGGCTTCAATTTGTATCTCAATTTAAAATATACACCTCTACTCTAACACCGGTGACTACTGCAATTGTAAATTGTAAGGAAGGATTGTTTATATTTGTTGTCATTAAAAAGATTAATATCAGTATTCTAGAATTTATAGTTACAAAAATAGTCATTAAACGGAGAAGTGAGAAATTTTTGCCATACTTATGTACCCTTATAAACAGTGAGCAACTTGCACTAGTACAAAAAACGCCTATTTCGGCGCCCCTATTTCGGCGGTTGTAACAACAACCGTTGAAATAGGTGCCCCAAAAATATGTCTAAAAAAAGGCACCTATTTCGGCGGTTCCTAGCTAGGAACCGCCGAAATAGGTGTCTTTTTTGAAATAGAATTTTCGGGCACCTATTTCGGCGGTTCCTAGCTAGGAACCGCCGAAATAGGTGCTTTTTTTAGACATAAATTTTTGGAAGCCTATTTTCCTTTTTTTTTTCAAAAATTCGGTCGGCGGGAAAATTTCAGCCTATTTCGGCGGTTCCTAGCAGGAACCGCCGAAATAGGTGCCTTTTTTTAAACTAAAATTTTTGGAAGCCTATTTTCCCGGGTTTTTTTTCAAAAAATTCGGACCGCGGGAAAATTTCAGCCTATTCGGGGTTCCTAGCTAGGAACCGCCGAAATAGGTGCCTTTTATTAGACATAAATTTTCGGAAGCCTGTTTTCCCGGTTTTTTTTCAAAAAATTCGGACCGCGGGAAAATTTCAGCCTATTTCGGCGGTTCCTAGCTAGGAACCGCCGAAATAGGTGCCTTTTATTAGACATAAAATTTTCGGAAGCCTGTTTTCCCGGTTTTTTTTTCAAAAAATTCGGACCGCGGGAAAATTTTAGTCTATTTCAGCGGTTCCTAGCTAACAACCGCCGAAATAGACTTTATTTCATTATATATATCGCAACTGCTCTTCATCTCTCTCCTCTCACGGTAATTTTGCAACTCTAACTGGCGAATGTACTTGCTAAACGCTCCTCTCTGCATCTCGCTCACCAGATTGAAAACGGGGTTGAAGTAGTTCATTCTAGAACCGGTAATATACTCGAACTTATCTTTTTCTCATTGGAGAACAAGCTACATACATGCTCTGCGCCTTTCATTCTCTTTGTTTTGTCTACGCATCTCTTCATTCTCTTCTTGTGTCTACGCCTATGTAGTGACAAATCACTGAAACCGCTGCATCTCACTCACTAGATTGAAGACGGGGCTGAAGTAGTTCATTCTGGATCCGGTAATATACTCAAACTTATATTTTTCTTTTTGGAGAACAAGAAACATACATGCTTGCGCCTATTTATTCTCTTCTTTGTGTTTGTGTCTCTTTATTCTCTTCTAGTGTCTGCGCCACTACAATCTCTTCACACTCACAGTGATTTTGCAAGGCAAACCAGAAGCTTACATGCTCTGTGCCACTATTCATTCTCTTGCGTTTGCGCCTCTACAGAGATGCAAAACTGTTGCATCTCGCTCCGAGAAAGAAGACGATGCAGCTAATTTTTTTTTTTTTTAAAAAAATACCTATGGCGGCGGTTGTTAGCTAGGAACCGCCGCCATAGGTGTGTTTTTTTTTTTGAAAACCACCTACGGCGGCGGTTCCTAGCTAACAACCGCCGCCATAGGTGTGTTTTTTTCAAAAAAAAACAACCACCTATGGCGGCGGTTGTAGCTAGGAACCGCCACCATAGGTGTTCTATCTCGGCGGTTGTACAACCGCCGAGATAGGTCTCATCCCTATTTCGGCGGTCTTCATTTCGGCGGTTCTAGAACCCCCGAAATAGACCTTTTACAACGCCGAAATAGGCCCTTTTGTACTAGTGTTGAGATATCGCCCTGTTTGAGATAGGCAATTTGTAAGGCGATTGCCTCAGCAATTTAGAGTCGCTTGAGATAATGAGTATAGTAGGAGAGAGGGACGTAAGAAGAAGGGACGTGCGAGAAAATTCATTAACTCCATGCACTCAGGGTGTAACACTCTTACTCTAATCGGCTCCTAATCGTCTTACTTAACATTGTAATCGCAACAGTAATCCAACAACTGAACTACTAGTGTCACCGTTCTCACTCGCCCTTACGAGTAATAACGTGCTTACTGATATATTCATAAAAACGAAACAATTTCCCCAGTGACAACAAGAGATAGATCTAACCTTCAATTCCAATATAAAATACATTCATAGTGAGCATCTAAGTACCCCAATCCTATACACGTTTCTATGTTCGTATCAAAATACAACAGTGCATATTTAAACAACGTAACTAAACTACCAGCGCGTCCCGCTCTTTGTCGACACCGGAAGCTGCATACCTGCAAAATATTTGTTTGTGGCCCCTGCTGAATATTTACTACATGACTGTCATGCCCCCTCAGACCCTCAGTTAATGGTCGAGAGCATGCAATTCTTTTTCATGCAAGTAGTTTAATATAAAAACTGTAAAGCAACAAATATATTGCAGTAAACTCAAATAACAAACAAGCCCCCGGCTTCACACATCACATCGCAATAAACCAATGAAAGCGTTACAACGCTTATATGAGTACAGAGACTCCACTCCAACAAACACTTAATAGTTCATAATTGAGTACGCGACTCACTCGACCAAACAATCCACAATAATCCACACACGAGTATAGTGACTCGATTAAACCAATTCACAACACATATGAGTACAACAACTCATTTCAACAACCACCAACATACAACACATAACCACATAGCATAACCAATGAGCAATAAGACGAAACAACGAGGATTATAAACAAGTATAAATTATCATCTTTGGCATGCAAGTCCAAATAATGTTCGCCTATTGTACGAGCTAATATAGTTGTTCGTAATTGTTCAGTCATGCCTAATGACAACGTCTCGTTAAAACGACGTGTCTCTAAGTTACCCATCTCCTATGGCGGGTCACCCACGGCAGTAGCTCCAGCGGTAGAGTCTCCGACCGACGAACCATCTGTAGTCCGTTGGAAATTTATCTTGATACTTATGGGTACCCACACGGTATCCTAGTATCGTTAAATGATCACAATTCACAGCAAGAGCCACATCCTCTTGATTAACTAATCTATACCATCACATCGTCTTACTATTTTTCTAACACAGCAGACTAAGGTCGTTAGTCCAATTCTGAGTATGTCGACTCGGGATCCAGTGTTAGATACGAGAGCGGCGTTAAAAAGGCCAATGCTCCGTACATGTTTGTATGACCGTCTGTACAAGTGTTCTTCCTTATATGTAAGGTTTTAATCTAAAGATGTATTATTTAATGATTCGTACAGGTTTATATGACTATCTATATGTTTTTAATGCGAGGATGTACATGTTTTTACGTGCGGATTGTACCTGTTTTAGTGAACATTTGTACAGGTTTTCTTATACGTTCTTGCTCCATACATGTAAAAATAATTTTTTTAAGTTGTCAAAATATATCCATGACTGGTCTTGTTTTGAAGAGCTGAATTTAAGTGAACAATGATATATATATTTTTTTTCATTTTAGACTTATATTTAAAAGTTATAACAATTTAAAGTTTATATGATAAAAAAATAAAAGAAAGAGAATTTTCACCAAATATCACTAAGTTTTTGCCTAATTCAGGATATACCACCGTGTTTTTAAAATTACACGGGATAACACTGAGTTTTTACTTATTTCATCAGATAACACCATGTCTCATATTTTGTTAAATGTTCCATTAATATCTCTAGAAAAAAGACTAAACTACCCATATAAATAGTTAAACAAAAGTGGTGTCTTATGAAATTTATTAGTATGAAAAATCACTTTCAAGTTGTTAATTAATAGCAGGGGTAATTTAGTCATTTTCCTGGAATATTAACGGAATATTTAACAAAAATATGAGACAGAGTGTTATATGATGAAATAAGTAAAAACTTAGTGTTATCCTGTGTAATTTTAAAAACACAGTGGTATATCGTGAATTAAGCAAAAACTCAGTGGTATTTGGTGAAATTTCCCTAAAAGAAATAAAAAATCTTAAAAATAAAATATAAAAAAAGAAACAAAAATAAAAGGGAGAGGCGCCGGAGGCGCACTTGAAAAAAAAACCGAACCGTGCAGGGATGTAGCCTCATTGGCTATATCCACGTGTAGCCAAGACACACTATAATATTAAAATCTTTGATTTCGCTCTAAAAAAAGAGTTTACTTTCCCTCCCTAGACAAAGCTACCGGTGGAACTCCTCCGGTGGAAAAAGGAAGTTACCCGGAAGCCAACATTTCCCGCAAGTTAATATTCCCCGGATCTGCAAGAGGCCAGCGTCACCCGGGAGAAGCAGTGTCCCAACTCAGGACCATCCCCGTTTAGCCCCAGGCAGCGTCTCTAATTTAGTCCTGAAAGACTTAAATTTCAGTCCCGGGCAACATCTAAGATTCCTATTTTATTACTTTCAAACGGAAAAGACTTAGGGGGCATTCGGCATGCTCAAAATGAGCATAAATGGAGAGCATATGTTGTTTTGGACTCCTTTATTTGTGTTTGTTGTTCGGCTAAAAGAGCATAAATGTCAGCATATATAAATGCCCGCATCAAATGCTACTTTTTCGTTTTCGTGCTTTCACTTTCCGTTTATTTACTCACTTCATAATGCAATTACTATGGCTATTGATTTAAAAAAATACAAGTTACTTTATTTGTTACAAATTACATACTGCTTCAAATATTTTATAAAAAAATAGTACTACTTCTTTAGGCAAATTAAAAAAAACACATTTATAATACAAATCTACAATATATTATTTGTAATACCACATAGATTAATAAAATTAAAAAAACCAATAAATATACACACTTGTTTATATAAATTAAAATATTAAAATAGTATATAGAAATATGAGTGTATATAAATTTATTAACATACAAAGTTACAAAAATTATATATTATTAAAAGTTACAATTTCACTAAATAAATTCACATAACATTATTAGAATATATGAAACGGTTGTTCTCTTTTTTACGCTTTTATATTTGTAAGAATTATAAAATTTAGATAATAAAAATATATTGTTTAGAAGTTACAAGTTTTTCTTAAATAATAAAAATAAAAATTTATTGGTTATATAAATATTTTTATTTTCTTTGGTTTCTCAAGGTTTTTTTACTCTAAATTAAATACTCATACTAATATATTGTTTTTGAATTTTTCTATTTATTTTTACTAACAAAATAAAGTTACGTAGTGTAAGATAATAAATTGTAATTGTAATACGAAAACGGTAAACGCACTACATATTACTAACTTAACCAAACATGTGCATATATGCCGCACTGCCAAACAACACTTTTCAAAATAGCTGCATTTATGCCAGCACATTCCTGCCAGCAAATATGCTTTATACCAGCGTATTCCTGCTCAAATATGCTGCATTTATGTGCCAAAACAGCCATGCCGAACGAGCCTTAAAGTAGAATCCTTAAGAACCACCTAATCATGGTCTAGGTAGATCTTAAACGAAAAAAGTTCAAAATAATCTATTTCTGTAAAAATATTTCTGTTATTAACCCCATAAGAAACTAATTCCAAAAATATCACTCTTGGAGAAATCATCTCCTCAAAAGATGATTTCATTAATTCCAGAAACTGAAATCATCTCTTTAAAACGACTGTCTCCTAGTTAAACTGTGACATTGTGACGTTTCAACATTTATAATTTTTTAAGTGTTGGGTAACCGGTGAAATTGGCTGTTCAAAAAACGATTTTAATTTCAAGAATTTAGCAAAAATCGTCTTTTAAAAAGACAATATGGTTAATTTAGGAATTAGTTTTGAAAGGACATTGTAAATGGGGTTGTTTGGGATTTTTTTTTCGATCTCAAACATCCTTATTATTATTGATTATAGAAACCATGTACTCAATCTCCTCAGCCACTTCTCTCATTGAAGGACGATTCTGCCTGACCTCATCCAAACACGCAACAGCCAAGAGTCCCATGGCCTTCATAGTCTCCAACTCCAACTAGGTTGCTCTCTCCTTAAGCGCCGTATCAACAATATCGATCAATCTCTCCTCATCCGCCATCTTCTTGGCGTAAACCGCCAGATTAACATCTTCATCCTCCCGGTTGAAGTCTATCGCCCTCTTAGACGTGAGCAGCTCCAGCATGACGACACCGAAACTGTACACATCGCTCTTATCCGTCAGCTGGAAGTTGTGGTAGTAATCAGGATCCAGATACCCGAGCGTCCCCTGAGCACAAGTGGAGATGTGGGTTTTGTAGGAATCAACCAACCTGGAAAGGCCGAAATCAGCCACCTTAGCATCCAGTTTATCGTCCAAGAGGATGTTGCTCGATTTGATATCCCTATGAAAAATGGGTGGGACTGCTGAGAAATGTAGGTAAGCGATGCCCTGTGACGTTTGATGGGCGATGAGCACGGTTCCAAACCGTGGTTAATACGCGCGTCGTATATTCAAAAATGACTATAAACCACGGTTCAAAACCATCATTTTAACGCTAGAGTAAAAACCACGGTTGTACGGCGACCGTCGTTTAAATCCGTTTCTGTCGCGGGGAAAGACCGATTTTATACCACGGTTTGACTTGATAACCGTGGTATATAAGCCTTTTATACGACGGTTCTGGAACATAACCGTGGTATATTACCGTTTCCATTGCATTTTATACGACGGTTTTGCTACTAAACCGTGGTTTATAATGTCGTTCCATTGTGTTTAAAACCACGGTTTTTACATAACCGTGGTTTTTTTTTTTTTTTTTTTAGTTTTTTTTGTTTTTCTAGCCTCTACCACAATGTGTTTTCCAACACAACCCAATTTACAATCATATATACAACCTGTACAGGGCATCCAACTGGTATTGCCCTTTGATAACCAACCACACTATATATGACCATAAACCAAGTTGCCAGTTTGAATTGCAACATTGAAAACGAATTGCAAAACAAAACTTTCAAAAATAAGAGAGAGTTGAACTTTACAAACTCTTTGAGAGTCTACGTTGCTTCAGCACAAACAAAAGTGTAAGTCTAACTACACTAGGATAAGATCTAAGTAACACTCAAGTAATTTTTACACCAAAACTGCGATAGATGATCTCTTACAAAGTCGAGATCCACTTTGGAATACGTGCTCCCTGCTTTTGTGAAAAAAGAAACGATCTGTCCATAAAAAGAAACTGATCATCATTAGTACACAATTTTATTTCAAATGCAATAACTTTAACTAAAACTTTGATTGGTATGGTTTACCTTGTCATCATCACCAAGCGTGTCAATATTTTGTACAATCTCGAACATGTACCGCATCACATAATAGCCACAGCTTCGTGAATCAGGCTGTTGAGGACACTGTCATCACACCATCCATGGATTACCAACTTTAGATAGATCAAAAAATTAAACCTTTAACTTTAATACAAAAATGCATAAATTAAATGATTACTTACACGTATGTAATGGAAGTCCAAGATGGAGAATGGTTTCTTCGTATCACTCAAACCAAACTTATGACCCTGCATAAATACAGCATTTTAAAATGAAGCCATTTATTGTCAATAATCTAGGACAAGCTTAAAATAAATACAGAATGCATTAAAATTTTGAATACTCACTCCTTCAAATATTTCTCTACAGCGATCTCTCGAAGGTCATCAGGGCCGCCCAATGGGTCTAGTATCAACAAGCATGAGGTGTCGATACACAACACCATCAACATCCAATGATTGCTGCCACAGATAAAACAAAGAATGTTTTGTAGAACAATATTTTTAATTATCACAATTAGGAAGCAAAAAATTCCAGTTATTGTGTACTTACATCTGATGATATGGGATCAGCAAATATTTGCTTCTTCTTCGCACCGCAGCACAAAATCCTTGCCTCACGTGCTGTGCACATCCTTGCGCATCCAATGCGGCCTGATTTGCTGACATCAATTGCGGGCACAAGAAAGAGATGGAAGATAATCTCTTGTTCGATATCAGTCTAGTAGTCAAACACCTAAACAACATTTTTTCATAAGATATGTTAAATAGCTTAAAAAATGAAAGATAATTTAATAATTTAAAAGATACTTACAGACAATAGGCCTGAATCACAGAGATGTTAAGCAGGTCTCCCATCAAAAATTCTCTTAGATCGCTCACGGTAATCATCAGATCTCTGGGCTCGGGGGAGTGGAAAACATGCTTAGACACTTTCATGTTGAAATTGGTGACAGACTGCGGCTTCGTCATGAAAAAGTCATACATCATTTTTTGTTTGTCTGTCAACATCTTCAGATACTTGGGTGTCAGAATGGGGGATCTCCTAGGAGTCATATCGAAAGGTTTGACCACTTCCTTCTCACACTCTGACTCTCCTCATTTGATTTCACAACTTCCTTCCCCTTATCCACTTTCCTCTTCTTAACGGGTCTTAATTCCTTATCAATCTAATAGTATACAAAATTTAAATAATAAACATATCAGTCAACAGTCAAGTTAAAAACTAAACAGTAAGCATGTAATTAAATAGTTTACCTTGCCACTAACATCAATGAGAGAATATGGCCATGGAACAACTGAAGATTTTGCTTGACCTATTTTACTCCACTGATTCCACTCCAACGGAAGGGGAGAGTCCTCATGACCTTGCACAATATCGTCTACCATCACACGAGCGTGGAGAGGTGGGATGGGCTTGAAATGTACTACAGTATTCGGTCCGGTCTGTAAAACCCGACCGAATGCAACATGCACAGTCCCACAATCCAACACTTGAAACAAATGACATGATTTAGCCACCTACATCAACTCACAACAGTAAGCAAGCTAATAAAATTATATTGTTTTAAAAGTAATGTTAAAATAACTAAGGAGGAAAAAAGAACAAACCGAAAGGTTTTGATAAGGAAATGTGTCTCTGGTAGGAGAAGAAGGTGCAGGATGATCGACCATCGGAGTATCCGCCGTCGTGGTAGGAGCAGACGTCGGTGTAGGATCATCGACAGTATCCGTCGTCGTGGTAGGAGCAGACGTCGGTCTAGCAGTAGGTGCCGGTGTAGGAGACGCGGCCACTATCGATCTATCCGTTGTCGCGGTAGGAGTAGACACCGGTGTAGGAGTAGGTGTCGGTGTAGGAGCATGCACCTGGCCCAATACTAAAGCCTCAAGTCTTCGCAGGCGCTCCTCATAGGCTTGACGCTCCTCAGCGTGGCGTCTTTCCGACTCAGCGTGACGTCTTTCCGACTCCTCCAACCGGTCATGCACCCGTTCATCCACCATTCTCTCTATCATTTCAGCCTATGGTACTCTCGATCGAGACGTAGGAAACACGTCTTTTTGGTGAACTTCCCCTCCAAGCCCCCGCACTCGCCCTGGATGATCCTTTTGCCCAAGGGCCTTATTCAGTGGATCATCCTGAGACGGAGGGGCCGGAACCATCTCCCATCGCTCAGTAGAGCCAGACTATTTTAAATTAACAAAAATATTAGAAATGAACTTACTAATTAGTAAATAACAACTTTTAAATATATATACTTACAATCTTGGACGCCAACTCAGCAGTCTCGCTCTGCGGGAACACATATACTCCCTCGTCATTTTTCTTCATGCGACCCAGCATAAATGTCTGCACCCTACTTGCATCGTCAACATCATCAATAACTGACTGAGTGCCGTCTTCATTAGTTTTCGTCAGTAAGCCCTCACTCTTCCACTTCTCCAACCGCCCCGTGTATCCAGCTCGCCCCATGAAGTGCTTGTAGATATTCTTGATAAGCCTCAGACTTATCATGTTTTAGTGTACTATTATAAGATTATTATCAATTAGGTTAGAATAATTAATATTTTGCTATATATGTATTAAGTCTATTATTTGTTCAGATGATGTTTTATATGTTTTTCCATACAGAGACATTTCTGACCACAAGTCGGACATAAGGCCGGATCATACCTGCACGGCACAAGCATGGCAGAAAAGCACTCTATGCCGGGTACGTTGCCGGTATATCCAATCCGGCATAAATGAGAAAAGTCGCCTCGATTGACCATACGATGGCAGTTAATGACCGTTGTCAAACCACTTATGCCGGGTAATGGTGCCGGACATGATCCTGTCCGGCACAGGTACCTTTTCGCGCAGATTTGGCGGTTTGACCGTTAGCAGTTGGCACGTGTGGTTATTATGTGCCGGATATAATTTGCAACGGCATGACATCCGGCACGAGAAGATGTGATGCCTATAAATAGGACAAGGGGCTACACTTTTCAACACACTTCAACATCATATTAAACTCCATTCATTACTCCATTTCCGCCTCATTCCAAGGTGTTGGTGTCCAAGGAAATTCTATGCAACTTTTCACGCGAAGAGGAGAATCCATGGCGGTTTAAGCTACATCCAATCTTCTTATCTCCCTGTATTCTCTCCTTGATTGTGTGGATGGTGGAGTAGGAATTCCTTGTTAGTTCTTGGTTAGGGAATGAAACTCTCTTTAAACAATGTGTTCTTCTTAATATAATTTTCAAGTTTATTAAGTAAGTTCTTAATGAAGGAGAATTGGTTGATCTCTTTTTCTCTTCATGCAATTTTTACTTGTGGAGGATTAATCCCAGTAGAATAGGTTAGACTCTCTTAATGATCTTCCTACTTCCTTCTTGAGAATTAAGAGTTAGTATAAGAGTGAGAATTAACCCACATTTCCCATCTTTGTTCATTTCGTGGCATGATATATGCGGGATTGTTAATAGGTAGTGAGTCTTTCTGTTTTCTTCTCGGGAAACTGGAAAAAGAATATTGCATTATGGCTATGCCGAGCACTGCCGGGTGGCCAATGTCCGGCATATTCAATTCTTTAATATGCCGTGCAAGTGGTATCCGGCAGGACACCCGGCGTGTTCAGTTGTTGTTAATTCGAAGGCTTGTGTTATGTTTAGATTCATATTGTTGCTTAGATGGTTTCACACCCTGATCAGGATAATTTCATTGTAATTACCACTTAGTTTAGTTAGTTTTGATTAGATTAGAAACACTTTCAATTTCCCCCTTTGTCTTAGAATAGGTTATTACCGGATTAGGACTAGTTTTCTATAAGTCCTTGGTTCGATACTCTCGGTCGTAATATATTTACACTATACTCCGACCGGGTTTTATTTTGCTACCCGTAGTAGAGTTGTAGGTTTAGTTATTATTTTATTCTTTTGTATATAGTTTACCTAACAACTTTCCTGTAGCAAATGGCGCCGTTGCCGGGACTTGGATTAGTCCAAGTCCTAAAATTGGTAATCGCCCTATTCTTTACTCCTTCTTTTCTTATTCTTTATCTTTAAATTAATACGTTCATTGTTTTTTTTTTTTTTACTAATTGTGTATGCCGGATACAAGCCGGGCATTGTAAGCCGGCAATTGCAGAAAATATTAAATGCCGGATGTCATGAGCCGGCACCGTATCCAGCATTGCACTTCATCTTTCCTTCTTCTTTTTATTTTATTTTGTAAAATTAGATTTTCACTAATGCATCTTTATTCCTTTATTTTTATTCTTAATGTTTTATAGATAGTTGATTCATAATTTTATTCAATTGATTAACTTAATCCATCGTTTATTTTAGTATGCCGTGAACAATGCTGGTTCATGTAATCCGGCCTACTTAAACTCATATGCCGGATCATTGTTAGAACGGCATCATATCCGGCAATGAGCAATTCAGGAAGAAGCACCCCATGGAGACATGCCGTGCGCATGGCGGTGACTAATACTTGCGCGAGCACGTCGCTGGTAAACATAAAAAACCACGTGCCGGATACCCGCAACCCAGCATGTAACCCGGCATGTCGCGGTTTTCAAAAAAATAACATCGGGTAAAGGTTTTACCCTGCCCCACTTTTTACCCTACTCAAGCTCCTGCACCCATAGAGCTTCCCCACAGGCGACTACAACAAACTCCACAAACACTCCTTTCGCATTCCATTAGCACACCAACCACCGTGGGCAGCTCATCCTGTCCATTTCACCAGTCTCAAATCGAAAACAGGTTTCCTCGTCGTTATTGCTGATTCCAAATTTCGACTTATTATTGTTGTTCAATATGTTCGTTTTTGTTAGATCGTAGGTTAGTATACTATTTTAGGAACTTTCGAACTGTTCTTAAGTGACTTCTGGAGTTTGTGTGCGATTCTGTACATTTTTCTGGAGTTCTGGTTTTCGACCTTGAATGTGCCGATGGGCTCTGTCCGGCAACAAGTCCGGCTTGCTTTAATTTTGAATATGCCGGGTGATTCCCTCCGGCACTCCCACCCGGCACGCTTTTCTGATTGCTTCTTCTTTGCCTGTTGTGAATCTAGTCTTTTTGAATTAATGCCTATGGTAATATTTTTTATGAATAGTCCAAATAGGTTTTTTCTGATTTACAGGCATATGGGCGCATCGTGTCCCTCTACAAGATATTCAGATTTAATTTCTTAAAACTAACATTGATGAACTATTGTCTGGTATTTTCCTCTGCTCTTTACTTATAGATGACTCGCAGAAGAGCCCTACCCCTCCTCCACGCGTTCTGGTTTTGACTCAAGGAGGATGAGCTGTTAGACCAGGCTGAGGCAGCCTTCGCTGATGCCACTACAAGGAGGAGGAGAGTCTCCCCTGCACTTGCGCTACCTCGTCGTCCACCATACGGGCAGGCAAGGAGCCACTTCCAGCAGTGCCGTGCCCCGCTCCAACCGAAGAAACAAGGGCTGGCAAAGGAAGAAGAGGACTTCTCCAGAGACTCAAGCGGCCCTGGTTCCACTTCTTCTGCTCCAGAGCATGATGATTTTGGTACACCTATCCTCTCCCTCCTCGCATTCCCGATTACCTACTTTTGATGAGAATGATTTGTAAATCCTTCGCTGCTCAGTACTTCATCAGTCCAAGATGAAAGGTAAGTGGGTACGGGAGAGGCGAGTGCATCCCGAGGTCTGCATACTATCTGCGATTTCAGAGCTCTTCGAGCGACATGGTTGGTTGGGGATCCTAGACATTGGCCATGGACACTTCTACCCCGGGTTGGTGCGTGAGTTTTACTAACTCCGAGTACCGTGGGGTCCCCCAGACGTCAGGAGTTCTGATACGCTCTTTTGTCTCTACACGTTGTATCATCATTACCCAGAGAGCATTGCACAGATCTTGGGCATCGACACTGACCTCGACAGCGATCCTTCAGTCGACAGACTCTCGCAGATGCTCATGCCGCTATCCGCGCTCGGTTCGGATCACGCACTCGCTACATGGATAGAGCTCATACTAAGGATCGCGAGGTGATCCCCTTGACCTACATCACCGATCTCTAGTTGCGTGTATGGAGATTATCCGCCATAACATTCGGCCGTGCAAGCATGACGAGCTGAATGATATGGACTGCGCTATGCTACAGTATCTTCTCGGACCAGCTCAGGGAGCAGTTGACTCGCGTTCCTGGTCCAGAGATTGATGTTCGCGCAGTTGGTCCGTGCCATCATGCACCGAGAGGGACAGCGCCCCATCTTCCCCATGCTCATTCACCAGCATATTATGCAGACGATAGGGGAGACTCAGATCCCTCGAGGCCTACATTTTCAGCCCGAGTCTGCCCCTATTGATCGTGCTCTCATTCGACGTTGGTGGTTCAGAGAGTCACCCTCAGGGGAGTTCCTTTATGTTCCCCCAGATCGGAGGTCCCGGACCCCTACTGCTCAGGACTACCCCAGTTATCAGGGGGAGGTGATCAGCTATTATTGCCTCCACCACCTCCGATCGCCATGCACCACCTCCTACCTCTACTTAGATGCAGACCCTAGAGTGGCTGCAGAGCTCGATCACTTCCGTCAGGAGCTCCAGCAGCAGCGACACTCTATGGAGGCCTTTCCAGGCCGCTCAGCAGGCCGCGTGGGGTGATTTTGATTCCTTCCGGCAGAGTTATGAGGGTATGCGCACAGATTTGACTACCAGAGTAGACTCTGTTGTGCAGCAGCAGACTGAGGTTGGGCTGAGACAGGAGGCGTTTGAGGAGCGTATATCTCAGCGAGGATGAGCAGGAAGGCGGGTTGATGATCGTCTCATGTTGGCTGTGGAGCGGAGATGAACAAGTCCAATGGCGGCCGACAGAAAGAAGGCGGAAAGGAGATGAAGCAGAGGGTATCTTGTTCCATAGCTGCTTTGGTTAAGAGTCTTCTACGTCGGGACAAGGAGAAGAGGAAGGCGCGTCGAGAGGCGAAGAAGAAGGGACTTCCTACCCCTAGCTCTTCTAGCCTTTCTGATGTTCCAGACGCTTCACCTGATTCTTCTTCAGACTCTCCCCAACATCCTCCATGCAGGCAGTTCATTAGTTCTTATCTCTTTCTCTATTTATTTTATTTTATTTTATTTTCCTTCATTTTCTTTTAGTATCCTTTTGCTTTTCTTTTAGTTTATTTGCTTTTATTATTCTTGTATGACTAATGGATTCTCAGTTAACTCTCTCTTCAATATTATGGAAGTGTTATATTTAGTGAGTTTTTGGTTACAGTGCCTTTATTTTAGTTGGCTCATGCTGTGACAATTCTGACTGCGGCTCACCACAAGTGTAGGGCATTTGTGCCCTCATTCTTCCAAAGGGGGAGTATTTTTATTATTTTGTTAATTCATCGTATTTTTAGCCATTCTTTAATTCTTTGAATTTTTTATTCTTTATTCTTTTCGTAACACTGGGGACAGTGTTCCTGCCAAGTGTAGGGCAGGGGTCCCCCTTAAAAAAATTATTTTTGCTATCTAAATAATAAGCTGAGATTTTATCAATGTTCTACTAAACTTTTGCATGTCGTTGGCATAGTAAGAGTAGAAAAGGATGAAAGCTTGTTCTCTCAAGAGGTAACCTTTCTAATGACTTGTAGATTCTTGTTTTTAACTTCTTGATTCTCTTTATTAACATGAGTATATGACCTTACTCCTATTTCTATCTCAGATTTACTTATGGGTAATATTTTCTTTTCTTTTTCAAAATGGTGAGAATTCTTTTGGGTGAATATCTCAAATAGGGATTATGTAAAAAAAAGAGAAAAAAAGAAGCTTCAAAAAGAAAAAAAGAAGAAAAAAAAGAAGAAGAATCTTCTTTCGAAAAAAAGAAGCATTATGAGGTTGCAAAAATTGCCTCAAAATAAAAGAAACAAACGAGAGTTTTTCCTTTTGTTTTCTCCTAAATTCCCGTTCTTCAAAGCAAAAGAAATCATGGTTGATTCAGAAACCCTTGAAAAATAGGGCTGAACACATAAAAACCATCGATGAGTGTCTTGGCCACATTCAGAAACTCTTGAAAAATAGAGCTGAATGATGGAAACCGGAAAAAGGAGAGATTACAAAATCCCTTATGCAAAAAGCCCGAAAGTTTTTGATCGGTTTTGAAATTGTTTTTTATACCCATTAGTATGTTTTGGTGGAATAAGGATGATTAAGTGATACTTATGAATTAGAGTCATATGGTTAGGAATATTTATCTAATTGTCATTCTAAGTTTATCTGTTTGTGCATAAGTATTTATTCCTTTCTAATCTTGTTTTGCTCGAGGACTAGCAAAAGGTAAGTGTAGGGCCTTGATAAGCCTCAGACTTATCATGTTTTAGTGTACTTAATTATAAGATTATTAGCCAAATTAGGTTAGAATAATTAATATTATGCTATATTATGTATTAAGTCTATTATTTGTTCAGATTGATGTTTTATATGTTTTTCCATACAAGGAGACATTCTGACCACAATGCCGGACATAAGGCCGGATCATACCTGCACGGCACAAGCATGGAGCAGAAAAGCACTCTATGCCGGGTACGTTGCCGGGTATATCCAATCCAGCATAAATGGAAAAAGTCGCCTCGATTGACCAGACGATGGCAGTTAATGACCGTTGCCAACACAAACCTATGAGGGTATGGTGCCGACATATCCTGTCCGCACAGGTACCTTTTCGCGCAGATTTGGCGGTTTCGACCGTTAGCAGTTGGGACGTGGTTATTATGTGCCGGAATAATTTGCACGGCATGACATCCGCACGGAGAAGAATGTGATGCCTATAAATAGGACAAGGGGCTACACTTTCAACACACTTCAACATCATATTAACTCCATTCATTACTCATTTCGCCTATTCCAATGTTGTTGGTTGTCCAAGGAAATTCTATGCAACTTTCACGCGAAGAGGAGAATCCATGGCGGGTTTTAAGGTACATCCAATTCTATCTCCGTGTATTCTCTCTCTGATTGGTGGATGGGGGAGTAGGAATTCCTGTTAGTTCTTGGTTAGGGAATGAAACTCTCTGTAAAACAATGTGTTCTTCTTAAATAAATTTCAAGTTTATTAAGAGTAAGGTTTAATGAAGGAGAATTGGTTGATCTCTTTCTCTTCATGCAATGACTTGTGGAGGATTAATCCCAAGTAGAATAGGTTAGACTCTCTAATGATCTTCCTACTTCCTTCTTGAGAATTAAGAGTTAGTAGTAAGAGTGAGAATTAACCCACAGTTCCATTACTTGTTCATTTCGTGGCATGATATATGCTCGGATTGTTAATAGGTAGGAGTCTTCTGTTTTTCTCGGAAATGGAAAAAGAATAGCATTAGGCTATGCCGGATGCACTGCGGGTGGCCAATGTCCGGCAATTCAATGTCTTTGAATATGCCGTGCAAGTGGTATCCGGCAGGACACCCGGCGTGTTCAGTTGTGGTTAATTCGAAGGCTTGTGTTTATGTTTAGAGTTCATATTGATGCTTAGATGGTTTCACACCCTGGATCAAGGATAATTTCATTGTAATTACCACTTAGTTTAGTTAGTTTTGATTAGGATTAGAAAAATTTCAATTTCCCCCCTTGTCTTAGAATAGGTTATTACCGGATTAGGACTAGTTTTCTATAAGTCCCTTGGGTTCGATACTCTCGGTCGTAATATATTTACACTATACTCCGACCGGGTTTTATTTTGCTACCCGTAGTAGAGTTGTAGGTTTAGTTATTTATTTTATTCTTTTGTATATAGTTTACCCTAACAACTTTCTTGTTAGCAATTCTTCGCCCGGTTACGTCTCGCTTGTTCTTGACGTAACTGTTACAAAATTTGTATATTTGTAAGTTATACATAATAAAAAAAAATTTGTTAAATTTTATTCCTTAAATAATTAAGAAAGAATAATTGTAAAAGTACCTTAAACTCTTCAGTCTGGCGATGGTCGTAGAATATCTTCCAGTCCTCCTCCGTGATCATACCATCATACACTACCCACGGCGGTGACCTCTTGGAGCCCGGTTTGGTAGTCCAGCCATCTACCAACCGATGCTTGAACTGTCGCAATGATGTCGCTAGAAGTGATTCAATCTTCGTCCGAAGTTCATCCACGACTTTGTACTTCTTCTGCACCATCTGCCACATGATGTCTTTGTCTGCCTTTTCTTGATCTTTCCAATCCTTATTAATCGAGCAATGGGATTTTACCATCAATCCCAAGTAGGAAGCAAACTGCTGCTTCGACCCACCACGATGTCGGAGGTACTTGTCCCAGATCAAATCGATGGGAGAATCTTTCTTCTCCTTCAACCCACAGGTCGGTCTACGTCCCTTCCGAGGGTTCTGCAAAGTAGATGCAGCTGGTGGTTCTTCAGTAGATGCAGCTGGTGGTTCTTCAGTAGGGACGTCATCGTCATTATCATCCAACCCCAACAGTAAGTCCTCTTCGACTCTATCGTCAGGATCCGTAATCTGAAAAATAATCAACAATTAACAAGGTTAATACGAACATCTACTGAATCAATATTGAAACATGACAAAAATGAAATAATATATTTGTCGACCAAACTTACAAAATAACATTTCATCGTTCAATCCACAATCCTTCATTGTGGTCGGACCTTCGATATTCAAAATTAGTTACATTATCTACCTCCATCGGCAACCGAATAGGTACATCTGTTTCATCTTCACAGTCGTATTCATCCTCATCAACAATATTATCAATCCCAACTATCGATCTTTTACTCTGCATTACAATAGACCATCTGGGATTAGACTGATCACGACAGTAGAATACTTGTTTTGCCTTTGATGCAACAATAAAGGGTTCATCAGTAGGAGCCGCTGTCGTTAAATCAACTAGCTTCATACCATGATCCTCCTCACGATATCCCTATTTGTTGTCCACCCATTTGCAACGAAATACGCAAGTTTCATAACTAGTGTAATTCAAGACCCAAATATCCTCAATAACACCATAATATTCGTTCTTCAGTGTATTACGACTTTTCCTGTGAAAATGTCTTTGAAGCGATAAGATGCACACCACTGTTCTGGTTTGTCGATTTACAATCTTGACGTGCAGTTAAAAAGAAAATCCATTTACATCATTCCTTCATAAGACAACACATCGAGATTTGGACCAAGTGCCAACAACTGGATCATTTCATCCACGTTCCTTGAATCTTCATACAACACCTTCTGTTTGAACCACTTAACAAATGTTGCATTCTGCTCTTTTTTTAATTTGGCATTACTCATCGTTGGGTGTTTTGTTTTGAGGTAGGCTAGGTGTGCATCGAAATACGGTTCAACAACTTCAGAATGATTCAACACAACCAGATGTGCCTTGTTCAATGTATCAATATCAACTCGGCATAATTTTTTCCCACAGGTACCAACCCCTTTAAGCCTGCCATCATGTCTTGCTTTCGGTAATCCAATAACATCAACACCGTCTAAGTAATGAGTGCAGAAGTCAACTACCTCCTCTGTTACTGTCCCTTCAATTATGCTTCCCCTTGGACGCCGACAGTTTTTCATTTTCTTTTTCAGTATACCCATATATCTCTCAAACGGATACATGTATCGAAGGTATAACGGACCACAATGTTTGATCTCTCTAACAAGATGAACAAGTAGATGCACCATAATATCAAAAAACGAAGGAGGAAAATACATTTCCAACTGACACATGGTGATCACAAGGTCATTCTGTAGTTTATCCATGTCTCCACAAGCACTTTACACGAAATTCCTTTGAAGAAAACACATAAATTTGTAATAGTTTTCCTGACATCAGCTGGAAGGATTCCACGGAGAGCAACCGAAAGTAAGTGCTGCATCAGCACATGATAGTCGTGAGACTTCATCCCTACCAATTTAAGATCAGACATTGATACCAAACTTGATATGTTCGATGAGTAACCGGATGGCACTTTAATATAACGAAGAGAACTACAAAAACTTATTTTCTCTTCTTTGGATAATGTATGACAAGCGGGAGGCAAGAATGTTCTTTTCCCTCTTTGTTGTGCATGAGTTCTTCTCGTATACCCAATTCAACCAGATCTTTTCTGTAACAACCCTACTCTAATCGGCTCCTAATCATCTTACTTAACAATATAATCGCAGCGGTAATCTCAACAATTGAACTACTGGTGTCACCGTTCTTACTCGCCCATACGAGTAATAACGTGCTTCCTGATATTCATACATACGAAACAATTTCTCGCAGCAGTGACAACAAGAGATAGATCTAAACTTCCCAAACCAAAATATTACATTCACAGTGAGCTTTCTAAGTATCCAAAACCTATACACGTTTCTAGGTTCGTATCAAAATGCAACAGTGCATGTTCGAATAACTGTAATCATACTACCCAGCGCGTCACTCTCTTTGCCGACACCGGAAGTTGCATACCTGTAAAATGGTAGTTTGTGGTATGGAATCAGCCCCTGCTGAGTATGTTATTACCTGACTGTCATGCACCCTCGGACCATTCAGTTATTTGGTCGAGAGCATGCAAACCATTTTCATGCAAATAGTTTAATGTTAAAACTGTAAAGCAACATTACATATTGCAGTAAACTCAAATAACAAATAAGCCCCCGGCTCCACACATCGCATCGTAATAGACCACTAAAGCGTTACAACGCTTATATGAGTACGGAGACTCCACTCCAACAACACTGAAAGTTCATAGTTGAGTACGTCGACTCGTTCGACGAACAATTCACAAAATCCACACACGAGCACAGTGACTCGACTCATCCAGTTCACAACACAGATATAAGTACAGTTTATTTAATTAATCTAATTCACAACACACTTATGAGTACAACGACTTATTCAATCAACACCACCAACATACCACACATAACCACACAGCATAACCAATGAACAACAAGGCGAAACAACGAGAATTATAAACGAGTATGAACTCTCGTCTTTGGCATGCACGCCCAAATAATGTTCGCCTAATGTACGAGTTAATATAATCGTTCGTAATTGTTCAGTCATGTCTAATGACAACGTCTCATTAGAACGACGTGTCTCTAAGTTACCCATCTCTTTGGCGGGTCACCCACGGCAGTAGCCACTCCAGCGGTAGAGTCTCCGTCCTACGAACAATCTGTAGTTCGTTGGAAATTTATCCTGATACTTACGGTTACCACACGGTATCCTAGTATCGTTAATGGATCACATTTCACAGCAAGAGCCACATCTCTTGATAACTTATCTATACCATCGCATCGTTTTATTACTTTCCTTAACACAATAGACTAAGGTCGTTAGTCTAATCCTGAGTATGTCGACTCGGGATCCAGTGTTAGATACGAGAGCGGCGTTAAAGAGGCCAATGCTCCGTATATAAGTCTCAGATAATATATATATCTTATTATCTTGATGCTACAACGTTTACTTACGTTCCTTATGTTACACATATAAGATAGCATCACTGCCGCTAGTTGTTTTATAATAGGTTCATATATACGAACGGTACTGTTATCGCACAACAGTAATAATAAAGCAGCATTAATCCACAACTCAAGCATATTAATTCACACAAGCAGACATTCAATCTTATCACAGATTTTCACACAATGTCCGAACTAGGAAATCCTCAGAGACAATCAAGCCACATAAATAACATACCGTTCACCCTGGTGTATTACGGTGGAGTATGAATCAGCAAGATCCTATGCTCTGTGTCGTCTCTAACAGTCTAAACAATACATAATGCTACTGATTAGCATACCGTATAACAACACAATCCTACGGTACCCCGTACCGTCACTATTAACTCCCGGTTAACCCCCCGTTATTAGCTGTCAATGTTTGTCGGGCTTTCGGTTTAACTCGAGATTGGAAAAGTGTTATATTACATGCGTAGTCTTGTATTGTATATTAATATACTTATTGTTGGACTTTGTTATCGCATGTAACTTAACGTATATTGTAGGTCGTATAGTTTGTTTCTTTATTGCATGTATGATTCTTTGTCATGCACTATACACCTCACCTTAGTATTTATTTTTCTAAGGTTTGTCTCTCTCTTTTTTTTCCTAAGTTCAATGTGGTATAATTCATATGTAAGCAATACTTTTAATATTTAAAATCCCTATTATCCCATGAACACTCTTAACATTAGAATTTCCATATCTAATGTTTATAATTCTTTCCTCCTTATCTATTATCATTTTAATTATGGTAATTCATAATTATTGAACCATATCACATTTCCTACACCATTACATATATTTATTTATATGTGTGTTATGGAAAATATTTATTATATGGTAAGTCTTACAATCTATATCCATTCTTTTTAATGAATATCTCTTATATTATAAATGTTATAACTCTTATAACATTAAAAACCATATTATAAATTCCATTTAAAAATGTTAATATTTCCGAACAGCACCTATGTTCTTAAATATTTACAAAATCCACCACTTAATTAATATAATGTTACATTATTGTTATATAACATATCTTATGACATTTAAGTCATTTAAAACAATTATAACCTATAGTCATATTTTGTTTATAAAATACCAAATGGCTCTTAATATTTTCGCTTTTACTTATAACCACTAAACTTCTATAAAACCACAATTCACTCTCAATTTCTAATACATAGTTTTCTAATTCCATTAAAACTATATATTATACACATTTCTTAATAAAACCTTATATATAACTCCAAAAATTACCAAACTATACCAAGAGGTTATAAACATTATTCTTAACCTTATCTTTCCTCTAAATCTCGGTTTCTATACATTTGTTACCCATTTGTAACAATGTTATAAAATACCATATATTACACTTATATAATTCATATGAACTCCAAATTTAACCAAATAAACTTCTAAAAATTTCTAATAACTTAAGGACTTTACTAAATTCCATTTAGTACCCTTAAGTCTCGGTAATTACATTACTACCCCAAATCTTATAAATCTTTTACAATTTAATATATCTTATTATAAGGTAGTATTTTAATTTCTTAAATTTTCTAAACTTGGTCAAAGTCTCCTATATAGTCAACTTTGACTCCTAATACCAAATGGGAACCAATTTTTCGGTAATTACTAATGATAACCTATACTTTTCTATTTTTACAATTTTGACCCAAGACTTTATAAAATGTTATAATTTTTATTAAATTCATTTAAAAACCCTAAATTGCTCTAAATTAAGCCCACGGCTTTCTAAATTCCTAGTAATTACGAATTGGCCCCAATTTTAATTATAAGCATAAATAAAACTAAATAAGCTTATAATCTTAAATTAAAATGGCCTAATGACGTGGCCTTATTACAACCTTGAACTTGCAAAATAAATTACACAATAAATGTCTCAAAATATAGCATATATATTCGGCCTCACCTTAGTTTAATTATTTTTCCACATAATGTCATAATTTGACCATTATGTTAATTAAACCTCTTAAATGACTAGCTTAATTTATCTTAGCCATTTTTTTCCATTTTTAGGTCAATATGACCTATATATGTAACTTCACTCTCGGCCATATATATATACATGCTTAAAATTTATAAAAATCATAAGTTTAAGGTGTTTATACCTTGATTTATCCTTGTATGCTCTCGGCCACTTGTAGGAAAAATCACCACATGATTTAGACATGTTTAATACACAAAAACAAGATATGGTTACACTCCAAGCTTGAGCTTAACCATAAGGAATAATTAATGTAAGATTTAAGGCAAAAATCACCTTAAAAATGCAAGGGAAGTTCTAAGTGGTTTCGACCTGAACCAAACCACCACAAGGTGTTAGATCCACCATATTGACATAGGAAATATTAGATCTCGAAATGCTACCTTGTTATTAGGTTTTACCTTGGAAAAATGCTTTAAAAGGGAGTATTTCTCTTGGATCTTGGTCACCCTTGCTCCAAATGGCTAACCAACTGAATGAACATGTAAATATGAAGATTATGAGTGTATAAACTCATAAAAATCAGAGGAAGAAACCGCTTGAAAGATTGAGAGGCTTAAGGTATGTTTTTACCTTAAAATGTAGATTTGAACAACCTTGGTCCCTCTACTGGTCTCAACCGAGTTTAGCTCTTGTTCTAACCTTAGAACACTGAGAATAAGCCATAGGAATTGATGAGCCACGAAATCTAGGTGTTGGTAGTGAAGAGATGAAGAAAAAGAGCTAAAAATGACATTAAAACACTTACATTAAGAGCTTAGGAGCTAGGCTTGCCTTCCATGCTCAAGAACAGACTTGAGAGCTTCAAAGGAAGGGAGGAACTCGGCTGGGCAGTGTGGAATCGGACAAGGAAGAAAGGAGAAGGTGGGAAAGGTAGGAAATAATGGAAAAAGTAAGTTATTTTCAAAAAGTAATGTATTAGGTAGGAATTATTGTCAATCAAGGACTTATGCTGCCTTCCCACCTCCTTGCCAGCCGATTTCCTTTAGGTCAAATGGGTCATTACTTGACCATTGACCATACTTGGTCAATTTGACTCATGCGGGCCCCACTTTGGGGTTTTATTAATATTTTAATATTAAATTTGTAAAAATTCGTAAATTTCTGGAATTAAATTCCTAATATGATATAATATGATAAAATATCATATTTAAGGGTAATAATTTTTAAGTCCATTAAAAATCAATTTAAAAGGCAATCTCACAAAAACGTGCTTAAGGTTTTAGTGCACATTTTGCGTCACAGGGTGTTCCTTAAATAACAAAACCGTTGTCAAAGAAAACAGAGCTCAGAAAACACCTTGCGACACAAAATGTGCACTAAAACTCCTTAAAGCACGTTTTGTGTAATTGCCTTCTAAATTGGTTTTAAATGAGCTAAAAGGTTATAAATACCTTAAATGATAAAATATCATATTATATTATATTAGGAATTTAATTCTAGAAATTTACAAATTTTTACAAATTTAATATTAAAATATTAATAAAACCCTAATGTGGGGCCCGTTTGGGTCAACATTGACTATGTTGGTCAATGTTGACCCTTGACCACGAAATGGACTACATAAAATCAGATAATTAAGTCTCTTAACAGACCAAGAGACAAGTCCCATGTGACAATTAAATATGTCCTTTACTTTTGCATAAAATAACAAAAAGACATACTTTACCTTATAAAACAAAAAAGGTGGGCTCCACTTACCTTACCCATGTGAGCCAGCCGATTTGGAGCCTCCATTTGCTCCTCTTTTGCCTTGTATTTTGGTGCTCCAAGCAAGCTAGCAAGACAAGAGTGATGAGTCATCCTTCACTTATGAATTAAAGTAACATATTAGTCCATTATTCATTCAAATTGGAATCAAATAATTCACCCACTCCCTCTTATCATGGCCGGCTGTCCTCTTGTGTGTCTCCACTGAATTAGCTCCAATTATTCAATCCCAATCAGACATGATGAGTCATCAATTCACTAAAGTCATAAAAAATGCAAAAAAAGGTGTTTTAAGCAAATTAGGTCATTCTTTCTCATTAGTCCCATTCCAAACGTGGGACTCCTGGCCAAACTCTCTCCTTGGATCCTCTTCCACCGTAGGTAAGTCTCCAAGCTCCATTGGAGAGAGCTCAAGCTCTAGGTAAGCTCCTAAGGCATGAAAATGCCCATTTTCTTCATCTTTCTTTCCTTTTTCGATTGATCTAAGCTCCAACCACTTCCATCCATGAATCTAGGTTGTTTTGGAAGTTAAATGAAGGAATAATCTCGGCCATAACAAGGGAAGAAGGTTGAGAAACTCAAACTTGTTCTTAAGGTACAAAAATGTGCTTTAAGCTCATATCTTTTGATTCCCTTCAAATTCGGCTGTGAAACTTTGTTCCTGGCCTTATTTTCTTCTCCTTTTCATGTAGATTCAGTTGGTATACCAAGATCTACAAGGAGTAGCTAGATCCAAGCCAAAAACACCATTTTTGGCATCTTAAACAAGGTAAAACTTAACTATCTTCCAAGCTAATTCACCCACGGTTTATACCTTGTTCTTGAGAGTGTTTTGATACTCTTTCTTTTCTGGAAAAGTAGGGCCGAAGTAGATCTATACCAAGCTTGAAGATCTAAGGTAAAAATCCATGATTTTCATGACTTAAATTACTTCTTATGGTTAGATCTTTTTTGGAGACTAACTAGGCCTTGTTTTCTGTTTGAAAACATGTAAGAGAAGTTTGGAGAAATTCTCCTTAAGGTGGCGAATCCAAACAAGGATTTACCTAAGCTAAATCAAGGTATAAATCACTTAAGCATTAACTTTGCTAAGTTAAAATGTTCTAAGCTATTTCTATAGTTATTGCCGTGAGTGAAGAAGTAAAATAAGGTCATGTTTGGCCTTAAAATGGTTAAGAAATGGTTTAATAAATTTTATAACTAATTAAACAAGCATAATTGTCAAATTTAAGACATTATGTGGAAGTTTGGTAAATAAATGAAGAATATATGGTGAGGCCGAAAATTTATATCTATTTTGGGACATTTATGTGTAATTTATTTTGCAAGACAATGTTTGTAATAAGGCCATGTATTTTAGGCCATTTTATTTATGCATTTACAAGCTCTTATTAAGTTTAAGTAGTATAAATGCATTACCGAAATAAATGGGGTATTAGGTGTAACTAAATTAAATTTAGGGGCTTTAGAATAATAAGGCCAAAAATTAGAGTTAAAAAGGAGTTAAAATAAAGTTTATAAGATTTTATAAAGTTTGGGGTTAAATGGTAATTTTTAAAAGTATGGGTACAAACCGTGAATAAAGGAGATTAATGATCAAGGAAATATTAAGGTGGTCAACCTTGACCATATGATAGGTTTTGACCAAATTAGATAAGTTAAATAACTTATTTAAGGTTGTATAATAAGATAAGTATCTTATGGTAATATTTTTTTGACATATATGGTGAATATGTTATTACCGAAAATTAAGGGTGTAAAATGGTATTTTAAACACCCATGGGCTATTAGGAATTTTTAGGAATTTATTTGGTTTTTTTGGAATTAAAATGAACTATATATGTACAATATATAGTTATTATGTCATTATGACACTTTGGAGAAAAAATAGATGGTGGAATGGTAAATCGAAAGTATATGGGTTAATAAGGATATTTATAACCCTTTGTGGAATTTGGAGATTTTTAGAATTATATAAAGTATTTACTAAGATATGTGTATAATCTATGGTTTTTAATGGTATGGTAAAACTATATGTTATAAATAGGCCCAATTGGCAATTATAGAATAGCACAAGGGCTGTTCGGAATTTACAAAAATAACCATAGGTTATACTCTTTTATAAGTTAGAAATGTTATATTAAACGGAATATATAACATGGTATGATTTAAGGGGTGATTTTGTAAATTAAGGAACTATGGTTTATGGAAAAGAATAAGATTTTCTTATGGTGCCTAAGAGGCAATATAAAATAGTTTTGTATAAAAACTATGGGTTAAAATTAAAGGGAATAAAAATATCACATAGTATGATATTAGTATATGGTATAACATTAAATGATGTTATGAGGTCAAAAAGGGATTTAAATGAAGTTAAGAGCTATACCGAGTTAATAGGAGTTGGAAAATGAATTTTAGACTAAGGTCTATAATGTTATAAATGTTATAACAATTATATGGTTTATGGAATTAATATAAGGAAGGTATTCACATTAAAGAATGTGACAAACTATAAATAAAGGGAATTTATAAACTAAGGTATTTATTGAATAAACCTTAGGAGTTGAAATTATACAACATAAAATGTTACATAATGTTAGGATAATAATCTTAATGCAAGTTGTATGATATAATACAACTAATGGGAATAATCGTCTAAAAGAAGATGATCAAATGTAACATAAATATAAGAGTTTATGAAACTCATGAGAATTACCTACGTGGTAAAAATATACATACACAAGAATAATGTATATAAGGCGGATATATATATTTTGGTTGAAAACCATATGATTCTGTGGTGGTGGTTATTTGAAAAAAAAATAGTTACAAACTATGAGTTATGAATTTTAGAATGCAATATAATATAAGAATGCATGCATACATGCAACTATAGGTTTTTACCTAAACTAGATGTGGATAAGATTAGAAGAATATAAGGAATTAAACTTAACAGTTGAATGTTTTGGACGTACACGTTTTAAGTAACAAAGCCGCTGTTTTAGAGAAACCTGTAACAAACAACTGTAGAAAACAGGGGAACTGTCGGGGTTACTTATTATTCGGAAATACCGGATGTAGTTAGTCATGGAGACTGACTTATAGTTTTAATACCGTTTAGATTATCTTCTGACAAGGACGCTTGACAAGCTAGCGGACTACACGGAGCATAGGATCTTGCTGATTCATACTCCACCGTAATACGATCAGGGTGAACGGTATGTAAAGGGGTTTGATCCGAGTTGTCCTAAGGTTGCTCCTTGGGCTCGGATTTGGTTGATATAACTTGTATGTTGTTATGTGTCTCTGATTGTCCCTGAGGGCTTCCTCAGTTCAGACTTCTGTGTGATCTGTGATAAGATTGTTTGTCTGAATGTGATAATTAATATGCATGAACTGTATATTTATAGCTGCTTATTATTTACTATTGTTGAGTTAACAGTATTGGTTCGTATATATGAACCTATATATATAAAACGAACTAGCGGCTATGGTGCTATCTTATATGAAATATAAGGAACGTAAGTAAAACGTTGTAGCACTATGATAATAACATATACATATTATCTGAGACTTTTATACGGAGCATTGGCCTTTCTATACGCCGCTCTCGTATCTAACACTGGATCCCGAGTTTACAAACTCCGGATTGGACTAATGACCTTAGTCTGCTGTGTTAGAAAATTTGGTAATGCGATGCGATGGTATAATTAATTAATTAATGGAATGGAAGTAAAGCCAAGAGGATGTGGCTCTTGGTGCGCGCTGTGATCACAAAAACGATACCAGGATGTCCGCGTACGGGTCCGTAAGTATCAAGAAAATTTCCCGTGAGCTAGAATGGCTCGTTGGTCGGAGACTCTACCGTTGGAGTGGCTACTGCCGTGGGTGACCCGCCATAATATATGGGTAACTAGAGACATGTCGTTTTAACGAGACATTGTCACTAGGTATAACTGAACAACTAAAACAATTGAGACTTATACAGTGGCGAACAATACCATGGACGAGACTTAATACTTGTTTATTATTCTCGTTGTTTCGCTTTGTTGTTCATTGGTTATACTTGTGGTTATTTTATTGTGTGTTGATGGTTGGATGGAGCCTACAAGGCTAAGGTAAATTAAATATGAAAACTGTACGCTACGGCGAATGTACATTGTACATTATATTGTTATTACTCGATACGTTCGATATATAAATGTTGTATGGAATAATAAATGAATGTTTGGATTGGATGGATGGTTAAATGTTTATGGATATTTGGATGGTTGATTATGTATATTATACATTTATGCTTCAGTTTTGATTATAACTGTAAAAGGGAAAAGCATGAAACCAATCTTATAATAAGATGGTTAAAATGACAAGTGACCATTAGGGTCCAGGCCCGGCATACTCAGCGTCTATCGCTGATACTACACCATTACAGGTTGTTGATCATTGTCGGAGCTGAAGAGCAGGAACAGGGTAATTGGAGTGTTACTTTTGTCACCACACTTGGAGATGTTGTATAGCAATGAAGATGGTGAATTGTATTATGGTAAGGTTGTGTATTCAGGATTGGGTAGACGCTCACTTGTCGATGTTTATGGACTTAGTATGATGTATAGGAGTTTCTCGTTATCACTGCGGTTAGCAGTTTATTTGTATTGGAAGTTGGATGTAGTTTGGCTGCGTTGCTCGCATGGGCGAGTAACGGCCGGTGACACCCGAGTGAGTTTTGTAATTGTTATTTGTTTTTCCACTGCGAGACGTTTTATTTATTGCTACGTGAGAGATTATATCGTGATTATTGAGAGGGGTGTTACAAAAGTGGTATCAGAGCGGAGTACCGCTCTGATGACGAGATGATAGGTTAAGACAGTGAGCTTAGGACTTGGGAAATTACGGGAAACATTTGGGAAGTATGAGACGATTCGTCTTAGAAAGATATTGTGTCTAGTAACGCAAATTGCGTGACAGGTTAGCCTTAAGGCAATTTAATATCTATTGGTTGTGTACGGTAATTTACCGAGTATTAAGTGACATACTGTACTACAGATGTCTGGTGGAACTAGAGGGCGTGGTACTGGAAGAGGTGGAGGCGGTGACCCCGGCATTCCAGGAGTTGCTGAGACGGTTGCAGCCGTTCTTGCACAGCTGGGTACTCAGATTGGAGGAGCACCAGCCCACCCGCCACAGCCCAGGGAAACGAACTGACTGAAGTCAGTTAGCGAGACCCGACCACCTACGTATTCAGGGGAACCAGACCCCGTAGCTTTGGAGCGTTACATTGTTGAACACGAGAAAGCATTTGAAGCCTTACAAGTACCTGACGACAAGAAGGTCGCCATTGCTGCTTTCCATCTGAAGGACGCAGCCAGCACCTGGTGGAGGTTGGTCAAGGACCAGCACCTGGCTACGCCCGACTTTTCGTGGGCTGCCTTTGTCGAGTTACTGAGAGGGAAGTACTACCCAGCTCATCTTAAACAGAAGAAGCGCCATGAGTTCGAAACATTGACCCAAGGAGGTCTGACCGTGGATGAGTATTACACTCGATTCATTGGTCTACTGGACTTCATCCCCGGTGTGGATTACTCAGAGACCGTTAAGGTCGAGAAGTTTCGGGGAGGACTATAATTTCGCATCCAGATGGCGATGGGTGCTACCCCCTACATTACCATCAGGGTGCTAACATGAAAGCCATAAAATTCTTTACTTACTACATTACCAATTAACTTTGTGAGAACTTACCAAGGAGATTCCAGGAGTGTTATGAGGCTGCCTCGAGGACGGAGCTAATGCTCCAGACTCGGGAAGAGACTCTCGGGGCCAAGAAAAGGAAGAACCCTGAGGGAGAGTCTGAGGGTGGAGGAGCATCTCCAGGCGAAAGCCAAAAGAAGGGAAAGTAAGGACTTATTCCATTTCAGATTATTTATCATATTAAATACCTTAAGAATGCTGACCCGAAATCTTGAACAGGAAATTCTTTAAAAACAAAAGGGCAGCAGGGTCACCAGGGAACAAAGGGAAAAGAGCCCGTCCTTCGGTTGACCGGCCCAGCTATAGATGCTAAGCCTCTGAGATCCGCACCTCCTAAGGGTGAGAACACCTACCTCTTAAATTAAATTGTAACCTTAACCTTTATACCGCCAGATTTTAACTTAAACTTAAATACTACCATCAGGCACCGGACAGCCCCAGCGCCACTTTTACTGTAAGCGTTGTGGGAAAGACCATCCTGGGGTCGACTGCGAAGGCCGCAAAGTCGAGTGTCGGTGCTGCCACAAAGAGGGCCATAGGGAATTCGAGTGCTGGATGAATCCAGAGAGCCGTAATTTCAGGCCACCCAAGAATACTCAGAAGACCTCAGCTGGAGGATCTGGAGTACCACGAGGCGGTCAGGATGGCCAGACATCTACTGATGCTGGAGCCTATAAAGGCAAGGGAGTAGATAGGGCATGAGTACCCTAACTCCATGAGACCGCTGGTGGAAGACTTTGTTTACTTACTTTGTTATGTACTTACCTTGAATGTTAAACAGACTTATGTTATTAGTATATGGGAGTGTGTCGGGGACCACTCGCCATTTGTGTATGACTTCTGAGATTATGTGTACTCAGTACCAGTAAGCTTTAAACCTTGACGGAAAATATATATATGAACAGAATGTTAATGCTTACATTATCATGTAGCAATACTCAAATGACGAAGAGTCAATGAGACCGGGAATACTGAACCAGAATTTCCACCTGCATGGCGCACTTGCTATTGCAAGCGCTATGACAATAAGCTACTAAAATTTCCATCTGCCTTGCGCACTTGCTACAGCAAGTGCAGCGACAGCAACAATAACAGCTACTGCAAATGCAACTGCAACAACTACTACTTTTTAACCTTTTATTAAAAAAAACTGTTTTTCAAACTTTTTCATACAAACCTTGAGATTAGAAACCCATGCAACGTTGGAAGGACCGTTAGTCCAACCACTGCAACTGGGGAAACTATACAGCCACTATGACTGTAAACCACACCAGTTTAAATTGTTGGGAATTTTCAGACAGGGCTTATTAGCCAAATACCATCAGTGTATACCCGAATTTGATGCTAGTCACTACTAGTGATGAATGTTTAGTCCTCATGGACAAGCATACCCTTTGTAGATGCACCACCGTCAGTGAGGATGGTTGGGAAGTGAAGAGCCAAGTTGCTCAAGCTATTATGCAATCTGCAATACATCCAATTACGTGGATGAGAGGACGAATATGAACTATAGATGAGATATGATAAAAAAAACAGGGAGAAAAAGAAAAATGTGTTGTACTCAACGAGATCAAAAAAATAAGGAGAAACAAGTTTGCTAATATAGCACGGATTTTACTTACACCGAGTTGAATAATACTAGTCTATGGCACAAATTACCACGGATGCCACAAAGGCAATACACTTATTACAGGATAACTGATAACATGAACTATTACACAAAAAAAACAAGCAAAGAGAAGACAAAAAAAAGGAAGAAGGAAGAAGAAGAAGAAGAAAAAAAAAGGATATCCATCAAAGGGAGATTGACAAAAGAATACTTCACAACAACCGTGTGACAGACATTACCAGTTTACTAAACGAGACATGGGACGACCGCACTCCGTTAGGAGCATGTGGGCCTGACAGACTTACTTATGAGTTAGTCGGGTAAGTAGTAATGTATCAGTACGGTACCCCATGCAAGTAGACAAGTAGTGTTAGGAACACGAGAAGTAGTCAACTCCATACTACGGACAGTAAGACGGATTACCTCGAAGATGGACGAGAAGAGCCGCAGTTAAAACAACGGGCTAAAGAAATCAGGAACTTTCAACACAAGAGAGCAATAGATAGTGTACAGTGAAGACAGGGAAACAGTTCAAGGACAGGAACCCAAAAAAAAAAGGAAACAGGAAAACCTATTATGGACAAAAATATGTAGAATCCTCATAAGGATCTAGTAAATTCTTGTAATCCAGAGGAAATCTACCAAATGATATGGACATAACGCGTGGCTACGCGAGGAGAAAAGACAAAGCTATATAATAGCAGAGACCTTAAGCAAGGAACAGTGGATTTGGAATGTACCACTCACAGGATAATTCGCACATCTTATCTGTTGACTCATGGGATATTAGCAGTTGAGCGTTTACGCCTCTGCACTCTGTATGACTGAGTGTTTTGGTATTGCACGTGTGCAGTTATTAATCTAATGGAATGCAGAAAGATAAAGTGGATATCAACACGAGTGTGTATTATAAAAAAAGAGAACTACAACGGTGTGTTACTCCGGAAAAAAAAAATCACCAGGAGACATGGATGACAAACATCATCTTTGTGGACATATAGGCTGGTACGTCTTAGTATTACAAAGACAAGTGCAAAGAGCACTAAGTACTAACAGTAGCCAATGTCATATTACATCTCAAACTGAATGTCAGTGAGAGAAGACACACGCATATATGCTAGTGATCCAAACCAGTGGATTCACAGCAATGAAAAAAAAAGAAGAGGCAAATTGAGCCTTTGTTCATGGGTCTACACCTCATACGGAGCGAGTGGGCCCATAAGAATGAACTTGGGAGAGAGCACAAAAAGATCAGCGCCTCACCCTTTATATATTGTGGAACCCTGAAGGGCTAGATATACCCGTCTCTTGATATGAGGATAATCCACGAGTTGGAGAACTCTTTGAGAGCCAAGTATCCAGCGCTCCTTGTTGAGCGGCTGTTGTATACTTGTGGGGTACGGGGGCGTAACCCTTTTTAAGGGGGGTAGAGCCTCTTGGCTGTGCACATGTGTGCACTAAGTTTTGGTGTTTAGTATGCATTGCATACAAAGAATTGGTGGTGTGGGGCATACGAGGTTTGTTTGTTTAGTATGCATGGCATACAGTAAATTGTTTCGTATGCATGGCATACAGTGATTGGTTTTGTTGGCTATGGTTGGTACGCGGGGCGTGCGTTGTTTGGTTTATTTGATGTGTGATATGCACTGGTATGTACGTATCTCACGAGATACTTGTTTGAATGATTGTATGTACACCATGTGTGTAGTACTTTTCTTATGCTATTTGTGATATGTATTCATATTGCTTTATAGAATGATTACATATGGTATCGCCTAGATACGAAATGAATCATTAGATATGGAATGTGGAACGATGATAGGTTATGGACACCTCAGGAAGGTTGTAGGGTTTGTAGAACTGATAGGAAATGATGGTGCTGATGGATCACCTATATCCATATATGATTGAACTAACGCCACAACATGATGGCTATGTCTGTATAAGCGCAATACAATTGTGTGTAAATGATATATCACATAGATATACATTATGGGAATAATGGGTAGTTATACATTTATATACTTACCTATTTGATTAAGAGACTTCGGGACGAAGTCTTTTTAAGGGGGGTAGATTGAAATACCCCAAACTTATTAAATATGGATTAAATATTTAATTACATTAATTAAGGCCTAAACATGCTTGAAAGTCAACTGAGAACAACAGTGGTCAACATAAAACAAGATGTTGCACCCTTTGACTGTTTAGGGTAAACAAATACCCAAATGAACTACTTAGGACCTAAAAATTTGTCCTAAGCATATTAACACATTACTAAACATATTATAACCGTTGGAAAACACTCCAACACAAAGAAAAAGCATTTACATGCTTCAAGGTCAAAAAGGGCAAAAAGGTGCTCTAGGAAAACCTTAAAAATCAAATGACCTCTAAATGATATAAAATTGAATAACATGATCAAATATCATTTAAGGAACACAACAAAACCGTTGTCAAAGAAAACAGAGCTCAGAAACACCTTGCGACACAAAATGTGCACTAAAACTCCTTAAAGCACGTTTTTGTGTAATCGCCTTCTAAATTGGTTTTAAATGAGCTAAAAGGTTATAAATACCTTTAAATATGATAAAATAATATTATATGATATTAGGAATTTAATTCCAGAAATTTACGAATTTTTACAAATTTAATATTAAAATATTAATAAAACCCTAATGTGGGGCCCGTTTGGGTCAACATTGACTAAGTTGGTCAATGTTGACCATTGACCACGAAATGGACTACATAAAATCAGATAATTAAGTCTCTTAACAGACCAAGAGACAAGTCCCATGTGACAATTAAATATGGTCCTTTACTTTTGCATAAAATAACAAAAAGACATACTTTACCTTATAAAACAAAAAAAGTGGGCTCCACTTACCTTACCCATGTGACCAGCCGATTTGGAGCCTCCATTTGCTCCTCTTTTCCCTTGTATTTCGGTGCTCCAAGCAAGCTAGCAAGACAAGAGTGATGAGTCATCTTCACTTATGAATTAAAGTAACATATTAGTCCATTATTCATTCAAATTGGAATCAAATAATTCACCCACTCCCTCTTATCATGTCCGGCTGTCCTCTTGTGTGTCTCCACTGAATTAGCTCCAATTATTCAACCCCAATCAGACATGATGAGTCATCAATTCACTAAAGTCATAAAAAATGCAAAAAAAGGTGTTTTAAGCAAATTAGGTCATTCTTTCTCATTAGTCCCATTCCAAACGTGGGACTCCTGGCCAAACTCTCTCCTTGGCTCCTCTTCCACCGTAGGTAAGTCTCCAAGCTCCATTGGAGAGAGCTCAAGCTCTAGGTAAGCTCCTAAGGCATGAAAATGCCCATTTTCTTCATCTTTCTTTCCTTTTTGATTGATCTAAGCTCCAACCACTTCCATCCATGAATCTAGGTTGTTTTGGAAGTTAAATGAAGGAAGAATCTCGGCCATAACAAGGGAAGAAGGTTGAGAAACTCAAACTTGTTCTTAAGGTACAAAAATGTGCTTTAAGCTCATATCTTTGATTCCCTTCAAATTCGGCTGTGAAACTTTGTTCCTAGCCTTATTTTCTTCTCCTTTCATGTAGATTCAGTTGGTATACCAAGATCTACAAGGAGTAGCTAGATCCAAGCCAAAAACACCATTTTTGGCATCTTAAACAAGGTAAAACTTAACTATCTTCCAAGCTAATTCACCCACGGTTTATACCTTGTTCTTGAGAGTGCTTTTATACTCTTTCTCTTCGGGAAAAGTAGGGCCAAAGTAGATCTATACCAAGCTTGAAGATCTAAGGTAAAAATCCATGATTTTCATGACTTAAATTACTTCTTATGGTTAGATCTTTTTTGGAGACTAACTAGGCCTTGTTTTCTGTTTGAAAACATGTAAGAGAAGCTTGGAGAAATTCTCCTTAAGGTGGCGAATTCAAACAAGGATTTACCTAAGCTAAATCAAGGTATAAATCACTTAAACATTAACTTTGCTAAGTTAAAATGTTCTAAGCTATTTCTATAGTTATTGTCGTGAGTGAAGAAGTAAAATAAGGTCATGTTTGGCCTTAAAATGGTTAAGAAATGGTTTAATAAAATTTATAACTAATTAAACAAGCATAATTGTCAAATTTAAGACATTATGTGGAAGTTTGGTAAATAAATGAAGAATATATAGTGAGGCCGAAAATTTATATGTATTTTGGGACATTTATGTGTAATTTATTTTGCAAGACAATGTTTGTAATAAGGCCATGTATTTTAGGCCATTTTATTTATGCATTTACAAGCTCTTAATTAAGTTTAAGTAGTATAAATGCATTACCGAAAATAAATGGGGTATTAGGTGTAATTAAATTAAATTTAGGGGCTTTAGAATAATAAGGCCGAAAATTAGAGTTAAAAAGGAGTTAAAATAAAGTTTATAGATTTTATAAAGTTTTGGGGTTAAATGGTAATTTTTGAAAAGTATGGGTACAAACCGTGAATAAAGGAGATTAATGATCAAGGAAATATTAAGGTGGTCAACCTTGACCATATGATAGGTTTTGACCAAATTAGATAAGTTAAATAACTTATTTAAGGTTGTATAATAAGATAAGTATCTTATGGTAATATTTTTTTGACATATATGGTGAATATGTTATTACCGAAAATTAAGGGTGTAAAATGGTATTAAACACCCATGGGCTATTAGGAATTTTTAGGAATTTATTTGGTGGATTTTGGAATTAAAATGAACTATATATGTACAATATAGTTATTATGTCATTATGACACTTTGGAGAAAAATAGATGGTGGAATGGTAAATATCGAAAGTATATGGGTTAATAAGGATATTTATAACCCTTTGGTGGAATTTGGAGATTTTTAGAATTATATAAGAGTATTTACTAAGATATGTGTATAATATATGGTTTTAATGGTATGGTAAAACTATATGTTATAAATAGGGCCAAATGGCAATTATAGAATAGCACAAGGGCTGTTCGGAATTTACAAAAAATAACCATAGGTTATACTCTTTTATAAGTTAGAAATGTTATATTAAACGGAATATATAACATGGTATGATTTAAGGGGTGATTTTGTAAATTAAGGAAACTATGGTTTATGGAAAAGAATAAGATTTTCTTATGGTGCCTAAGAGGCAATATAAAATAGTTTTGTATAAAAACTATGGGTTATAAGTTAAAGGGAATAAAAATATCACATAGTATGATATTAGTATATGGTATAACATTAAATAATGTTATGAGGTCAAAAAGGGATTTAAATGAAGTTAAGGGCTATACCGAGTTAATAGGAGTTGGAAAATGAATTTTAGACTAAGGTCTATAATGTTATAAATGTTATAACAATTATATGGTTTAGATGGAATTAATATAAGGAAGGGTATTCACATTAAAGAATGTGACAAACTATAAATAAAGGGAATTTATAAATAAGGTATTTATTGAATAAACCTTAGGAGTTGAAATTATACAACATAAAATGTTACATAATGTTAGGATAATAATCTTAATGCAAGTTGTATGATATAAACTAATGGGAATAATCGTCTAAAAGAGATGATCAAATGTAACATAAAATATAAGAGTTTATGAAACTCATGAGAATTACCTACGTACGTAGTAAAAATATATACATACACAAGAATAATGTATATAAGGCGGATATATATATTTTGGTTGAAAACCATATGATTCAGTGGTGGTGGTTATTTGAAAAAAAAATATAGTTACGAACTATGAGTTATGAATTTTAGAATGCATATAATATAAGAATGCATGCATACATGCAACTATAGGTTACGTACCTAAACTAGATGTGGATAAGATTAGAAGAAATATAAGGAATTAAACTTAACAGTTGAATGTTTTGACGTACACGTTTTAAGTAACAAAGCCGACTGTTTTAGAGAAACCTGTAACAAACAACTGTAGAAAACAGGGGTGAACTGTCGGGGTTACTTATTATTCGGAAATACCGGATGTAGTTAGTCATGGAGACTGACTTATAGTTTTAATACCGTTTAGATTATGCTTCTGACAAGGATGCTTGACAAGCTAGCGGACTACACGGAGCATAGGATCTTGCTGATTCATACTCCACCATAATACGATCAGGGTGAACGGTATGTAAAGGGGTTTGATCCGAGTTGTCCTAAGGTTGCTCCTTGGGCTCGGATTTGGTTGATATAACTTGTATGTTGTTATGTGTCTGATTGTCCCTGAGGGCTTCCTCAGTTCAGACTTCTGTGTGATCTGTGATAAGATTGTTTGTCTGAATGTGATAATTAATATGCATGAACTGTATATTTATAGCTGCTTATTATTTACTATTGTTGAGTTAACAGTATTGGTTCGTATATATGAACCTATATATAAAACGAACTAGCGGCTATGGTGCTATCTTATATGAAATATAAGGAACGTAAGTAAAACGTTGTAGCACTATGATAATAACATATACATATTATCTTAGACTTTTATACGGAGCATTGGCCTTTCTATACGCCGCTCTCGTATCTAACACTGGATCCCGAGTTTACAAACTCCGGATTGGACTAATGACCTTAGTCTGCTGTGTTAGAAAATTTGGTAATGCGATGCGATGGTATAATTAATTAATTAATGAAATGGAAGTAAAGCCAAGAAAATGTGGCTCTTGGTGCGCGTGTGGCTGTGATCACAAAACGATACCAGGATGTCCGCGTACGGGTCCGTAAGTATCAAGAAAATTTCCCGTGAGCTAGAATGGCTCGTTGGTCGGAGACTCTACCGTTGGAGTGGCTACTGCCGTGGGTGACCCGCCATAATATATGGGTAACTAGAGACATGTCGTTTTAACGAGACATTGTCACTAGGTATAACTGAACAACTAAAACAATTGAGACTTATACAGTGGCGAACAATACCATGGACGAGACTTAATACTTGTTTATTATTCTCGTCGTTTCGCTTTGTTGTTCATTGGTTATACTTGTGGTTATTTTATTGTGTGTTGATGGTTGGATGGAGCCTACAAGGCTAAGGTAAATTAAATATGAAAACTGTACGCTACGGCGAATGTACATTGTACATTATATTGTTATTACTCGATACGTTCGATATATAAATGTTGTATGGAATAATAAATGAATGTTTGGATTGGATGGATGGTTAAATGTTTATGGATATTTGGATGGTTGATTATGTATATTATACATTTATGCTTCAGTTTTGATTATAACTGTAAAAGGGAAAAGCATGAAACCAATCTAATAATAAGATGGTTAAAATGACAAGTGACCATTAGGGTCCAGGCCCGGCATACTCAGCGTCTATCGCTGATACTACACCATTATAGGTTGTTGATCATTGTCGGAGCTGAAGAGCAGGAACAGGGTAATTGGAGTGTTACTTTTGTCACCACACTTGGAGATGTTGTATAGCAATGAAAGATGGTGAATTGTATTATGGTAAGGTTGTGTATTCAGGATTGGGTAGACGCTCACTTGTCGATGTTTATGGTTTATGGACTTAGTATGATGTATAGGAGTTTCTCGTTATCACTACGGTTTGCAGTTTATTTGTATTAGAAGTTGGATGTAGTTTGGCTGCGTTGCTCGCATGGGCGAGTAACGGCCGGTGACACCCGAGTGAGTTTTGTAATAGTTATTTGTTTTTCCGCTGCGAGACGTTTTATTTATTGCTACGTGAGAGATTATATCGTGATTATTGAGAGGGGTGTTGCACGGTATCCTAGTATCGTTAATGGATCACAGTTCACAGCAAGAGCCACATCCTCTTGATAAACTTATCTATACCATCGCATCGTTTTATTATTTTTCCTAACACAACAGACTAAGGTCGTTAGTCCAATCCTGAGTATGTCGACTCGGGATCCAGTGTTAGATACGAGAGCGGCGTTAAAGAGGCCAATGCTCCGTATAAAGTCTCGGGTATATATATATCTTATTATCCTGATGCTACAACGTTTACTTACGTTCCTTATATTACACATATAAGATAGCATCATTGCCGCTAGTTCGTTTTATAATATGTTCATATATACGAACGGTACTTATCGTGCAACAGTAATATTAAAGCAGCATTAATACACAACTCAAGCATATTAATTCACACAAGCAGACATTCAATCTTATCACAGATTTTCACACAATGTCTGAACTGAGGAAATCCTCAGAGACAATCAAGCCACATAAATAACATACCGTTCACCCTGAAAGTATTACGGTGGAGTATGAACCAGCAAGATCCTATGCTCCGTGTGTCGTCTCTAACAGTCTAAACACACATAACGCTATTGATTAGCATCCCGTATAACAACACAACTCTACGGTACCCCGTACCGTCACTAATAACTCCCGGTTAATCCCCTGTTATTAACTGTCAATGTTTGTCGGGTTTTCGGCTTAACTCGAGATTGGAAAAGTGTTATATTACATGCGTAGTCTTGTCTCGTATATTAATATACCTATTGTTGAACTTTGTTGTCACATGTAACTTAATGTATATTTGTATATCATATAGTTTGTTTCTTTATTGTATGTATGATTCTTTGTCATGCACTATCCATCTCACCTTAGTATTTATTTTTCTAAGGGTTGTCCCTTTTTTTTTCCAAGTTCAATGTGGTATAATTCATATGTAGACAATACTTTGAATTACATAAATCCTTATTATCCCATGTATACTCTTAACATTAGAATTTCAATATCTAATGTTTACAATTCTTTTCTCTTTATCAATCATCATTTTAGTTATGACAATTTATAGTTATTGAACCATATTATATTTTCTACACCATAACATGTATTTATTTATATACATGTATTATGGAACCATTTATAATATGATAAGTCTCATAATATATATTCATTCTTTTTAATGAATACCTCTTATATTGTAAATGTTATAACTCTTATAACATTAAAACCATATCATAAATTTCATTTTAAAATGTTAATATTTCCGAACAACACCTATGTTCTTAAATATTTGCAAAATCCACCACATAATTAATATAATGTTACATTATAGTTATATAACATATATATGACATTTATGTCATTAAAACAATTATAACATATAGTCGTAAATTGTTTTAAAATACCAAACAGCCCTTATATTATTCGGCTTTCATCATATACCACTTAACTTCTATAAATCATAAATCCACCCCAAGATACATTTCATCATTACACTTATAATATATACTTTGTATTATAACCCTTAAACCTTAAAATAATTATAACCTATAGTTTTTAAAGGCTATAATTTCGAACAGCCCCAAGGACTGTTTTAATTAAATTCCCACCACCAAACTTAACTTTGTATATTTACCAATCTTCCCAATTATAATATATAGTTTTCTAATGCCATTAAAACTATATATCATACATATGTCTTTATGAAATCTTATATATAACTCCAAAAATTACCAAACTATACCAAAAGGTTATAAAATTATTCCTAACCTTATACTTTCTTTAAATCTCGGTTTTACTCATTTGTTACCCATTTGTAACAATGTTATAAAAATCATATATTATACTTATATAATTCATATAAACTCCAAATTTAACCAAATAAACTTCTAAAAATTCCTAATAACTTAAGGACTGTACTAAATCCCATTTAGTACCCCAAAGTTTCGGAAATTACATTATAGCCCATCTTATAAATCTTTTACAATTTAATACTTATCTTGATATAAGGTTGTATTTTATTTCTTAAATTCTCCAAACTTGGTCAAAGTCTCTATATAGTCAACTTTGACTTCTAATGCCAAAAGGGTACCAAACTTTCGGTAATTAAGTTATACCCTATACTTTTCTATTTTTACAATTTGACTCAAAACTTTATAAAATGTTATAATTTTATTTAAATTCATTTAAAAACCCTAAATTCCTCTAAATTAAGCCCACGGCTTATATTTTACCAATAATTACGGTTTGGCCCCAACTTAATTATATAAGCATAAATCTAACTAAATAAGCTTATAAACTTAAATTAAAATGGCCTAATGACACGGCCTTTTTACAACCTTGAACTTGCAAAATAAATTACACTTTAAATGTCTTAAAATATAGTATAACTCACGGCCTCACCATAGATTATTTATTTTCCACATAATGTCATAATTTGACCATTATGTTAATTAAATCTCTTAAATGACAACTTAATTTAGTCATTTTTTCCATTTTTAGGTTAATATAACCCATATTATTAACTTCCCTCTAGGCATAATTAATATATAAGTTAGGAAATCATAAAATCATAAGTTTTAAGGTGTTTATACCTTGATTTCTCCTTGTATAAACTCGGCCACTTGAAGGAAAATTCACCACATCATTTAGACATGTTTAATCCACAAAAATGAGATATGGTATACTCCAAGCTTGAGCTTACCATAAGGAACAATTAATGTAAGATTTAAGGCAAAAATCACCTTAAAAATGCAAGGGGACTTCAATAGGGATTCGCCCTGAATTAAGCACACCACAACGTGTTAAATTCACCATATAGACATAGGAAATAGCTAGACAACAACAAGCTGCCTTGGTATTAGGTTTTACCTTGGAAAAATGCCTTAAAGAAGGGTATTTCCTTTAGATCGGCCACCCTTGCTCCAAATGGCTAACCAACTGAATGAACATGTAAATATGAAGATTATGAGTGTATAAACTCATAAAAATCAAAGGAAGAAAATTGGATTAAGAGTAGAGAAGCTTAAGGTATTTTTTACCCTAAAATGCAAATTTGGGAAACCTTGGTCCCTATACTTGCTTCAGCCAAAATTGGTTGGTGTTCTATCCTAAAAAACTGAGAATAAGCCTAGGAAGTGATGAGCCACGAGATCTAAGTGTAGGTAGTGAAGAGGTGAAGAAAAAGAGCCAAAATAAGCCTTAAACCATTACCTTAGGAGCTTAAGAGTTAGATCTACCTAACACCCCTACCGCTAATACCGTCATTACCGTCCAATCTCCTTATACATTCGTACTCACGAGCGGATACATTCATACTCAACGGCGGGGTGGTACAATGCCGTTAGTCACCGCGTGACTAACAAGGCTACTAATACATACAGCATCGGTCTGATGGACTGGAATATCCGAGTATTACTCAATACAATACATACTCTCATTACATACTGGATACTACAATACTCAATTCGATACAATGCTCCACAATTCAGTACAAGATAATACTCTACACATACCGAGTTTACTAGGTTCCAAAATCAATACAGTACTTTTCCCGAATTCATACATACTCACTAGGAGTCAATCTGCTACCCATTCCTCACAAACTAGATACTTCTAATTACAAGGCGCGCCACCGGTCTCTTACCTTGACCGTATCCGCTCCGGGTACCTGTGCACTAAAAACGTTCCCCCGAGGGGGTCAGCTTTCGCTGAATATGATAACCGCATACCCCGCGTACTAGCGAGGGTACCGACCATTTGGTCGAATACATGCAATTCATTTGCAATACATATATTCATACATACATACATACATGCTCTCATTCACGATACTACAATACTACACAAGTATACATACATACACTGAACAGACTGCTTGGAAGACAATACGAGTCAACCAATACTTACTTACCATCTTCCGGATATAATACACAGTACATACTCATTATATACAATACGCAAACGGAGATACAATTCTCCAATACATACAAAGGTCCAGTTAGCTTCATTACCACCCGGGTTAATCGGGTGTTCGGTACTCTTTACTTCCGGTCAATGACTTACAATAGTCAAGACCACATACACATACAATACTTACTTCTTACATACTTTACTTCCAGTAAGTCGTATGACCTGGGCAGGGATTACTACATCCCCCACCGGGCTTTAGGGTGGCCCACTAATCCAGGATGCTACCCATTCAAGGGAATTGGTCCATAGAAAAGATTACAGCCCGGATTCGGATCCAACCTCTTGTGTTTCCTTATCCTCACGCGTGGCCGAACTATATCAGACTTCTACTCATTCCATTTACTCATTACTCATGTTAGGAGTTAGATTGTTAGGAATTAGTAGAAGTCGGTACTTCATTCCCATACATCTACACACAAGTACACATTACATACACATACCCTTCATTCTCATTCATACATTTCATGAATTATACAAACTAAATGTTCAAGAAGATACAATCAAGAACAAAATAGTTCAAACACAATTAGGTGCAATAAAAGTCCGATTCGTGTATTTATCTTATTGGTGATAACATAAGCACACAAATCGGGGTAACCAGGTTAGGATACAGAGCATGAAGAAATCATACCGTACACCGTCGTATTCGCACTACCGGTTCCTTGGAGATCAACTATTCGATTCCTATACATACATGGAGTAGTATGATCAATGATCTATTATTGATCTAACTTACTCCTTCATTGATACTTTCAATATTTACTTACCACTTCATCACTTTCTTACTTGATTATAAAACCGTCCTTTTCTTTACTACTTCTTAAACTTGTTTTCTTACTAATTTACTTACTTTCTTACCATTACTACTTCATTAATGGTGTATTACCACCTACATATGCTTATATGTGTATAGGCATATATATACATGATTACTATAATCATATAATAAAACACTTTTTTTTTTACTCGACCGAACTTGCAAGTCCGGTCGCAAGTTCGGTCCAAGTCAGTAGGCTACATCGTGTGAAAATTCCAGGGCCGACCGACCTTGCAAGTCCGGTCCCAAGGTCGGTCCATTCCAGTAAGTTTCATATGTGAAATTTTTAGCCCGCCGACCTTGCAAGTCCGGTCGCAAGGTCGGTCCATTCCAGTAGCTTGCATTACGGGAATTTTTCTGGCCGACCGAACTTGCAAGTCCGGTCGCAAGTTCGGTCCATTCCAAAGGTTTCAGACGGGAGAAATTTCTGGTCCGACCGAACTTGCAAGTCCGGTCGCAAGGTCGGTCGATTCTAGAAGGTTTCTCGTCTTTGTAAATCTGGGCTCGACCGACCTTGCAAGTCCGGTCCCAAGGTCGTCCGGCCCAGTACTTCAGTTTTAAAATCTGTTTTTGGGTGTTTCTTTACCCATTGTTTCCCCAATCTTTACCAATACTTCCCTACATGTTTACCACTCATTTAGATACTCTAAATCATCTTAATTCATCTTCCAAACCTACTACTCAATTTCTACTCAACTTACAATTCTTCTTCACTTCTTCCCAACACTTGTATCAGTTTTTCATTCTCCCCTTGCTACAGATTTTATTCCTTCTACTATGCTACAGATTTTTCACTGAACACTTATCCTCCAATACTCCCTCATCCAATGCCACTCTTAGCATCTTAAATTCATTAACTCACAATAATTCCATCCCATTTACAAACTCATATTCCAATCTGTTACAAGCTACTAAACACTCATTTCCAAATCTGTTTCACGATACTAAACTACTCATTTCCAAATCTGTTTCACAATACTAAACTACTCATTTCCAAATCTCTCCAATTACACCTAGTTTACTTCCTCTTCTTAAACACTTAAGTCCTCTCATTCCTACACAAAATTTGACATAGTCTCCCCTATATTTTAACATTCTCCACACATTATTTCAGCCCACAAATTGCTCATTCACATACCTGTTTATTCAATACACTATACACGCAATTCAACTCCATTACACACATTAAAATTCCTGCACATACACATTCACTACCCAATGTTTTCCCAAGTTTTTAAACACCGTTTAAGAACTTCAAAACTGTTACAATATCATTCCTCATTATACTACAACATACTTACTACTCATTACTCAATACCTTACACATTTTGGCTACACAAAATCTGTTACATTACACAATACAAAACTAGTCCAAGGTAAGAGCAATTACCTTGTCTGCTAGTTTTTCTTTCTTTCTTTCCTTCTCCTCTTTTCCTCTTTCCTTCTTCCCTTGTTCTCGGTTTTTGTTCAAGAATGGCAATGCTACAGCAAGCCATACATACCCATACTAGTTTAGCACCTTAACTTAAACTAACCCTAGAATTTAGATGTTTTAGGGTTTAGAAAAAGAGTATTACCTTCCAACCAATGTGTGGAGTCCTTGTCTAGCAAATGAACAAGATTCCTAGCGCAAATGAGTAGCCAAAATCGGCTGGAATGCAAGGAGTAAAACAAGACTCACTTTGAATTTTCGTTTTGAATGTAAGGGCTAGAAAAAGATAGGTTTTCAAGAATATTTTTACCTCAAAATGACAAGGAGGTGAAGGTGCTTCTAATGGTGGTACTCAAGCTTCAAATGGAGAATACCCATGGAGATGAAAATGGTCGTTTTCGATTTTTGAAAGGAGGAATGTGTTCTCCTTTGCAAGGGGATTACAATGATGTAATTTTTGTTGAGTTTGGAGAAGGTTTGAGTGGTCAAAGAGAGGAGAGAAGGAGAGAGTTTTGTGGGTTTCTTCAAAACTCCATGGCCATCGCAAGGAAGGAGAAGAAATAGAGAAGGAGGGGGGGAGATTACGTGAGTGAGGATAGGAGAGTAGGAGAGAGAGAGCCCCTTCTTCTTTTTCTACTTTTCTACTTATTTCTTTTGTTTTTAGCTAATCAGACACATTAAGAGAGTGAGGAAGGGGGAGAAGTTGGCCGGTCCACATGTGCACACACACTCACACAATTTAAATTTTTATTTGCAAAGTGGACACACTAAGTTGGTTTATTTGTATTCTCACCCCACAACTTCCCGGTTGTTACAGTTTTTTACTAACCGGAACCCATTTTCCGGAATTTTCTCGTTTAATTACTTTTATTGGTTCTAAAGCTCCACTAATATTTATTAGTGACTATTTAGTTGACCAAAATTGTTACGAGTCTGTTTGACCCGCTTAAAGTCACGTTTTCTCGGTTTCCTCGAAAAACGCGCTTTAAGGTTTTTTTATGCTTTTAACCCATTTTAAAGGTCTGTTTCCTTCAGGATTTGTTCCCTCATATTATTTAGGCATTATTAAGCCTTAAGAATCCATATAATACTCTAACCGAGGTCTCATACCTCCTATGGTTATTTAACGCTTATTTAGCGTTTTCCGCTTTCTAAGCGTTTCTTTATTTCTTTTGGATTTATTTTCCTTACCAAAATTACTTAGGCCCGTAATTACTATATTAGAATAATTAAATCACCATTTTTAAGTTTGGGGTATTTCAATCTACCCCCCTTAAGAACTTTGTCCTCAAAGTTGCTCGAGGTCATGGGATTACTATACTTACTCATCCATACTTATCTAATGCCAAAGCCATACATTCTCCCTCTTTACCAATCCCAATCCGTTGCTCCAGGTTCCTACATACTATACCATACCATACCATACTAATGCACAATAATTACTTCGATCCGCATTGCTACCGACCATCCGGTTCCTCATTACCAATTTATACATACATACAATGCAAGGATATTCCCAAAGCAGTGCATTACACATACAATCCCGCAGGCACTCAGGTCATCTAGACACAAGACTCCTTTATGTCCTGCTGCCCTTGGAATAATACAATATGATATACTACTACCTTCTCAGGTATACACTCCAAGCCAATCCTTCAACTCCAGGCCAAGAAACTTCTTTCACAACTACTACTTAGGATTCTTCCAAAGCATACAACTCCAAATTCCAATTGTATTTATTACCTCTATCCTATGTGTGATTCTTGTGACCACTTGAGGGGAGCTTCAAGAATTATTCGACCCTGATGTGATCAGCATCAGTGTCGAACTATCTCTCCACCCCAATTGTGTTCGGTTTCCCTTGATCTGATCAGGATCAAGTTCGACCTCCCACATCAGTTTCAAACAACAGATAATTCAATCGTTTTCATTTTCTACCTTTTTACTCTTCCTGGTCATAATTACAATTTCATACAACTCCAAAGGATGGAATCCAGTCCATCAACCATTCTCAATCTACTTCCCAAATACTTTCCTCGGAATTCGATGCCTAAGTGCTCATTTCATTAACCTTCTCCACTTTCTTCCATTACCCTCTATTATCTCTACTATTCGGGCTAGGGAATACTGTACTTATGAAATTCAGCTGTCCTCAATTTACTTCCAATAGCGTACTTACGAATACCCCACTCGTGGGTTACATTCCTCTACTACTCATAGTCAATCCGTACTACTTCTTTAAGAATACAATACTTGTGAGCTCCGTCCACTACTCATTCTCAATTGTCTCAAGACAGTCTCCTAGGGAACTCAATTTCCTCTAGGTTATACATCGGTTTTATACCGACTCTTGCATTGTAGTGCCATGTCTAACTTCAAATAGACGCCCACTACAGGGATTATCATTTCCCCAAGAGTTACTCTACTCCTCTTTACTAATACTTTTACACTGGGGTTACAAGATGGGTATATTCATCCTATGGTATTCGCATCTCTCGTGACTAATTACCACAGTTAGAATATGAATGAATACGTATGTTTATTTAACATAAGTACCAATCATTAAATAAATTCTCATTTGTGCTATGCACATTATAGTTTGTGTTTTGTTCATGAAACTTACATTAAGCGGTTTTCGCTCTACCCCCCCCCCCCCTTAAAGGGGATTACGCCCACGTAATCTACCATATTTTACTATTACACATTGGTTTACTCGATTTGGCCAATCTGAAGCGCTTAGCTTCACTATGATATACTATACAGTATGCTCTGGTCAAAGGGTCTTAACCATGTCAATGGTTTAGTCTTTGCACCAAGAATTCCTATTGAGTTTATTTAACTCATAACCAATTCGGTTCTAGCCTATTAGGCTTCAAGGCATTAATAGCCATTCTTTCATACTTACTGGGTATATTAAACCTCTTAGTTAGGGCCCACTAGCTTCTGCTGCGCGGCCCTGATAACCTTAGTGCTTAATTGGCTCTTTGGTTATACTAGATGTGCTACTCATCGCCTTTTTATCCCTCTATTGTGGAAATAAGGTTTACTAACAGTGTGGTATTCTTTTACCGCTGTTTGAATTCAATGAGTTTTAGATTGTAACCAGCTCTTTCGTAATATTATACATACTATTCGTACTCTCACGATTATTCACTAAGTTCCTCCGACTTGTTGCCGGGCGAGGTTAAGTCACTACCTAGTTGTAGTGCTTCCTCTATTGTCACTAGCTTTTGAATTCTACCAGTTTTTCTGGTTCAGTACAAATGTTCTTTACTTGTATGACCTTGCATTTTCCATGCGTCGGTCCTAGTGACTTTCTTAATTCTTCTTTCACCCTTTTATTCCAATGGAATTCACATCTTGTGATTGTTAGTGTGCTTGCACTCTTAGTGCTTCTTTGGCCTTAGGCCGCACGGTTTGTTGCTAAGCCTGCTTGACTGGCTTATGCCCTGTTGTTGGTGAAAGAAAAGTTTACTACGATTTACGTTGTCCATATTCCTAGCTATCCCGCTAGGTCATTAGCTGTACAAATGCAATACCAAAACACTCAGTCATACAGAGTGCAGAGGCGTAAACGCTTGACAGTAATTCCCTTATGTGATAGGGATGGATATTTCGCCTGTCTTCTCATACTTATACTCCGTGTCATCGTCTTACTACTTCTTCTTAGCGGTCGCTTATTGCGCACCATACTCTTACTCATTACATGACATCGTTTTTACTGTCTTTGTTACTGTGGTAGTTCCTCTTCACTCATTGCCATTGTCATTGGCACCATTTCCTTATGGTATGAACACTGAGGGTTTCCTCTGTTCGTGTGTATGGCGGTTGTCGTAGCATACCGCAATGTTACTATATTCCCAATGTGGGAATGTTTCATTTCCATTCAGGTTTCATGTGTGGGTTGGCTTACCTCACATTATTTCATAATCGATAATGCAATTTACCAAGTGTCTTGGTTGACTGTGGATGAAGTGATTCATCAGGTCATCGGCTCTCTTGAGCGTTGGTCATTCGTGGTGCCCAATGTGCACTCACATTAATTGTTTCTGATAATTACTGTCTCCTCAGTGCTGAGCATTGGTTATAGGCTCTAGCTATGCAGTTTTACTTTTGCATGTACATTACCGGGACATCCCAAGAACTTTAATGGTTTTCTTGTCTCGTTCCCCAATTAAAGAGTATTCTATCACTGGTAGGTGAAAGTTCTCGTTGAGGGGTGTGTTTCCACTCATAGGTCTCATGACAAGGTTTACCATGTAAGTATTTATACAGTGGTTCACCACATGATTGGGTGCATAAGGAGTATACTTACTCCTTCGAGCTTCGATGCTCTTAAGCGATGTGCTTCTACAGTCCACAGCCTCTCGTAGGCGTAGTGGGTTCGAAATCTCATTTCCTTATCCGTTGTCTCTTGGCCGTATCTATACGCACAAGTTTTGTTGTTATAGTAGATGAAAGCCTTTTCTAAGGGTTCACATCATCACCGCATTGGTGGTCTTCGATTAACGAGGGGTACTTTTCCTCGAGTCTCTATAGTGTCCAGACGTGGACTAGGCCAATGTTGGCATTTATCCCGATTTCTATGCCCTGTGTTATCATCGCTACAGAAGGCATGAAAGTAGTTAAAGCTTGTCAACTGCATACTAGACTGATGCTCTAGTGACAGTGACGCTTAGTTGACCATTACTCCAATCCACTCAAGAGGTTGGGTTTAAATTGGTGGTCCAGTTGTTGATTTCTTGTCATATGGGATAATATTTCTTGTAAGTCTTATTATCCACTGGTGTGGTTTTGCAACCATTTCAGTTTACACAACGTATTTGGTTTGTGGCCCTTAAGCCTTATTGCTGCAAGCTATGCTCTTCGCAAGCTGCTTACACATGTTTCTACTCCATGTATACTCCGTAGGTTGGAGGTATTACTAGGCTCCATGGTAAGTCATGACATCACGCTTCCGTTCATAGGAGACCCTTTAGGCAAGCTGATGCTAATTTAGGGTATTTCCCGTTAAGTGAAATCCCTTCGGTGTTCTAACCGAATATTTGTTCTAGCTTCCGTGCTCTTATCAAGACACTTGTTCAACTGCTGTTATCTCAGACACCCTTCAAGGATTGCTCCTGGGTGCCGTTGGATCACGCCGTTACATCCGGTTGATGTTTATGACATGTGTTGTCCTATATACCATCTTATGGTGTTGTATTAAGCTATTCCCTTTAGATTTATAACGTCTCCCTTCGTTGGGTAGACCGTTTATACTTGCTCCTAGCGCTTGATACTAGGTTTAATATTCCTTTCAATGATGGATTTTACTTCATGGTAATCTCGTGATTGCTCTTGGGAGTTCTATCCCATTTGTCGAGCATTATAGTGTTCATGTTTAGGCAGTGGCCTTACTGTGTTAGGCTGGGTATACTTTCTAGCTGTCATATATTTGCTTGATGTCTTTGAGACATATCCATTGTCCATACCGACTAGTCTGTGCTCTCTCCACTTCCTAGTCCTTACTCCTTATCTTCAGATGGATTCTCTGAGTTCCTTTATGCTTAATTGTCTGAGGTGTCCAATTGTTCTGGTTTGAACTTACTGATGGTCCGTAGAACGGAGTCGACTACTTCCCGTGTTTCGTACACTACATGTTTACATACGTGGGGTACCATGTTGATACGTTACCACTTACACAACTATATGTCAGGCCCGTAAGCTCCTTCGGAGTGCAGTTGTCCCACATCCCGTAATCGGGTACACTCGTAGTGTTCGTCACACGCCTAGGTGAAGTATTCTATTGTCAACTCCTCTTGTATCATTCCATGATACTCACCGTAATTCTGCTGATTTGGTTTTAAAATCCAAGGTTTTTAAAAGAAGTTGTGGTTTGGAAAGAGGAATTCGGGTTTGAAAACAATGGTTCAGTGTTAACAGAAATCTCCCATGGCACAACCATGCTTGAGGTCTTGACCAAGTCTAGCTTCATGCTGACTGGTATGAGGTTAAAGTAATGGTCAGGCCGTCGGGCCTTTCCAAGGTTCCATACTCCTAGTTGTTAGGATGTGTGATCCTGTAGCTGCTTCTTGTAGCCACGGTACATTACTATGTACCTGTGGTGTGTTAGAGTTCCTTTACATATTTCTGCCCCTTCTGCACTTGCCGTGGCAAGTGCGTGGTACTGGTGGTTTTTGGGTAATTCTATACCCATCACGGTATGGTTTCCATTCATGATTGGTAATCTTGCTTACTCTTCCTTTGATCTTGTTGATCATTTACTTAGGTTAATCACTCTTCTGAGTAACTTCTCAGTGAGTTTGACATAGCTGTCATTGATCAGGGTACTTCTCCAATCCTTGGAGCTTCCCCTTTGACTTGGTTGTGTTGTTCCTTGTTGCTTATTCCCACACACTTGTTGTGGTTACTGAGCCTGATTTGGTTTAGGCACTACAGTTGTAGTTACGTCAGATTATATCTTGTGAATATTCTTGTAGCTGTCTGAGCTATGTTGGCCAGGTTTGTAACCTTTTTGGCGTTGTATTTTTGGAGTCAGTCACTCCCGACTATGTCCTTAGCCAGCTAGCTCACCGTTGGTGGTGCTGCTTGGCTATTACTGTTGTCCCGTAGACTTGTGTCTCGGGTTTCATTACTGCTCCTGTTTCCATTTCGTTGCACGGTTAGTGCTTCTTTTCCTGTTGCTGGTTGTTTAGCTAGGTTTTGTGACTGCTAAGCATGTCGCCCCATGCTGTTGCAAGTTATAGCCTCCTTGTGGTTGGAGTGTTTATACTACCGCTATTAAGTGCGGCTATTGTTGTTCACCCGGGATCCACTTCCGGGTCTTCCATTTCTCGGAATCTACCATACGTCGGTTCTTGTTTACTGTGTGATTGCTTCACAACTGCCAGATCGGGGTTTTCCCCGAGTATGAGAAGGCTTTTCTTCTCTCTGGCGTCCTTTCCCAAGTTATACAATGGGGTTTGCGGTGGGCGGGACTGGTGTTGTAGGTATCCGGTACTCACCGGGAGTTCCTAACTAGCATCTCTCTAATGCTATCACTCAGCCCATAGCCCAAAGCTTCTAATTCCTAACTCGGTATTTCCTAAGCTCGGTATTTCCAGTCATCAGAGCGACACTTCGCTCTGATACCACTTTTTGTAACACCCCTACCGCTAATACCGTCATTACCGTCCAATCTCCTTATACATTCGTACTCACGCAGCGGATACATTCATACTCAACGGCGGGTGGTACAATGCCGTTAGTCACCCGCGTGACTAACAAGGCTACTAATACATACAGCATCGGTCTGATGGACCGGAATATCCGAGTATTACTCAATACAATACATACTCTCATTACATACTGGATACTACAATACTCCATTCGATACAATGCTCCACAATTCAGTACAAGATAATACTCTACACATACCGAGTTTACTAGGTTCCAAAATCAATACAGTACTTCTCCCGAATTCATACATACTCACTAGGAGTCAATCTGCTACCCATTCCTCACAAACTAGATACTTCTAATTACAAGGCGTGCCACCGGTCTCTTACCTTGACCGTATCCGCTCCGGGTACCTGCGCACTAAAAACGTTCCCCCGAGGGGGTCAGCTTTCGCTGAATATGATAACCGCATACCCCGCGTACTAGCGAGGGTACGCCGACCATTTGGTCGAATACATGCAATTCATTTGCAATACATATATTCATACATACATACATACATGCTCTCATTCACGATACTACAATACTACACAAGTATACATACATACGCACAGAACAGTACATGCTTGGAAGACAATACGAGTCAACCAATACTTACTTACCATCTTCCGGAATATACATACACAGTACATACTCATTATATACACAATACGCAATACGGAGATACAATTCTCCAATACATACAAAGGTCCAGTTAGCTTCATTACACACCCGGGTTAATCGGGTGTTCGGTACTCTTTTACTTCCGGTCAATGACTTACAATAGTCAAGACCAATACACATACAATACTTACTTCTTACATACATTACTTCCAGTTAAGTCGGTATGACCTCCGGGCAGGGATTACTACATCCCACCACCGGGCTTTAGGGTGGCCCACTAATCCAGGATGCTACCCATTCAAGGGAATTGGTCCATGGAAAAGATTACAGCCAGGATTCGGATCCAACCTCTTGTGTTTCCTTATCCTCACGCGTGGCCGAACTATATCGGACTTCTACTCATTCCATTTACTCATTACTCATGTTAGGAGTTAGATTGTTAGGAATTCGTAGAAGTCGGTACTTCATTCCCATACATCCATACAATACACAAGTACACATTACATACACATACCCTTCATTCTCATTCATACATTTCATGAATTATACAAACTAAATGTTCAAGAAGATACAATCAAGAACAAAATAGTTCAAACACAATTAGGTGCAATAAAAGTCCGATTCGTGTATTTATCTTATTGGAGATCACATAAGCACACAAATCGGGGTAACCAGGTTAGGATACAGAGCATGAAGAAATCATACCGTACACCGTCGTATTCGCACTACCGGTTCCTTGGAGATCAACTATTCGATTCCTATACATACATGGAGTAGCATGATCAATGATCTATTATTGATCTAACTTACTCCTTCATTGATACTTTCAATATTTACTTACCACTTCATCACTTTCTTACTTGATTATAAAACCTTCCTTTTCTTACTACTTCTTAAACTTGTTTTCTTATAATTTACTTACTTTCTTACCATTACTACTTCATTAATGGTGTATTACCACCTACATATGCTTATATGTGTATAGGCATATATATACATGATTACTATAATCATATAATAAAACACTTTTTTTTTTTTGACTCGACCGAACTTGCAAGTCCGGTCGCAAGTTCGGTCCAAGTCAGTAGGCTACATCGTGTGAAAATTCCAGGGCCGACCGACCTTGCAAGTCCGGTCCCAAGGTCGGTCCATTCCAGTAAGTTTCGTATGTGAAATTTTTAGCCCGACCGACCTTGCAAGTCCGGTCGCAAGGTCGGTCCATTCCAGTAGCTTGCATTACGGGAATTTTTCTGGCCGACCGAACTTGCAAGTCCGGTCGCAAGTTCGGTCCATTCCAGAAGGTTTCGGACGGGAGAAATTTCTGGTCCGACCGAACTTGCAAGTCCGGTCGCAAGGTCGGTCGATTCCAGAAGGTTTCTCGTCTTTGTAAATCTGGGCTCGACCGACCTTGCAAGTCTGGTCCCAAGGTCGGTCCGGCCCAGTACTTCAGTTTTAAAATCTGTTTTTGGGTGTTTCTTTACCCATTGTTTCCCCAATCTTTACCAATACTTCCCTACATGTTTACCACTCATTTAGATACTCTAAATCATCTTAATTCATCTTCCAAACCTACTACTCAATTTCTACTCAACTTACACAATTCTTCTTCACTTCTTCCCAACACTTGTATCAGTTTTTCATTCTCCCCTTGCTACAGATTTTATTCCTTCTACTATGCTACAGATTTTTCACTCAACACTTATCCTCCAATACTCCCTTATCCAATGCCACTCTTAGCATCTTAAATTCATTAACTCACAACCTAATTCCATCCCATTTACAAACTCATATTCCAATCTGTTACAAGCTACTAAACACTCATTTCCAAATCTGTTTCACGATACTAAACTACTCATTTCCAAATCTGTTTCACAATACTAAACTACTCATTTCCAAATCTCTCCAATTACACCTAGTTTACTTCCTCTTCTTAAACACTTAAGTCCTCTCATTCCTACACAAAATTTGACATAGTCTCCCCTATATTTTAACATTCTCCACACATTATTTCAGCCCACAAATTGCTCATTCACATACCTGTTTATTCAATAGACTATACACGCAATTCAACTCCATTACACACATTAAAATTCTTGCACATACACATTCACTACCCAATGTTTTCCCAAGTTTTTAAACACCGTTTAAGAACTTCAAAACTGTTACAATATCATTCCTCATTATACTACAACATACTTACTACTCATTACTCAATACCTTACACATTTTGACTACACAAAATCTGTTACATTACACAATACAAACTAGTCCAAGGTAAGAGCAATTACCTTGTCTTGCTAGTTTTTCTTTCTTTCTTTTCCTTCTCCTCTTTCCTTCTTCCCTTGTTCTCGGTTTTTGTTCAAGAATGGCAATGCTACAGCAAGCCATACATACCCATACTAGTTTAGCACCTTAACTTAAACTAACCCTAGAATTTAGATGTTTTAGGGTTTAGAAAAAGAGTATTACCTTCCAACCAATGTGTGGAGTCCTTGTCTAGCAAATGAACAAGATTCCTAGCCCAAATGAGTAGCCAAAATCGGCTGGAATTCAAGGAGTAAACAAGACTCACTTTGAATTTTCGTTTTGAATGTAAGGGCTAGAAAAAGATAGGTTTTCAAGAATATTTTTACCTCAAAATGACAAGGATGAAGGTGCTTCTAATGGTGGTACTCAAGCTTCAAATGGAGAATACCCATGGAGATGAAAATGGTCGTTTTCGATTTTTGAAAGGAGGAATGTGTTCTCCTTTGCAAGGGGATTACAATGATGTAATTTTTGTTGAGTTTGGAGAAGGTTTGAGTGGTCAAAGAGAGGAGAGAAGGAGAGAGTTTTGTGGGTTTCTTCAAAACTCCATGGCCATCGCAAGGAAGGAGAAGAAATAGAGAAGGAGGGGGGGAGATTACGTGAGTGAGGATAGGAGAGTAGGAGAGAGAGCCCCTTCCTTTTTCTACTTTTCTACTTATTTCTTTTGTTTTTAGCTAATAAGACACATTAAGAGAGTGAGGAAGGGGGGAAGTTGGCCGGTCCACATGTGCACACACACACACAATTTAAATTTTTATTTGCAAAGTGGACACACTAAGTTGGTTTATTTGCATTCTCACCCCACAACTTCCCGGTTGTTACAGTTTTTTACTAACCGGAACCCATTTTCCGGAATTTTCTCGTTTAATTACTTTTATTGGTTCTAAAGCTCCACTAATATTTATTAGTGACTATTTAGTTGACCAAAATTGTTACGAGTCTGTTTGACCCGCTTAAAGTCATGTTTTCCCGGTTTCCTCGAAAAACGTGCTTTAAGGTTCTTTTATGCTTTTAACCCATTTTGAAGGTCTGTTTCCTTCGGGATTTGTTCCCTCATATTATTTAGGCATTATTAAGCCTTAAGAATCCATATAATACTCTAACCGAGTCTCATACCTCCTATGGTTATTTAACGCTTATTTAGCGTTTTCCGCTTTCTAAGCGTTTCTTTATTTCTTTTGGATTTATTTTCCTTACCAAAATTACTTAGGCCCGTAATTACTATATTAGAATAATTAAATCACCATTTTTAAGTTTGGGGTATTTCAATCTACCCCCCTTAAGAACTTTGTCCTCAAAGTTGCTTGAGGTCATGGGATTACTATACTTACTCATCCATACTTATCTAATGCCAAAGCCATACATTCTCCTCTTTACCAATCCCAATCCGTTGCTCCAGGTTCCTACATACTATACCATACCATACCATACCATACTAATGCACAATAATTACTTCGATCCGCATTACTACCGACCATCCGGTTCCTTATTACCAATTTATACATACATACAATTCAAGGATATTCCCAAAGCAATGCATTACACATACAATCCCGCAGGCACTCAGGTCATCTAGACACAGGACTCCTTTATGTCCTGCTGCCCTTGGAATAATACAATATGATATACTACTACCTTCTCAGGTATACGCTCCTAGCCAATCCTTCATCTCCAGGCCAAGAAACTTCTTTCACAACTACTACTTAGGATTCTTCCAAAGCATACAACTCCAAATTCCAATTGTATTTATTACCTCTATCCTATGTGTGATTCTTGTGACCACTTGAGGGGAGCTTCAAGAATTATTCGACCCTGATGTGATCAGCATCAGTGTCGAACTATCTCTCCACCCCAATTTGTTCGGTTCTCTTGATCTGATCAGGATCAAGTTCGACCTCCCACATCAGTTTCAAACAACAGATAATTCAATCGTTTTCATTTTCTACCTTTTTACTCTTCCTGGTCATAATTACAATTTCATACAACTCCAAAGGATGGAATCCAGTCCATCAACCATTCTCAATCTACTTCCCAAATACTTTCCTCGGAATTCGATGCCTAAGTGCTCATTTCATTAACCTTCTCCACTTTCTTCCATTACCCTCTATTATCTCTACTATTCGGGCTAGGGAATACTGTACTTATGAAATTCAGCTGTCCTCAATTTACTTCCAATAGCGTACTTACGAATACCCCACTCGTGGGTTACATTCCTCTACTACTCATAGTCAATCCGTACTACTTCTTTAAGAATACAATACTTGTGGAGCTCCGTCCACTACTCATTCTCAATTGTCTCAAGACAGTCTCCTAGGGAACTCAATTTCCTCTAGGTTATACATCGGTTTTATACCGACTCTTGCATTGTAGTGCCATGTCTAACTTCAAATAAACGCCCACTACAGGGATTATCATTTCCCCAAGAGTTACTCTACTCCTCTTTACTAATACTTTTACACTGGGGTTACAAGATGGGTATATTCATCCTATGGTATTCGCATCTCTCGTGACTAATTACCACAGTTACAATATGAATGAATATGTATGTTTATTTAACATAAGTACCAATCATTAAATAAATTCTCATTTGTGCTATGCACATTATAGTTTCTGTGTTTTGTTCATGAAACTTACATTAAGCGGTTTTCGCTCTACCCCCCCTTAAAGGGGATTACGCCCACGTAATCTACCATATTTTACTATTACACATTGGTTTACTCGATTTGGGCAATCTGAAGCGTTTAGCTTCACTACGATATACTATACAGTATGCTCTGGTCGAAGGGTCTTAACCATGTCACTGGTTTAGTCTTTGCACCAAGAATTCCTATTGAGTTTATTTAACTCATAACCAATTCGGTTCTAGCCTATTAGGCTTCAAGGCATTAATAGCCATTCTTTCATACTTACTGGGTATATTAAACCTCTTAGTTAGGGCCCACTAGCTTCTGCTGCGCGGCCCTGATAACCTTAGTGCTTAATTGGCTCTTTGGTTATACTAGATGTGCTACTCATCGCTTTTTATCCCTCTATTGTGGAAATAAGGTTTACTAACAGTGTGGTATTCTTTTACCGCTGTTTGAATTCAATGAGTTTTAGATTGTAACCAGCTCTTTGGTAATCTATTATACATACTATTCGTACTCTCACGATTATTCACTAAGTTCCTCCGACTTGTTGCCGGGAGGTTAAGTCACTACCTAGTTGTAGTGCTTCCTCTATTGTCACTAGCTTTTGAATTCTACCAGTTTTTCTGGTTCAGTACAAATGTTCTTTACTTGTATGACCTTGCATTTTCCATGCGTCGGTCCTAGTGACTTTCTTAATTCTTCTTTCACCCTTTTATTCCAATGGAATTCACATCTTGTGATTGTTAGTGTGCTTGCACTCTTCGTGCTTCTTTGGCCTTAGGCCGCACGGTTTGTTGCTAAGCCTGCTTGACTGGCTTATGCCCTGTTGTTGGTGAAAGAAAAGTTTACTACGATTTACGTTGTCCATATTCCTAGCTATCCCGCTAGGTCATTAGCTGTACAAATGCAATACCAAAACACTCAGTCATACAGAGTGCAGAGGCGTAAACGCTTGACAGTAATTCCCTTATGTGATAGGGATGGATATTTCTGCCTGTCTTCTCATACTTATACTCCGTGTCATCGTCTTACTACTTCTTCTTAGCGGTCGCTTATTGCGCACCATACTCTTACTCATTACATGACATCGTTTTTACTGTCTTTGTTACTGTGGTAGTTCCTCTTCACTCATTGCCATTGTCATTGGCACCATTTCCTTATGGTATGAACACTGAGGGTTTCCTCTGTTCGTGTGTATGGCGGTTGTCGTAGCATACCGCAATGTTACTATATTCCCAATGTGGGAATGTTTCATTTCCATTCAGGTTTCATGTGTGGGTTGGCTTACCTCACATTATTTCATAATCGATAATGCAATTTACCAAGTGTCTTGGTGAATTGTGCATGAAGTGATTCATCAGGTCATCGGCTCTCTTGAGCGTTGGTCATTCGTGGTGCCCAATGTGCACTCACATTAATTGTTTCTGATAATTACTGTCTCCTCAGTGCTGAGCATTGGTTATAGGCTCTAGCTATGCAGTTTTACTTTTGCATGTACATTACCAGGACATCCTAAGAACTTTAATGGTTTTCTGGTCCCGTTCCCCAATTAAAGAGTATTCTATCACTGGTAGGTGAAAGTTCTCGTTGAGGGGTGTGTTTCCACTCATAGGTCTCATGACAAGGTTTACCATGTAAGTATTTATACAGTGGTTCACCACATGATTGGGTGCATAAGGAGTATACTTACTCCTTCGAGCTTCGATGCTCTTAAGCGATGTGCTTCTACAGTCCACGGCCTCTCGTAGGCGTAGTGGGTTGGAAATCTCATTTCCTTATCCATTGTCTCTTGGCCGTATCTATACGCACAAGTTTTGTTGTTATAGTAGATGAAAGCCTTTTCTAAGGGTTCACATCATCACCGCATTGGTGGTCTTCGATTAACGAGGGGTACTTTTCCTCGAGTCTCTGTAGTGTCCAGACGTGGACTAGGCCAATGTTGGCATTTATCCCGATTTCTATGCCCCTGTGTTATCATCGCTACAGAAGGCATGAAAGTAGTTAAAGCTTGTCAACTGCATACTAGACTGATGCTCTAGTGACAGTGACGCTTAGTTGACCATTACTCCAATCCACTCAAGAGGTTGGGTTTAAATTGGTGGTCCAGTTGTTGATTTCTTGTCATATGGGATAATATTTCTTGTAAGTCTTATTATCCACTGGTGTGGTTTTGCAACCATTTCAGTTTACACAACGTATTTGGTTTGTGGCCCTTAAGCCTTATTGCTGCAAGCTATGCTCTTCGCAAGCTGCTTACACATGTTTCTACTCCATGTATACTCCGTAGGTTGGAGGTATTACTAGGCTCCATGGTAAGTCGTGACATCACGCTTCCGTTCATAGGAGACCCTTTAGGCAAGCTGATGCTAATTTAGGGTATTTCCCGTTAAGTGAAATCCCTTCGGTGTTCTAACCGAATATTTGTTCTAGCTTCCGTGCTCTTATCAAGACACTTGTTCAACTGCTGTTATCTCAGACACCCTTCAAGGATTGCTCCTGGGTGCCGTTGGATCACGCCGTTACATCCGGCTGATGTTTATGACATGTGTTGTCCTATATACCATCTTATGGTGTTGTATTAAGCTATTCCCTTTAGATTTATAACGTCTCCCGTCGTTGGGTAGACCGTTTATACTTGCTCCTAGCGCTTGAGACTAGGTTTAATATTCCTTTCAATGATGGATTTTACTTCATGGTAATCTCGTGATTGCTCTTGGGAGTTCTATCCCATTTGTCGAGCATTATAGTGTTCATGTTTAGGCAGTGGCCTTACTGTGTTAGGCTGGGTATACTTTCCAGCTGTCATATATTTGCTTGATGTCTTTGAGACATATCCATTGTCCATACCGACTAGTCTGTGCTCTCTGCACTTCCTAGTCCTTACTCCTTATCTTCAGATGGATTCTCTGAGTTCCTTTATGCTTAATTGTCTGAGGTGTCCAGTTGTTCTGGTTTGAACTTACTGATGGTCCGTAGAACGGAGTCGACTACTTCCCGTGTTTCGTACACTACATGTATACATACGTGGGGTACCATGTTGATACGTTACCACTTACCCAACTATATGTCAGGCCCGTAAGCTCCTTCGGAGTGCAGTTGTCCCACATCCCGTAATCGGTACACTCGTAGTGTTCGTCACACGCCTAGGTGAAGTATTCTATTGTCAACTCCTCTTGTATCATTCCATGATACTCACCGTAATTCTGCTGATTTGGTTTTAAAATCCAAGGTTTTTAAAAGAAGTTGTGGTTTGGAAAGAGGAATTCGGGTTTGAAAACAATGGTTCAGTGTTAACAGAAATCTCCCATGGCACAACCATGCTTGAGGTCTTGACCAAGTCTAGCTTCATGCTGACTGGTATGAGGTTAAATAATGGTCAGGCCGTCGGGCCTTTCCAAGGTTCCATACTCCTAGTTGTTAGGATGTGTGATCCTGTAGCTGCTTCTTGTAGCCATACATTACTATGTACCTGTGGTGTGTTAGAGTTCCTTTACATATTTCTGCCCCTTCTGCACTTGCCGTGGCAAGTGCATGGTACTGGTGGTTTTTGGGTAATTCTATACCCATCACGGTATGGTTTCCATTCATGATTGGTAATCTTGCTTACTCTTCCTTTGATCTTGTTGATCATTTACTTAGGTTAATCACTCTTCTGAGTAACTTCTCAGTGAGTTTGACATAGCTGTCATTGATCAGGGTACTTCTCCAATCCTTGAAGCTTCCCCTTTGACTTGGTTGTGTTGTTCCTTGTTGCTTATTCCCACACGCTTGTTGTGGTTACTGAGCCTGATTTGGTTTAGGCACTATAGTTGTAGTTACGTCAGATTATATCTTGTGAATATTCTTGTAGCTGTCTGAGCTATGTTGGCCAGGTTTGTAACCTTTTTGGCGTTGTAGTTTTGGAGTCAGTCACTCCCGACTATGTCCTTAGCCAGCTAGCTCACCGTTGGTGGTGCTGCTTGGCTATTACTGTTGTCCCGTAGACTTGTGTCTCGGGTTTCATTACTGCTCCTGTTTCCATTTCGTTGCACGGTTAGTGCTTCTTTTCCTGTTGCTGGTTGTTTAGCTAGGTTCTGCGACTGCTAAGCATGTCGCCCCATGCTGTTGCAAGTTATAGCCTTCTTGTGGTTGGAGTATTTATACTACCGCTATTAAGTGCGGCTATTGTTGTTCACCCGGGATCCACTTCCGGGTCTTCCATTTCTCGGAATCTACCATACGTCGGTTCTTGTTTACTGTGTGATTGCTTCACAACTGCCAGATCGGGTTTTCCCCGAGTATGAGAAGGCTTTTCTTCTCTCTGGCGTCCTTTCCCAAGTTATACAATGGGGTTTGCGGTGGGCGGGACTGGTGTTGTAGGTATCCGGTACTCACCGGGAGTTCCTAACTAGCATCTCTCTAATGCTATCACTCAGCCCATAGCCCAAAGCTTCTAATTCCTAACTCGGTATTTCCTAAGCTCGGTATTTCCAGTCATCAGAGCGACACTTCGCTCTGATACCACTTTTTGTAACACCCCTACCGCTAATACCGTCATTACCGTCCAATCTCCTTATACATTCGTACTCACGCAGCGGATACATTCATACTCAACGGCGGGTGGTACAATGCCGTTAGTCACCCCGTGACTAACAAGGCTACTAATACATACAGCATCGGTCTGGACCGGAATATCCGAGTATTACTCAATACAATACATACTCTCATTACATACTGGATACTACAATACTCCATTCGATACAATGCTCCACAATTCAGTACAAGATAATACTCTACACATACCGAGTTTACTAGGTTCCAAAATCAATACAGTACTTCTCCCGAATTCATACATACTCACTAGGAGTCAATCTGCTACCCATTCCTCACAAACTAGATACTTCTAATTACAAGGCGTGCCACCGGTCTCTTACCTTGACCGTATCTGCTCCGGGTACCTGCGCACTAAAAACGTTCCCCCGAGGGGGTCAGCTTTCGCTGAATATGATAACCGCATACCCCGCGTACTAGCGAGGGTACGCCGACCATTTGGTCGAATACATGCAATTCATTTGCAATACATATATTCATACATACATACATACATGCTCTCATTCACGATACTACAATACTACACAAGTATACATACATACGCACAGAACAGTACATGCTTGGAAGACAATACGAGTCAACCAATACTTACTTACCATCTTCCGGAATATACATACACAGTACATACTCATTATATACACAATACGCAATACAAAGATACAATTCTCCAATACATACAAAGGTCCAGTTAGCTTCATTACACACCCGGGTTAATCGGGTGTTCGGTACTCTTTTACTTCCGGTCAATGACTTACAATAGTCAAGACCAATACACATACAATACTTACTTCTTACATACTTTACTTCCAGTTAAGTCGGTATGACCTCCGGGCAGGGATTACTACATCCCACCACCGGGCTTTAGGGTGGCCCACTAATCCAGGATGCTACCCATTCAAGGGAATTGGTCCATGGAAAAGATTTCAGCCAGGATTGGATCCAACCTCTTGTGTTTCCTTATCCTCACGCGTGGCCGAAACTATATCGGACTTCTACTCATTCCATTTACTCATTACTCATGTTAGGAGTTAGATTGTTAGGAATTAGTAGAAGTCGGTACTTCATTCCCATACATCCATACAATACACAAGTACACATTACATACACATACCCTTCATTCTCATTCATACATTTCATGAATTATACAAACTAAATGTTCAAGAAGATACAATCAAGAACAAAATAGTTCAAACACAATTAGGTGCAATAAAAGTCCGATTCGTGTATTTATCTTATTGGTGATCACATAAGCACACAAATCGGGGTAACCAGGTTAGGATACAGAGCATGAAGAAATCATACCGTACACCGTCGTATTCGCACTACCGGTTCCTTGGAGATCAACTATTCGATTCCTATACATACATGGAGTAGCATGATCAATGATCTATTATTGATCTAACTTACTCCTTCATTGATACTTTCAATATTTACTTACCACTTCATCACTTTATTACTTGATTATAAAACCTTCCTATTCTTTACTACTTCTTAAACTTGTTTTCTTACTAATTTACTTACTTTCTTACCATTACTACTTCATTAATGGTGTATTACCACCTACATATGCTTATATGTGTATAGGCATATATACATGATTACTATAATCATATAATAAAACACTTTTTTTTTTGTTTGACTCGACCGAACTTGCAAGTCCGGTCGCAAGTTCGGTCCAAGTCAGTAGGCTACATCGTGTGAAAATTCCAGGGCCGACCGACCTTGCAAGTCCGGTCCCAAGGTCGGTCCATTCCAGTAAGTTTCGTATGTGAAATTTTTAGCCCGACCGACCTTGCAAGTCCGGTCGCAAGGTCGGTCCATTCCAGTAGCTTGCATTACGGGTTTTTCTGCCCGACCGAACTTGCAAGTCCGGTCGCAAGTTCGGTCCATTCCAGAAGGTTTCGGACGGGAGAAATTTCTGGTCCGACCGAACTTGCAAGTCCGGTCGCAAGGTCGGTCGATTCCAGAAGGTTTCTCGTCTTTGTAAATCTGGGCTCGACCGACCTTGCAAGTCCGGTACCACGGTCGGTCCGGCCCAGTACTTCAGTTTTAAAATCTGTTTTTGGGTGTTTCTTTACCCATTGTTTCCCCAATCTTTACCAATACTTCCCTACATGTTTACCACTCATTTAGATACTCTAAATCATCTTAATTCATCTTCCAACCTACTACGCAATTTCTACTCAACTTACACAATTCTTCTTCACTTCTTCCCAACACTTGTATCAGTTTTTCATTCTCCCCTTGCTACAGATTTTATTCCTTCTACTATGCTACAGATTTTTCACTCAACACTTATCCTCCAATACTCCCTTCCAATGCCACTCTTAGCATCTTAAATTCATTAACTCACAACCTAATTCCATCCCATTTACAAACTCATATTCCAATCTGTTACAAGCTACTAAACACTCATTTCCAAATCTGTTTCACGATACTAAACTACTCATTTCCAAATCTGTTTCACAATACTAAACTACTCATTTCCAAATCTCTCCAATTACACCTAGTTTACTTCCTCTTCTTAAACACTTAAGTCCTCTCATTCCTACACAAAATTTGACATAGTCTCCCCTATATTTTAACATTCTCCACACATTATTTCAGCCCACAAATTGCTCATTCACATACCTGTTTATTCAATACACTATACACGCAATTCAACTCCATTACACACATTAAAATTCCTGCACATACACATTCACTACCCAATGTTTTCCCAAGTTTTTAAACACCGTTTAAGAACTTCAAAACTGTTACAATATCATTCCTCATTATACTACAACATACTTACTACTCATTACTCAATACCTTACACATTTTGACTACACAAAATCTGTTACATTACACAATACAAAACTAGTCCAAGGTAAGAGCAATTACCTTGTCTTGCTAGTTTTTCTTTCTTTCTTTTCCTTCTCCTCTTTTCCTCTTTCCTTCTTCCCTTGTTCTCGGTTTTTGTTCAAGAATGGCAATGCTACAGCAAGCCATACATACCCATACTAGTTTAGCACCTTAACTTAAACTAACCCTAGAATTTAGATGTTTTAGGGTTTAGAAAAAGAGTATTACCTTCCAACCAATGTGTGGAGTCCTTGTCTAGCAAATGAACAAGATTCCTAGCCCAAATGAGTAGCCAAAATCGGCTGGAATTCAAGGAGTAAAACAAGACTCACTTTGAATTTTCGTTTTGAATGTAAGGGCTAGAAAAAGATAGGTTTTCAAGAATATTTTTACCTCAAAATGACAAGGAGGTGAAGGTGCTTCTAATGGTGGTACTCAAGCTTCAAATGGAGAATACCCATGGAGATGAAAACGGTCGTTTTCGATTTTTGAAAGGAGGAATGTGTTCTCCTTTGCAAGGGGATTACAATGATGTAATTTTTGTTGAGTTTAGAAGGTTTGAGTGGTCAAAGAGAGGAGAAAGGAGAGAGTTTTGTGGGTTTCTTCAAAACTCCATGGCCATCGCAAGGAAGGAGAAGAAATAGAGAGGAGGGGGGGAGATTACGTGAGTGAGGATAGGAGAGTAGGAGAGAGAGAGCCCCTTCTTCTTTTTCTACTTTTCTACTTATTTCTTTTGTTTTTAGCTAATAAGACACATTAAGAGAGTGAGGAAGGGGGGAAGTTGGCCGGTCCACATGTGCACACACACCACACAATTTAAATTTTTATTTGCAAAGTGGACACACTAAGTTGGTTTATTTGCATTCTCACCCCACAACTTCCCGGTTGTTACAGTTTTTTACTAACCGGAACCCATTTTCCGGAATTTTCTCGTTTAATTACTTTTATTGGTTCTAAACCTCCACTAATATTTATTAGTGGCTATTTAGTTGACCAAAATTGTTACGAGTCTGTTTGACCCGCTTAAAGTCACGTTTTCCCGGTTTCCTCGAAAAACGCGCTTTAAGGTTCTTTTATGCTTTTAACCCATTTTAAAGGTCTGTTTCCTCGGGATTTGTTCCCTCATATTATTTAGGCATTATTAAGCCTTAAGAATCCATATAATACTCTAACCGAGGTCTCATACCTCTTATGGTTATTTAACGCTTATTTAGCGTTTTCCGCTTTCTAAGCGTTTCTTTATTTCTTTTGGATTTATTTTCCTTACCAAAATTACTTAGGCCCGTAATTACTATATTAGAATAATTAAATCACCATTTTTAAGTTTGGGGTATTTCATCCATGCTCAAGAACAAAGCTTGAGAGAGTTTGGAAACTGAATGAGCTCGGTTGGAATGGAGCAAGCTCGGCTGGAATGGAGCAAGAGCCAAGGAAATAATTGAAATGAGCATTATTGATTGAAAAATCAACTTTGGTTAATTTATGTCTTGTAATGGCTAATGACTCATCAAGGAGGATAAGGCATCGGTTAATGGAGGGGCTAAGGTGTGGCTCACACGGTTTTGGAGGCCAATTGGAACAATAATGGAGCAAAGGGTGTATTGTTTAATCATAATAATAGAAAGGTAAAAGGTGGTCCCTTAATTTAGGGAGTGGTGTTGGAGTCTTGTCCTTAGTACAAGCAAGTGGCAAATTCAAGCCTCTCTTGCTTGTGGCTGCCGATCCCATGTGGTCCAAGGGGTCAACTTTGACCTCTTGACCATTCTCATTCAATGTTGACTCAAACGGGCCCCCTTTTAGGGTTTTATTAATATTTTAATATTAAATTTGTAAAAATTTGTAAATTTGTGGAATTAAATTCCTAATATGATATAATGTGATATATTATCATATTTAAAGGTAATTATAACCTTTAAGCCCATTAAAAGCCAATTTAGAAGGCAATTACACAAAAACGTGCTTTAAGGTGTTTTAGTGCACGTTTTGTGTTGCAAGGTGCTCCTGAGCTTATTTTTCTTTGAGAATAGTTTTGTTGTGTTCCTTACTTAATTATAATACTTAGGAATCCACTTTGGATCCTATTTGAGGTCATACAATCTTTATGGTGTTTTAAAGCACATTTTTGGCTTTACCGATCTTAAGGCATGTTTTGCCTTGTTGAGATCTTTTAGATTGTTCCCCAATAATATTTAGATGTTTATTAACCATATTAGATCATTAATAGATCATTTAATTAAGTTTTAAAGGTTAGGGGTATTTCAGTCTACCCCCCTTAAAAAGGCTTCGTCCCGAAGTCCTTAATCATCTACAGTTCACCTAAGGAATCAAGTTCCACTAAGTAACCAAACAGTCCATCGCTAGGGAGTATCTCCCACTAGGTTCAGACCTAGTCTATACATACAGCATCCATCTCATTCCATATAGTCAATAATCATGACACATTCATACATAAACAGCACTAAACAAGGTGCGAAACTCATAGTACACAGCACTAGACAAGGTGCAAAACTCATAGTACACAGCACTAGACAAGGTGCAAAACTCATAAAGTACTCAAAGGTGCTTGCAAGGGATACTCCACGCATCCCTATCTACATGTTAGTATCTCGCGAGGATACTCACACATCATTCCACATGTATGTGTGCACATATAGTTAACGTTGACAAATCACAGGGAAGCAGTCTTAAAGACCAGGACTTGACGATCCCCAACCCCATGCTAATCAACGTCTACTACCCGCGGACACACCGGTTTAATAACGAAGGACACTGCGGTCCACGGCTCCTCGGACAGTATCACCTTATTTCCTTAGTCACCCACAGACACACCGGTCTAATGACAAAGGGCTCTGCGGTCCACGGCTCTCTGGGTGATGTCACTCGCAGACACACCGGTCTAATGACGAAGGACTCCACGGTCCACGGCTCTTCTAGTGACGCCCTAAATTCCAATTTCTATTCATATTTGTGTCCACTTGTAGGAAGTTTCGAGAATCATTCAACCCCGACGTGGTCAGCATTAGTGTTGATCTATCTCTCACCTCAATTTGTGTTTGGTTTCCTTGATCGGACCAGGATCAAGTTCAACTTCCCACGTCAATTTCAATCAATCAATTGTTTATTCACTTATAATCTTGTTTCCTCTTGATATTTGCCACCTTGTGTTCTATAGATACACAAGTCAACTAGTGTAATTAACCTAATCACCGGTATATAGGATCATGTATCCTAACCATGTACCAAGTTCACTCTACTTATAATTATTCATATAATTCTTAGAGGTTTTACCTCCACTAGGTCATACATCAGTCTCATGCCGACTCACTCATCGCATTCCAATAATCGGTTTCATACCGAGTCACAAATCATATAGTATGGAGTTTTCTACTCCTTTTATTTGCCATCTCCTACCGAAGCTACCAGATAGACCTACTTGAACTCTCAACCGGAGCTAACAAGTTAGGCGTTTATGTGTTTAATGTTCGCGACGTTTGCATAAATAATCGGAAATAGAATAAGAACACTCTATCTGTTCTCCCCTTCCTATTCATCACGACAATGCGAACTAATATATATATATATATATATATATATTCGTACACATAATACATCACAATATTACCTCACGTAATATAACACAGTCATGACACTTGTACTCTACGTACAATAATAGTTTGCAGCATGTGTACCATGCGCTACGTACTCCTACGTACGGTATATTTTAAGCGTGCGAAATCGCTCTACCCCCCTTAAAAATGATTACGCCCACGTAGTCTAATAAGTTCAAGATGTTCCATTCCAGTGGAATTATTCGTGTCACTATGTGCTACGTATTTCGTTACCCCTTCTTTTTTTTTGGTTGGGCTTTAGCCCCTTAGGGTATACCGCCTGTCTCGGTTAGGTTGTGGTATATTCATATACGGTTTGATCGGGAGGTGTAAACATATCATTTGTTTCCCTAAACCGCTAGGTACGTCCCCTAAGCAATTGGGCCCCTCCTCCAGCAAGCAGTCTGCCCAACTACTATATGGTTAGTTTACCCATTTTAGGTGGTAATTTCATGTCGGTTTCAACTCCATGTGACGGTGTTTTCTACACGGTCTTCCATAATTATGGGAATGGAGTAATTTATTCGGCTGCGTGGTATCGTTAGTCACACACGCTTATTATTTCAACTAGCCATTCTATTCAGCCCTCCTGAATTCTATACATGCTCATGGTATATTTCCATGAGTTCATGCCACCCTACCGAACTAACCTTCGGTATAAGGGTTGTCGAGCTATGCTCTAGCACCTAGTGCCTGCAATAGTTGTCTCTAAAATATCAAGACGAGTCTGATATGCGCATCTAACTGGCGCCTCATGACTCCAAGTTATTTCCCTCTGGAATGAGTTCGTTCTTTGGGTACCTTGTAGGTCTGCTTTTGCTAGTGTGAACTCGTATCCCTCGTGTGTTGGTAATCTCCTGTAATGCTCACTTTTGCCCTTCGTCTGTTGTAATCATACAATACGACTGTGGGTTTTAGCTTGGTATTCATTTTCTGTTCAACCCTAATTGGTACTAACATACTAACGTTTTATGGCTAGAGCATGTGGTTATTATTATTTAATGCGACATCATCACAGCGCCCTCAGCGCGTGGTATAACTCTCTCTGTGCCCCCTTTTTGGGTAGCATCTATTATCACAAAGGTTTCTCTAATATAACTTCCTTAGATACCAGAATTCCTCTTCCCATTCATGGGTTCAACTTGCCATTACCATTAAATTGTCCTTAGTTTCCTCGTTTACTAAAATCCATAAAACTTATGTTCTGACTCCTCCACTGTGGAGTTGCGACCTTATGTCACTTTATTATAAAGCTATCCTTGATTTTCCTAACCTTGCTAGTTTGACTGAGATCTCTCTCGTCATTACATGGTTTACCTAGTCAGGGTTCCCTTCGCTGACTTAGACATAGAGTTGATTACCTCCTGGGTCCTTACATTACTCGTTTACATGTCTGGGGTACCATACTGATACATTACTACTTACCCAACTAACTTAATACAGTTTGTCAGGCCCACAAGCTCCTAGGAGCGCGGTCATCCCATGTCTCGTTTAGTGCACTCGTAGCGTTCGTACCCGGTGATTATCGTACTCTTAGTCTCGGTAATTTATGTTTGAGTAATTATGCTGCCAATTCTTACCTTTTAATGTCAGAATGGCCATAATATTAGGTTCTATGGTTTCCTTTATTAACGTGTATTTCCTTTACTTTCTCTAGGATCGGTGTTTGCGACTTATCGCCCTAGTTCTGGTTTCCACATGCTCGTCATCTGGTATTTGTGAGTGGGGATCAATAACTACTTATTATCTCTCCCGTTCACTCCTAGGCTGTTAACGCCCTCAGATATGAGTTTTCAGTATTTGAGCTCCACCCAATCTATTGGGTTACACCCTATGGTGTTTCCGGACTCCATGATAAAGGTTGACACCTCGTGTTTCCCCTGTCTTATGGTAGTCCCGTTAGTCTGATATTAATCAGTACTTGTGATTCATCACCCTTGTTCCCCTAGTTTTTGGGTCACTTTGGTGGTACTATGGTATCCCTCCGTTGGCCTATGCCATACGATATTCAGACTCAATACTTATTCTGATAGTTAAATGATTGTTAGTCTTATTATTTAATTTATTCTTAGTTGGTTCTAATACTTTCTCCTGAGGTTACAATTGGATACCCACAACTTAGTGGTTTCCGCTAATCATTCCTCTTCATTGTGTAATCCTTACTCTTATTCAACTCATATTTCCTCCATCCTCTTTGAGGTAACGGTATCTTCCGTTATCAGACAATTTTCACTTTTTAGTTTATATCCTCTACCCTCCATACGGGAGTCTAACAGCATAATGGATCAACAACACCTCCGGTGTGTGTGGTGCGGGCATAACATCGCCCCTTTTTATTGCACGTTCACATCTGCCTATTAATTATTATTATTATTTTGAAAGGTTCTGACTCGTATAACTCACTTCTTGCCCTCTGGCAATGTTCAATGGTAGTGGTTTAACCACGAGTGCCGCGCACTCACTAAATATGGCTATGCTGGTCCTGAAGACCCGTCACTCCCCACCAGTAATGATTGACGTTTAATGTCCATACCGGCACTGGAGTTAGGCTTGTAGGCACTAATTATTGTTATTCTCATTTACTCCCCTTTTAAATATTCTACTCAATGGTGTATTATTTTCAGGTTTAATGGTCAGACCGACTAGGTCTTCCCGAGGTTTTATCAACCTCAAACCCAAGGGTTTCGTACCCCTGCCCTTAAGAAGGCTGAGTCCTGCTTTATTGCATTACGGACTCACATAAGATTTAGTGTTTATTGGTAACCGCCTGGACCACTACGTCCTTTAGGGTTAGTTTACCGACGCTGCACTTGCTGTAGCAAGTGCGCAAGGCAGGTTGAATTTTAATGTTTTGGTTATTGTGGCACTTGCAGTGGCAAGTGCGCCACGTAGACTGAGCCACCGGTACGGTGTGTCAGTGCAGTGCTATTCCCTAACCGGGTTCGTGTTCCAGTCGAAAGTTCTTATTAAAATTAGTACAGTCTCACTCCCTCACTCATCCCCACAATTTTACTGTGGTAGTGAGGTCTTACTCCCCTCTCGAGGCGTTGCATGGTAGCAACTTAGCGAGTTCTTGTTTCTACAGTTCTCACAATCTCTCCTTATGCACGTCGGGCCATCTTGAACCTTCAGTGTTGCATGGTCTTAGAGTTACTCGCTTCGGGTAAGACTTCTATAAGGTCATCCATTCCGTCTGTTACATATATCATAACTAATCATTACTCGTCATTTCCACCTTCTTTCCCCCAAGCGCACTACTCAGTGCTTTTCTGGATGTAGGACAGGGTTGCTTTGCTTATGGCAAGCTAGCCCCATTAGTCCTACAGGAATTTTCTCCTCAAACTCAATCTATTATTTATCTCATCCTCGTATGGTAGACATTACGTCATTACCAGGACCCCCGGTGCTAAATATTACATCAAAACACAAGGTCTTATTTTCCACATTTAGCATAATCCTCTTAGCATCCACATCGGGTCTTTCCGATCAGGAGAGTTATCTCCGTGGTGTTTCTCATTTCATTGTCTCACTAGATAGTACTCGAGGTACGGGCTGCGGCGGGTGGGGTACCATTGCAAATTTCCCGGGATGTTCTCCCATCAAGTGCGAGCGTTTCATACAGTCTTCGCGTTACTTGGGGTTGCTGGGCCCTCACCACCTTCCGCTGCTCCGTGTTCTTCCTTAGTACTGTTACCCAGACCTCTCCCTGATATATGTCAAGAGGACGGGTTATACCTTTACTCGGTCTAATACCGTAGTCTCGGTCGTTTAATATTGGAGTGCCTCTACGGCTATGGTGTGCAAGCTTTAAGCATTGCATCAACCCCGCAAGGTCACATATCCTCACAACGTTTCCCGTATTCCCAAAACCTATGCTCACTGTATAAATCCTACTATCTCTTGTCACCAGAGCGGTACTCCGCTCTGATACCACTTTTGTAACACCCCTACTCTAATCGGCTCCTAATCATCTTACTTAACAATATAATCGCAACGGTAATCTCAACAATTGAACTACTGGTGTCACCGTTCTTATTCGCCCATACAAGTAATAACGTGCTTCCTGATATACTCTTAAATACAAAACAATTTCTCGCAGTGACAACAAGAGATAGATCTAACCTTCCCAAACCAATATAAAATACATTCACATTGAGCATTCTAAGTATCCAAATCCTATACACGTTTCTAAGTTCGTATTAAAATGCAACAGTGCATGTTTAAACAACTGTAATTAAACTACCCAGCGCGTCCCTCTCTTTGCCGACACCGGAAGCTGCATACCTGCAAAAATGGTTGTTTGTGGTATGGAATCAGCCCCTACTGAGTATGTTACTACATGACTGTCATGCCCCCCTCAGACCCTCAGTTATTTGGTCGAGAGCATGCAATTCATTTTCATGCAAGTTGTAACACCCCTACTAATTCGGCTCCTAATTATCCTATAAATGTCGCACATGATAAATAAATCGCAGCGGTAAATAACAGACTGTCGCTCCTATGGTGTCACTGTTATCACTCGCCCATACGGGTGATAACGAATTACCTGATAATCAACATGTGAAACGTATTCCCGCAGTGACCACAAGAGATAGATAGTAGAACTTAAACAATTTAAAACAGATCCAACAACGATCGATTATTACAGACCGTACTCGTGAGCATCTAATCAAATTACACCTCGGTAAAACACAACCTGAGTCTAGGTAGTATTAGTATCAAACCGTGCCAAGTCTTAACCAACAGTAATATCACAACCGTCGCGCCCCGCGTCGACTCACCAGCTAATCTCCTGAAATAAAAATGGTTTGTGGTATAGAATCAGCCCTTGCTGAGTATGTTATTACATGCCCCGTCATGCCCCCTCAAACCCCTCAATTATTTGGTCGAGAGCATGAGATTCGTTACATGCAATACCGTTTTAATATTTAAAACTGTAAAATAATTAACAGTAATAACCATGTAATAACACAACCATCAACACACATAATATACCACAAGTATAACCAATGAACAACAAAGTGAAACAACGAGAATAATAAACAAGTATTAATTCTCGTCCATGGTGTAGAAACCAATATCGTTCGCCACTATACAAGTCTCAACTGTATTAATTGTTCAGTTATACCTAGTGACAATGTCTCGTTAAAAACGACATGTCTCTAAATTACCCATAAATTATGGCGGGTCACCCACGGAAGTAGCCACTCCAACGGTAGAGTCTCCGACCAATGAGCCATTCTCGCCCACGGGAAATTTTCTTGATACTTACGGACCCGTACGCGGACATCCTGGTATCGTTTTTGTGATCACAGCGCGCACCAAGAGCCACATCCTCTTGGCTTTACTAACTTTCCATTAATTAATTATACCATCGCATCGCATTACCATTTTTTCCTAACACAGCAGACCAAGGTCATTGGTCCAATCCGGAGTCTGTAAACTCGGGATCCAGTGTTAGATACGAGAGCGGCGTATAGAAAGGCCAATGCTCCGTATAAAAGTCTCGGATAATATGTATATATTATTATCCTAGTGCTACAACGTTTTTCTGACGATCCTTATATTTCATATAAGATAGCACCATAGCCGCTAGTTCGTTTTATATATATATAGGTTCATATATACGAACCGATACTGTTAACTCAACAGCAGTAAATAACAAGCAGCTATAAATATACAATTTATGCATATTAGTTAACACATTCAGACAAACAATCTTATCACATATCACACAGAAGTCTGAACTGAGGAAGCCCTCAGAGACAATCAGAGACACATAATAACATACCGTTCACCCTGAGTGTATTACGGTGGAGTATGAATCAGCAAGTTCCTATGCTCCTTGTGTCGTCTCTAACAGTCTAAACAATACATAATGCTACTGATTAGCATCCCGTATGAAAATACAACCCTACGGTACCCCGTACCGTCACTAATGCCTCCCGATCAACCCCCCCGTTATAAACTGTCAATGTTTGTCGGGTTTTCGGCTTAACTCGAGATTAGAAAGGTGTTATATTACATGCGTAGTCTTGTCTTGTATATTAATATGCTTATTGTTGAACTTGTTATCGCATGTGACTTAGCATACCCTTGTATGTCGTATAGTTTGTTTCTCTATTGTACACATGATTCTTTGTCATGTACTATTCATCTCACCTTAGTATTTATTATTTTTTTTCTAAGGTTTGTTTCTTTTTTTTTAAGTTCAATGTGGTATAATTCACATGTAAACAATACTTTCAATTATATGAATCCTTATTATCACATGTACACTCTTAACATTAGAATTCCATTTTCAATGTTTGTAATTCTTTTTCCCTTTATCTTATATCATTTTAATTAGGAAAGTACATGGTTATTAAACCATATTATATTCTTCCACCATAACATATATTTATTAATATACATGTATTATGGAACCCCGTATTATATGGTAAGTCTTAATATATATATATATCCATTCTTTTTAATGAATACCTCTTATATTATAATTGTTATAACTCTTATATAAAACCATATTATAAATTTCATTTAAAAATGTTAATATTTTCGAACAGCACCTATGTTCTCAAATATTTACAAAATCCACCACATAATTAATTAAATGTTGCATTATAGTTATATAACATATATTATGACATTTATGTCATTAAAACAATTATAACATATAGTTGTAAATTGTTTTAAAATACCAAACAGCCCCTTATATTTTCGGCTTTCAATATAAACCACTAAACTTCTATAAATCACAAATCAACCTCAATTATATTTCATTGTTACACTTATAACATATACCTTATATTATAATCCTTAAGCCTTAATATAATTATAACATATGGTTTTTTTTTTGAATAACCGAACAGACCCCCTAGGTCTATTCTAATTATTTTTCCACCACTTAACTTTCTATATTCACCAAATTCCCCTCTTTATAACATATAGTTTTCTAATATCATCAAAACTATATATTATACATATATCTTGATAAAACCTTATATATAACTCCAAAAATTACTAAACTATACCAAAAGGTTATAAACATCATTACTAACCTTATACTTTCCCTAAATCTCGGTTTTACCACATATGTTACCCATTTGTAACAATATAATGAAATATCTTATATTATACTTATATAATTCATATAACTCCAAATTCAACCAAATCAACTTCTAAAAATTGCTATTAACCTAAGGTTTGTACTAAACTCCATTTAGTACCCCAAGTTTTCAGAAATCTCAATATAGCCCCATCTCTTATAAATCTTTTACAATTTAGTACTTATCTTAATATAAGGTAGTATTTTAAATTTCTAAAATTCTCCAAACTTGCTCAAAGTCTCCTATATAGTCAACTTTGACTTCTAATACTAAATTGGACCCAAACCTTTCGGTAATTACAAAACTTCACCTATACTTTTCTATTTTTACAATTTTGACCCAAAACTTTATAAAATGTTATAATTTTTATTAAACTCATTTAAAAAAACCTAGATTCCTCTAAATTAAGCCCACGGCTTTTTATTTTTCCAATAATTACGGTTTGGCCCCAAACTTAATTATATAAGCATAAATATAACTAAATATGCTTATAAACTTAAATTAAAATGGCCTAATGACATGGCCTTATTACAACCTTGAACTTGCAAAATAAATTACACTTTAAATGTCTCAATATATAGCATATACTCACGGCCTCACTTTAATTTAATTATTTTTCCATATAATGTCATAGTTTGACCATTATGTTAATTAAATCTCTTAAATGACTAGCTTAATTTATCTTAGTCATTTTTTCCCATTTCTAGGTTAGTATAACCCATATTATTAAGTTCCCTCTCGGCATAATTAATATATAGGTTAGGAAATCATAAAATCATAAGTTTTAAGGTGTTTATACCTTGTTTTCTCCTTGTATGAACTCGGCCACTTGAAGGAAAATTCACCACACATCATTTACATGTTTAATACACCAAAATAAGATATGGTTATACTCCAAGCTTGAGCTTAACCATAAGGAATAATTAATGTAAGATTTAAGGCAAAATCACCTTAAAAATGCAAGGGAACTTCAAGATGGATTCGGCCTGAATTAAACACACCACAAGGTGTTAGATCCACCATATAGACATAGGAAATAGCTAGACAACAACAAGCTGCCTTAGTATTAGGTTTTACCTTGGAAAAATGCCTTAAAGAAGGGTATTTGCTCTAGATCTCGGCCTCCCTTGCTTCAAATGGCTAACCAACTGATTGGACATGTAAATATGAAGATTATGAGTGTATAAACGCATAAAAATCAAAGGAATAAAATCGGATGAAGAGTAGAGAAGCTTAAGGTATATTTTTACCTTAAAATGCAAGTTTGGAAAACCTTGGTGCCTTAACTTGTTTCAGCCGACTTTGGTTGTTGTCCAAGGTCTAAAATACTGAGAATAAGCCATAGGAATTGATAAGTCACGAGATCCAAGTGTAGATGGTGAAGAGATGAAGAAAAAGAGCCAAAATAAGCCTTAAACCATTACCTTCGAAGCTTAGGAGTTAGATCTACCTTCCATGCTCAAGAACAAGGCTTGAGAGAGTTTGGAAGTTGAAGGAGCTCAGCTGGAATGGAGCAAGCTCGGTTGGAATGGAGCAAGAGCCAAGGAAATAATTGAAATGAGGCTTAATAATTGAATAAGACAACTTTTGATTAGTTTATTGATTTGTAATGACTAATGAGTCATCAAGGGATAAGAGGGGGATAAGAGCCATCGGTTAATGGAGGGGAAAGGGCAGGCTCACACGGTTTTTGGAGGCTGGTGGAGTCAAATAATGGAGCAAGAGTGTATTAATTAATCAAAAGGTAAAGTAGTCTCCTTAATTTAAGGGCATGTGTTGGAGACTTGTCTCTTGAATGTGCAAGTGGTGAATCCAGCCTCCTCTTGCTTGTAGCTGCCGATTCCATGTGGTCCAAGGGGTCAACTTTGACCTCTTGACCATTCTTAGTCAATGTTGACTCAAGCGGGCCCCCTTTTAGGGTTTTATTAATATTTTAATATTAAATTTGTAAAATTTGGAATTAAATTCCTAATATGATATAATGTGATTTAATATCATATTTAAATGTAATTATAACCTTTAATCCCATTAAGAATCAATTTAGAAGGCAATTTCACAAAAACGTGCTTTAAGGTGTTTTAGTGCACATTTTGTGTCACAGGGTGTTCCTGAGCTTAGTTTTCTTTGAGAATAGTTTTGTTGTGTTCCTTACTTCATTATAATACTTAGGAATCCACTTTGGATCCTATTTGAGGTCATACAATCTTTATGGTGCTTTAAAGCACCTTTTTCGCTTTACCGATCTTAAGGCATGTTTTGCCTTGTTAAGATCTTTTAGATTGTTCCCCAATAATGTTTAGATGTTTATTAACCATCTTAGATCATTAATAGATCATTTAATTAAGTTTTAAAGGTTAGGGGTATTTCAGTCTACCCCCCTTAAAAAGGCTTCGTCCCGAAGTCCTTAATACCGCTCTGATACCACTAGAGATAGTAGTTTAAGTACCGTGAGCTTAGGTTATTTACACACAGTACCCAAGAGATAGTTGTAAATGATTTGAGTTAGGTTATGGTAGGGAACAGTACAGTGTTTATATCAAGAGCTGACTTTGGTTCTGAATTCTTCAGATGTCTTCCGGAAGACAGTCAGCTGGTAGAGGCAGAGGAGGTGGTGGAAGAGGCGGCGGGCCTGGAGGAGGTCCTCCTGAGGCCCCAGCCGTGGGCGTTGCTGAGACGGTAGCGGCCGTCTTTGCTCAGCTAGCCCTGATGGGGGGTGTCCAGATAGGAGCACCACCAGTAGTCTCACCCGTGCCCGCACCTAGAGAGCCTAATTTGCTGAAGAGTGTTGCTGACACACGAGTACCTACGTATGACGGGGTAGCTGACCCCACCGTCCTAGAGAGATACATCATTGAGCATGAGAATGCCTTCGACGCCATTCACGTGCCTGCTGAGCACCGGGTCGGCATAGTGGCCTTTCATTTGAGGGACGCCGCCAGCACTTGGTGGAGGTCCGTGAAGGCGCATTACCTTGCTATTGAGGGTTTTGGATGGACAGGTTTTGTGGAACTGTTGAGAGAGAAATACTATCCTGCTCATTTGAAGCAGAGAAAGAGGGAAGAGTTTGAGGCCCTGAAGCAGGGTAGTATGACAGTAGATCAGTACTACTCCTCTTTTATTGGGCTCTTGGACTTTGTCCCAGGAGTTGTTTATTCAGATACGGTGAAAGTTGAGAAGTTTAGAGGCGGGTTGCGATATGCGATCAAGGCCGCCATGGGTGCTGCCTTATATCCTACGATCCAGGTAAAATTAGTTGACAGATTATATCTTGTAACTCAGTTTGAATTATTACAAGTTGGGGAACTCATTGATGCATTATAGGAATGCTACGAGGCTGCTTCTCGGACCGAGCTGTTGGTGAACAGCCGGGAGGACGGCCAGGGGCAGAAGCGTAAGGCCTAAGAGAAGGAGGCGGAGGTTACTTGCTGCCTGCTTTTATACCTGCTATTTCTGACACTTTGACGATCACAGGAAGAAAAAGTTCTCCTGGAAGGAGAAGAAGAAGGAGCAGGCCAGCCAGAAGGGAAAAGAGAAGGTCCCGATGTTGACCGGGCCTACCTACGATGCCCAGCCTCTTAGATCTGTACCCCCTAAGGGTAAGCAGTCTAACCTTGTGAATGAGTTGTGTATTATACTACCCATTACCATCCTTGTATTAATCTGAGTATGATATGATAATAGGTTCTGCACCCCAGCGCCATTTTCACTGCAAGCGCTGTGGTAAAGACCACCCGGGTGTTGACTGCACTGGGCAAGCGGTGGACTGCCACCATTGTGGGAAGAAGGGCCACAGGTCGTTCGAGTGCTTTGCTAATCCAGAGAGCCGAGCGTACCACCCGCCAAAGGGGACTCAGAGTGCACCTACTGGAGGAGGTGGAGCTCGAGGTGGCCAGAGGGGGCCAGCGCCCCAAGCCCAGAGGGGGCAGCAGCAGCAGCAGAACCAGAACCAGAGGAACCCGCCGGGCAACTGTGTACTGAATGCAGCGGAAGCTTCAGGCGCTGGCACTAGTACCCAGCGCGGTGAAGGTTAGAGTTTGAAACCTTAACCATTATATGAGAGCATGACTAAGTGTTAAACGCTTTACTTAAGCATGGATGCGTGTTTTAATTACCACTTTAGATAAACAACTTATCTAGGAAACCTGTTACCTCTTAGGAGACTTCGACATCTGCTATCCCACACTTACAAGACAGAGATCACCTAGACCCGTGGAAGAAAGACGGGAGTACCCTAGCGAGTTGTGTCATGTGGTCAGACCGGGCATGATACTTCTCAGAGATTTCCTAACCGTAGATGAACAAATCGCCATAGTGAATGAGTGTAAAGCTTTGGGTAAGGGGATAAGAGGATTTTATACCCCTGTATTTAATAGTGGTTCTAGAATGAAACTGCACATGATGTGCTTAGGGAAAGATTGGCATCCACATGCTAGGGTTTATCGAGAGGCGAGGATAGTAGGTGGCGTATCATACCTAGGATACCTGAGTTTCCTAACCTTGGTGAGAAACGCAATGGATATTGCTCAAGACTGTGAGACTGATTCATTACCCGACATGACACCTGACGTTTGCATTATCAACTACTATGAGCAGGGAGGAAAACTTGGGATGCACTAGGACCGTGATGAGACGACCGAGTCCATCACCAGAGGAATACCGGTTGTGTCATTCTCCATTGGCGATGATGCTGAGTTCATCTATGGAGACCAGAAGAGGATAGATCTAGCAAGCAAGATCATCCTCAAGTCTGGGGATGTGTTAGTATTTGGTGGAGAGTCGAGGCTTGTGTATCATGGTATTAAGAGCATTAAGCTCAACACCACCCCACCAACCCTAGTGAACGATACCCACATCCAACCCGGCCATTTAAATTTGACTTTCAGACAGTATTGATGTAATAACAGTAGCTAAGTGTGTTACCTTGTATAATACAGTGGATGATGAAATAAGAGTTTTGTACCTTCAAGTATATCTGTTCAGTTTGTTGATACCGTTAATTCATAACTTCAGGCTACGGAGGTGGAAAGGAGGGTACCATCTGCATCTTAGATATGGCGCAAGCCAAGGAGTCCGGTAATGTCATCACAGGTATGACAATTACAACCGACAGTAGATTACTGATTTATTGGGACTCGATGCTAATACGAGAGATGATCTCAGGTACCTTTCCTGTTGATGGTGTTAGTGCTGCCGTATTGTTCGACTCAGGGGCTTCACATTCTTTTATTTCCTCGGCATTTGCTATGAAGCTGGGGGCTGCCCCCGAACAGCTTTCTGACTTTTCAATCACCCTCCCATCGAAGGAGAAAGTAGGTTGCACCAGGCAGTACTTAGGGTCAGAGATCAGCATTATGAATGAGACTTTTCCCATTGATTTGATTGAGTTTAAGAATTTGGGCTTCGACATTATAGTGGGTATGGATTGGCTACAGAAGCATAAGGGCCGCCTTCATTGTGCAGAGCACCTACTACTACTGAAGGGGCCGAGCGGCAAGACAGTGTCATACCAGTGTGAGGAGAGAGCCGACTGTCAAGATCGTGTCAGCGTTGTCCCTGATGAAGGACGTTAGGAAGGGCCGACAAGCCTTCCTCTGTTATGTACAGGACACGAGATAGTGCGACGAGATGGAGGTAGACATTCCAGTCGTGGCAGACTTTCCCGATGTGTTTCCTGATGAGTTGCCAGGCATGCCGCCTGTGCGTGAGGTTGAGTTCTCCGTCAACTTATTGCCAAGTACGGGCCCTATTGCTAAGGCTCCCTACCGTATGGCACCGGCAGAGATGAGGGAACTGAAGGTACAGCTGGAGGACCTCCTCGACAAGGGATTCATTCGACCAAGTGTTTCACCTTGGGGTGCTCCAGTATTATTCGTCAAGAAGAAGGACGGCAGTATGCGACTCTGCATCGACTACCGCGAGCTTAATGCGGTCACAGTCAAGAACAAGTATCCGTTGCCACGGATTGATGATTTGTTTGATCAGCTGCGAGGGGCCAGTGTGTTCTCAAAGATAGACCTCAGATCTAGCTACCATCAGATCAGGATTGCAGAGGGTGACATAGAGAAGACAGCTTTCAGGACACGGTATGGACACTACGAGTTCACCGTTATGCCATTCGGGTTGACGAATGCACCAGCCATTTTCATGGATTTGATGAACCGTCTCTTTAGAGAACAGCTTGATAGTTCAGTTGTGGTCTTCATCGACGATATTCTGATCTATTCAAAGACCAGGGAAGATCATAAGTTACATCTGAGACAGGTATTGCACATCATAAGAAAGAACCAGCTGTATGCCAAGCTCTCTAAGTGTGAGTTCTGGTTGGACAGCGTGTCATTTCTAGGACACATCATATCAGCGGACGGGATATCTGTACATCCTGCTAAGATCGAGGCAGTGAAGAATTGGCCAAGGCCAAAGACAGTTACAGACGTCCGCAGCATTCTGGGTTTGGCTGGTTACTACAGAAGGTTCGTGAAGGACTTCTCCAAAGAGGCCAAACCGATGACTAATCTAATGAAGAAGGAGACCTAGTTCTTATGGTCTGCAGAGTGTGAGCAGTCCTTTCAGACACTGAAGGATCTCCTGACATCGGCACCCGTTCTTACTATTCCTGAGGGCACCGATGGGTTCGAGGTATATTGTGATGCCTCTGGAACCGGTCTAGGCTGTGTGCTTATGCAGCACGGGAAGGTAGTTGCCTACGCATCCCGACAGCTGAAAAGCATGAGGTGAATTACCCCACACACGACCTTGAGTTAGGCGCAGTAGTCTTCGCTTTGAAGATCTGGCGACATTATCTTTACGGTGTGACAGTCACTATCTACTCTGATCACAAGAGTTTACAGCATCTCTTCTCTCAGAAGGAGCTGAACATGCGACAGAGAAGATGGGTCGAGTTCTTGAAGGACTACGACATAGACCTGAAATACAAAGAGGGCAAGGCGAATGTAGTAGCCGACGCCCTGAGCCGCAGAGCTCATTCATTATTTACACTATTGGCGAGCAGCAGTATGATTGATGAGATACGAGCTGCACAGGAGAGTGACCAGTACATGGAGAGTATCAGGCAGAAGATGATAGAGGGTTGCTTTGAGAGCTAGAAGTATGACTTCGAACTGTGTGATGATGGCATGATTCGACTGAATGGCCGGTTATGTATTCCAGAGTCTTCTCCAGATTTGAAGGAGAAGATACTCCAGGAGGCTCATTGCTCGTCCTTATCCGTCCACCCCGGTTCTTCGAAGATGTACAAGGACTTAAAGGTCCATTTCTGGTGGAGCGGGATGAAGAAGGATGTAGCTGACTACGTGACTAGATGCTTGACCTGTCAGAAGGTTAAGTTTGAGCATAGGAGACCCGGCGGTTAGTGCAGTCTATGCCTATTCCTTGCTGGAAGTTCGAGGACATCTCGATGGATTTCGTTGTCGGTCTCCCACCGACTAAGGGAGGACTGAACACGATTTGGGTCATTGTGGACCGTCTGACGAAGGTGGCAAAGTTTGTGGCTATGAAGGATACCTGGAAGGTCCCGAAGTTAGCGGACTTGTTCCAGAAGGAGGTGATCCGGCACCATGGGGTGCCAAAGATGATTGTGTCTGATAGAGACCCTCGATTTTTGTCTAGATTCTGGGGTCAGGTTCAGGAAGCCTTGGGTACGAAGTTGAAGCTTAGTACGGCATTCCACCCAGACCGACGGTCAGAGTGAGAGGACCATCCAGACACTGGAGGACATGCTGAGAGCATGTGCCTTAGATTTCCAGGGGAGTTGGTTAGAGCGACTACATCTGATAGAATTCGCCTACAACAACAGCTACCACTCCTCGATACAGATGCCACCGTTTCAGGCACTATATGGTAGACCATGTAGGACCCCTCTATGCTGGGATGAGGCCAGCGAGAATACGCTTCTAGGACCTGAGTACCTAGAGCAGATTAAGGAGGATGTCCTACAGATTCGTAAGAACATGAAAGCAGCTCAGGACCGGCAGAAATCATATGCAGACACCAAGAGGAGGGACATTGAGTTCACTACTGACGACATGGTATTCCTCAGAGTGTCACCCATGAAGGGAATCTTCCGGTTTAGGCAGAAGGGCAAGTTGAGCCCAAAGTATGTTGGACCTTATGCGATTAGGGAGCAAGTGGGCCCGTTAGCCTACAGACTGGATTTGCCAGCAGAGCTTGGGAGGGTGCACGACGTCTTTCACGTTTCACAGTTGAAGAAGTATGTGCCCCACCCATCGCACGTTTTGCAGCCAGAGACTTTAGAGTTGGACCCCGCTCTACGATATGAGGAAGTACCACTCCGCATCCTCGATACGAAGACGAGGCAGACTAGGAACATGACCGTTAGCATGGTCAAGGTTCTCTGGTCGAACCATGAGGTGGAGGAGGCTACATCGGAGTTAGAGGACTCCATGAGAGCGAAGTATCCCGCACTCTTCGAGTAGTAGCTGTGATACTTGTACGGGTTCGTGGTCAAACCCTTTTTAAGGGGGGTAGACACCACTTGGCTTGCGCATATGTTATGCATTAGGTCTTATTTTGGTGGTGTGTTTTGTTTAGTATGCTACGTCATACATGCTTGTTTGGATGATTGTATGTTTAATACATCTTATGTATGTGCCTTAGTGCACCTGTTTGAGAATATATATATATATAGTACCGCCGGGTACTTTTGTTGATGAGTTGGATGTGCACCTTGTTTAGTGTTGTGATATGAATGAGTTTATACCATGAGTTTGGCTATTTGATATATACTGTATGTATAGACTAGGTTTGAACCTAGTGGGAGTTACTCCCTAGCGATGGACTGTTTGGTTACTTAGTGGAACTTGATTCCTTAGGTGAACTGTAGATGGTTAAGGACTTCGGGACGAAGCCTTTTTAAGGGGGGTAGACTGAAATACCCCTAACCTTTAAAATTTAATTAAATGATCTATTAAAGATCTAAGATGGTTAATAACAAAAGCACCTTTTTGGCTTTACCGATCTTAAGGCATGTTTTGCCTTGTTAAGATCTTTTAGATTGTTCCCCAATAATGTTTAGATGTTTATTAACCATCTTAGATCATTTAATTAAGTTTTAAAGGTTAGGGGTATTTCACAAGTAGTTTAATGTTAAAACTGTAAAGCAACAATATATATTGCAGTAAACTCAAATAACAAACAAGCCCCCGGCTTCACACATCGCATCGTAATAAACCACTGAAAGCATTACAACGCTTATATGAGTACAGAGACTCCATTCCAACAAACACTTAATAGTTCATAATTGAGTTCGGCGACTCACCCGACCAAACAATCCACCATAATCCACACATGAGTACTGCGACTTGACACAACCAGTTCACAACGCACAATATGAGAATAATGGCTCGTTCAAACAAATCCACTAACATACCACACATAACCACAAAGCACAACCAATGAACAACAAGGCGAAACAACGAGAATTATAAACGAGTATAAACTCCCGTCTTTGGCATGCAAGCCCAATTAATGTTCGCCTAATGTACGAGTTAATATAGTCGTTCGTAATTGTTCAGTTAAGTCTAATGACAACGTCTCGTTAGAACGACGTGTCTCTAAGTTACCCATCTCTTATGGCGGGTCACCCACGGCAGTAGCCACTCCAGCGGTAGAGCCTCCGACCTACGAATGTTCTGTAGTTCGTTGGAAATTTATCCTGATACTTACGGTTACCACACGGTATCCTAGTATCGTTAATGGATCACAGTTCACAGCAAGAGCCACATCCTCTTGATAAACTTATCTATACCATCGCATCGTTTTATTATTTTTCCTAACACAACAGACTAAGGTCGTTAGTCCAATCCTGAGTATGTCGACTCGGGATCCAGTGTTAGATACGAGAGCGGCGTTAAAGAGGCCAATGCTCCGTATATAAGTCTCAGGTAATATATATATCTTATTATCCTGATGCTACAACGTTTACTTACGTTCCTTATATTACACATATAAGATAGCATCATTGCCGATAGTTCGTTTTATAATATGTTCATATATACGAACGGTACTGTTATCGTGCAACAGTAATATTAAAGCAGCATTAATACACAACTCAAGCATATTAATTCACACAAGCAGACATTCAATCTTATCACAGATTTTCACACAATGTCTGAACTGAGGAAATCCTCAGAGACAATCAAGCCACATAAATAACATACCATTCACCCTGAAAGTATTACGGTGGAGTATGAACCAGCAAGATCCTATGCTCCGTGTGTCGTCTCTAACAGTCTAAACACACATAACGCTATTGATTAGCATCCCGTATAACAACACAACTCTACGGTACCCTGTACCGTCACTAATAACTCCCGGTTAATCCCCCGTTATTAACTGTAACACCCCCAAACACTGGCCTAGGAGTTAGGAGTATTACACGGCGCGTATTATGACATAATAACGCAAGGCTCTAATAAACAAACTTAAACAAATAATCAAATAAGGCCCAAACGAATACTTGAATAAAGTATAAACCAAAATGATGTCGTAACATCTCAAAGTTATTACAGAACCCACCAAAACGAATATCAAAAGCAAGAGCTAACTGAAGAGGCCCAAAGGCTCAAATTCAAATACAAAGTCTCCAAGTACGAAATAACAAGACAAACTAAACTCTAGAGCTGAGCAAAGTGATCCTCGCTGATCAATCTGCAATGTTAGATAAAGTAGGGGAATGAGCACACAACTATGCCCAGTAGATGACTAACTTCATCAACCAGCATGCTCAAAACATTTTAAGAATATTGACAAAACATAAGGAGTCGCAAGGAGTCCATAGTCATATCAGAAAATAGAAGCAGAAGTCCACATAAGTAAGAACCAAACAGAGTAAAAAACAGACGGAATCGGAAAACAGAGCGGGACACTAGTTGATCACGGCATACAGACAGAACGAGCAACCAGCTCGTGAACAGAACGAGGAAACCTCACTCATAAACAGAACAGATGAAACACATGTGAACAGAACGGGGAACATCACCCGTGAACAGAAGGATCCTACATAGCGTGCTACGAGACAGCGAGACCAGCCATCCAAAGGTTCAGACATAGAGATAACTAGGTCCCAAAACAGAAGCTTTAAAAAATTAAGCATATGTGCACCAAAGGCACCATAAAGCACATAATTAGCTTGGAAATCAAAAGGGGAAACCAACCCCGCAAACGGAAGTCAAAACGGAGCTCAAACGAGCAAGCTATGATCAAAACAGAAGCCCGTCCGAACTTGGGTCCGGACATCAATGTTCGGACACAAGTCGAACCTTAAAACAGAGGCAGAGACAGAGGTGTCCGAACATCAAAGCTCGGACTGATGTTCGGACGCTTTTTGGAAAATCAATACGTGTAGAGTCCGAGCTTGTGTCCGGACATAAATGTTCGAACACAAGTCAAAGCAAAATCAGAAGAATAAGAATAGTGTGTCCGAACTTATGTCCGGACTTACAAGTTCGGACACCATTCGAGACTTATAAGTCGGACTCGTCCTCGCACCCCGTCCGAACATCGAAGCTCGGACGGAAGTTCGGACACGTCAAAAATTTCAGAAATTCGAAGCGCCGAAGGGCGTGTCCGAACTTCCAAGGTCGGATGGAAGTTCGGACGCGCCGAAGAACTCAGAAAACAGAGGCGATTTTTACACAAACAGAGGCACCAAAAAAATGTCAAAACATTATGAGTTTGCAGAAAACAATCTTGGGGGTTTGTAGTTAACAAAACAACGCAAACGGACTGATTCCCAAACACAACGCAGAGACAATTCACACATTGAAACTAGAATTTGAAACGCCCCAAGGCTGAACACACTAATCGAATCCATCAACCACCTACCTCAATTACAGCAGAGGCGAAGTCCCAAATCTGATGCAGAGTCCAAACCAACGCAGACCAACAATGCAGACCCGAACACTGATTCTGCCAACGGAATCACAGAGAGACCAACAGCAGAAGAAATAGAACGGCACAGGAGCCAACGCTGAATCACAATCAGATTGTAGAAACCTAAATCAGAATGAGAGCAGACTTCCCAATTGCAGAATTGCACAAGAACAAACTGACGCCCTTACCTGAAACTGTCTACGGATTCACAGAGCACGCCAACAGCAGTAGAGATCGACAGAGAACGTCGGGAGAATTCACTGATTACAATCAGATTGCAGAGAATACCCTAAACTACAAGAAGGCACTAATTAGCACCAGCTTGCCAAAAGGGCCTCCTATGAACGGAAGCGTGATGTCACAACATACCATGGAGCCCAGCAATACCTCCAACCTATGGGGTATACAAAGAGTGGAAACATGCATGAGCAGCTTGCGAGAGCATAGCTTGCAGCAATAAGGCTTAAAAGCCAGGAACCAACTATGTTATGTAACTTGAATGGTTGCACAACCCACACCATTAGTAACAAGACTTGCGAGAGATATTGCCTCATACGACAAGAAATCAACAACTGGACCATCAATTCAAACCCAACTTCATGAGTGGCTTGGACTAATGGCTATCACAATGTCACTATCACTAGAGCATCACCCTAGCATACAGTAGTCAAACTCTTAATTCTCCTTCACGGCTCCTGTAGAAATGGTAACACGGAGGCATAAAAATCGTAATAATGCCAACATTGGCCTAGTCCACACTTAGACACTACGGGAACCCAAGTGAAGATACCCCTCGTTAACCAAAGACCACCAACGTGGTAATGGTATGAACCCTTAGGAAAGGCTTCCATATACAACAACAACAATCTTGCGCATAGAGTTATTGCCAAGAGACAATCAAACAAGAAAGTGAGACTTCCGAACCACCACACCTACAAGAGGCTACGAACCGGAGAAGCACATCGCTTAAGAGCATCGAAGCACGAAGGAGTAAGCATACTCCATATGCACCCACATACGTGATCAACCATTGTGTAAACACCAAATTGGTAAATCTTGTCATGAGACCTATGAGTGGCAACAAGCCTCTCAACCAGAACTTCATTTACCAATGATAGAAAAGGACAGAAAACCCTTGAAGTTTCTTGGGACGTCCCGGAAATGTACATACCCAAGTAATACTGCATAGCTAGAGCCTATAACCAATGCTCAGCTTTGGGAGGACAGTAATTATCAAAAACAATCAATATGAGTGCACATTGCACACCATGAATGACCAATGCTCAAGAGAGCTTGTAACCCGATAAATTACTTCATCCATTATCAACCATGACACTTGGTAAATTGTATCACAAATGATGATAGAAGGTGAGGTAAGCTAACCTACACATAAAACCCAAGTTCCACATTGGGAAGATAATAAGATTGTGGTATGCTACAATAACCGTCATACACACAAACACAGGAAACTCCTAGTGTATTTACACCATAAGGAAATGGTGCCAATGACAATGGCAATAAGTGAAGAGGAACTACCATAGTAACAGAAACAGTAAAAACAATGTTGTACAATGAGTAGAATACGGTGCGCAACAAGCGACCGCTATGAGGAAGTAGCAGATAATGACACGGAGTATAAGTACGAAATGACAGGCAGAAATATTCCTTCCTATCACATAAGTGACTTACTGTCAAGCGTTTACGCCTCTGCACTCTGTATGACTGAGTGTTTTGGTATTGCACTTGTGCAACTAATGATCTAATGGGATAGCGAGGGATATAGAAAATGTAAATGGTAGTAACCCTTCTTTTCACCAACGAACGTGGCACAAGCCAATTAAGCAAGCTTAGCAACAAACCCTGCGGCCTAAGGCCAAAGAAGCACGAAGGGTGTGAAACACACTAACAATCACAGATGTGAATTCCAATGGAATAAAAAGGTGAAAGGAGACTTAAGAAAGTCACTAGGACCGACGCATATCATTGCAAGGTCATACAAGTAAAGAACACTTGTACTGAACCAGAAGAACTGGTGTAATCCGGAAGCTACTGATAACAGAGGAAGCACTACAGTTAAGCGGTGACTTAACCTCGCCCGACAATAAGTCGGAGGAACTTAGTGAATAATCAAGGGAGCACGAATAGTATACATAATAGATTGCTAGAGAGTAGGTGATAAATCTTAAACTCATTGAGTTCAAACAGCGGTGAAAGAATACCACACTGTTTAGTAAACCTTATTCCCATAATAAACGGATAAAAAGGTGATGTATAGCACATAACACGAAGGGTAAGTAACCCGAGTTATCAGGGTTGCGCAGCAGAAGCTAGTGGGCCCTAGCTAGGAGACAATATACCTAGGAAGTATAGTAGAATGGCTATTAATGCCTTGAAGCCTAATATGCTAGAACCGAATTGGCTATGAGTTAAATAAACTCATATAGGAATTCTTGGTGCAAGGACTAAACCATTAGTATGGTTAACACCCCTTTGACCAAAGTACATTATATAATAGACCGTAGTGAAGCTAGACGCTTCAGATTGCCCAATTAAGTAAACCAATGTTCAATAATAATAACATATGGTAGATTACGTGGGCGTAATCCCTTTTAAGGGGGGTAGAGCGAAAACCGCTTAATGTAAGTTTCATGAATAAAACACATAAACTATAATGTGCATAGCACAAATGAGAATTGATTGGATGATTGGTACTATGTTAAATAAACATAAGTATCTATTCATATTGAAATTATGGTAATTAGGAACGAGAGATGCAAATACCTTAGGGAGAATATACCCATCTGGTAACCCAGTGTAAGAGTATTGGTAAAGAAGAGTAATGAGTAGTGGACGGAGCTCCACAAGTATTGTAGCCTTTAAAGAAGTAGTACGAAATGAATGAGAGTAGTAGATGAATGAAGTCTAGGGGTAGTGTATACCTAGGTAAATGACTGGAAGTAGTGAAGGATTGATGAAATGAGCATTTAGGTATTGAACCACGGAGTAAAGCATTTGGGAAGTAGAGTGAGGATGATTGATGGATTAAATTCCATCCCTTGGAGTTGTATGAATTTGTATTTATGACTAGATGAGTAAAAGATAGAAAATGGACAAAATCAAATTATTTGTTGTTTGAAACTGATGTCGGAAGCCGAACTTGATCCTGATCAGATCAAAGGAAACCGAACACAAATTGGGGTGGAAAGATAGTTCAACACTGATGTTGATCACATCAGGGTTGAATGATTCTTGAAGCTCCCCTCAAGTGGTTACAAGAATCACACATAGGATAGAAGTAATGAATATAAATTGGAATTTAGAGTTGTATGCTTTAGAAGGATCTCTAATTAGCTGTTGGGAAGGATTTTCTTTAGACTGAGAATGAAGATTGGGTTAGAAGCTTGTATCGGGGAAGATAGTAGTGTAGCATGTTGTATTATTCCAAGGGCAGCGGGACATAGAGGAGTCCTGTGTCGAGATGACCTGAGTGCCTGCGGGATTGTGTTGTGTATTGCATTGCTTTGGGGATAGCTTTGCACTGTATGTATGTATAAACTTTGTAATGAGGAACCGGATAGTTGGTAGTAGTACGGATTGGAGTAACTATTGTATATTGGTATGGTATGGTATGGTATGAAGAAACCTTGAGTAACGAATTTGGGAATGGTAAGGAGGAGTAAGGTATGGCTTTGGTATTAGACAAGTATAAATGAGTAAGTATAGTAATCCCATAACCTCGAACAACTTTGAGGACAAAGTTCTTAAGGGCGGTAGATTGAAATACCCCGACCTTAAATATGGCGATTAAATTATCCTAATAGGTATTTAAGAGCCTAATAATGATTAAGAAATATTGGTAAGGAAAAATAAATCCAAAAGAAATAAATAAACGCTTAAAAAACGTAAAACGCTAAATAAGTGTTAAGTAACCATAGGGGGTATGAGACCTCGGTTAGCATAATATAAGGATTCTAAAGGCTTAATTAAGTCTAAATAAATATTAGGGAACAAATTCTGAAGGAAACGGATCCTTAAAATGGATTAAAAACACTAACGAACATTAAAGCGTGTTTTTCGAGGTAACCAGGAAAACGTGACTTTAAGCGGGTCAGATAGACTTGTAACACTTTTGGTCAACTAAATAATCATTAATAAATATTAGTGAAACTCTAGAACCAATAAAATCAATAAAACGAGGAATTAGTAAAAACTGTCAAAAACGGGAAATTGTGGGGTAGGAACATAAATAACCAAAACTTATGTGTCCACTTTTAAAAATAAAAAGTAAAGTTTGTGTGGTGTGTGTGTGTTGGTCCCAGCCGATTCCACCTCCCTCTCTCACACACTCACACTCTCTTCTTAATTACTAAACAACAAAAGTAATAAAGTAGGCCACTCTCACTTTTACTCTCTCTCCTCCACTCATTCTCTTCTCTCACGTACAAGCCCTCCCCCACATCCTCTCTAATTTCTTTCTTCTCCTCCTTCCCAGCGACAGCCATGGAGGTTTTAAACAACCCACAAAAATACTCTCTTCTCTCCTCTTGTTGAGTGCCCAAACTTGCTCCAAAAATTATAAAAATACCACCATTGTCTTCCTCTCATCAAAGGAACATTTCCCTCTTTTCAAAATCCGAAAAGGAGCATTTTCGTTTTCATGGGTATGGAGCATTTGGAGCTTCAAGACTACCACTAGAACCATCTTCTTCTCCTTGTCATTTCGAGGTAAAAATGTTCTTGAAAGCTTACCTTTTTCTAGCCCTTGTGGGCAAAACGAAATTTAGACTAAACTCTTGTTTGGTTCCTTTGTACTCTAGCCGATTTTGGCTCTCTTGGAGGGTGAGAAATATTGTTCTTGAGCTATTCCAAGTATTACCTACACCCTTGCAAGGTAATGAAATTTCTAAACCCTAAAACTTGCATTAAGCCTTAAAGGTTGAAAATGGTTAGTAGTTTAATTTCACTTGTTTTGTGTGTATTGGGTGATGGGAATGGAGTTTGGCAACTCCATTCCCCACAAACCCGATTTGTGCAAGAAGGAGAGGAAGAGGAGAATTGAAAAAAAGAATTGAAGGAAATAAGAGCTTTAAGGTAAGAGCGCTCTCTCAATGATATATTTTCATGCATTAGAGTAATGGGAATGGGTAAACAAATAAAAGAATCTAAATTGTTGCATTAGTAGTGTAGTTGTGAAGATTTTAGTACTTGTGAGCAAGTATGTGAATTGTAGGCCATGAAGCCAAGTAAATTGTGTATGAGTATTGGTATTGTTGTTTAATGGAGTATTGATGTATTAATATTTCTTTGTATTGCTGGCAGGACCCTTGTATGGGTGTGGCTAGAATAGGAATGATTTTGGTGATAATGGGTATGTGTGGATAAGTGAGAATTGTAGGCGAACTATGGCAAAATTTCGGTAGGAAATGTACATTATGGGTGACTTGGTGAAAGTGTATATTGGATTGAGTAGATATGTTTAGTAGTGATGAAGAGGTAGTTGTAGTATTAGAAACAAGAAGTGTAAAAATCTGTAGCAAAGGGGTATAAGAAAGCATTGGAGAAGTTAGGAAAAAAAAATAATGTGCAAGAATTGGTAAAAAGAGTGTTGGACTTGGGTATAGATATTGTAATTGCTGGGAAATGGATTGGGATGGTAAATTGGCATTAGGAGAGGGAACTAGGTATGGAGGAAATAAGGACCAAAATCTGTAGCAAACACCACTTGGAGAAATAATGTAAGTGCTGGAATGAAAATGTGGAAGATATGTGTGTGAATTGGTATGAGAAGGAGTAATGAATTAGTAATGGATTTGAGCATGTTTAGACGCTTAATTAGGTGCTTAAACATGTGAGATTAAGTGTAGGAACATTTGGGAATTAATTAGGCAAAGTATGGAATGTAACAGATTTTGAAAATGTCAAAACTGTCAAAATGGTAGCAGGGTCCGGGACTTAAGTCCAGGACTAAGTCCCGGACCAGTATACAAAAACACGCCGAGAGTAAAGGATAGTGGGTGGTCCGGGACTTAAGTCCCATACAAGGACCCGGACCACCCCTTGAAAAATTGAAATACCCCAAACCTAAGTATGCTAAGTAAACATCAATCATGATGTAGTAAGGCTAAAATATGCCTTAGAAAGATTGGTAGACAATTTAAACCAAGGAAAACACAAGAAAGTGCTGTAAGGGCAATCAGGGCAAAAACGTGCTCTAAGCTTGGAGAGACTTGGGTGAGTACCCAAATATCATGATAAGACCTTAGTAATATTCTAATGGTCATTTTAAATCAATTAGCAAAGAAAACCAAGCTTGAAAACAGGTTAAAACACAAAATGTGCTTTAAGAAGTCTTAAAGCACATTTTTGAGAAATTGTCTTAGAATTGAGTTTTGAGTGGCTAAATGTCCATCATTACTCTTTAATCAACATGTGTACTAATTAGTATCACATTAGGAGGTCTAAATCAATGGGAAATCAAAAATTTCCCGATTATGTGCCTTGTTTAGTGAATAGTAACTATTTAGTGACTAGTTTAAGTTTTAATCAACATAAGTCAATTAATTGGTCAACAAAGACCATGTTAGCCTTATTTAAGAGGGTGGCCGGTTTTCTAAGAGAGGTGAGTCACCACATGAGTCATCAAATAAGAAAGGAAAAGAAGAGTAAGTAAGAAAGTTACTATTTGCTTTAATAAAGCAAATATCTCATATTAGCTCACTTCTCTCCTCTATTCTCCATTTCTCTCTTTCACCCACGGTTTCTTCTTCTTCTCTCTGTTCCAAAACCGAGAGTGCTGCTCCCCCATGGTTCTCCATCTTCAATCACTTACCAAATACACAATATTGCTCCAAATCAAGAACTAAACACATATTATTCTTAGTTAGGTCAAGACCTATCTTTCTATCTTTTCAAATCTTTCAAAGCTCCATTTTGGTGCCATGAGAAAACTTCATTGATGGAGGAAAATAAAGTTTGAAGAGCTCATTAGCTTCTCCATTCTCTTAAGGTAAAGAAAATGCAAGAAAAACCAAGTTTCCATCATCTTCCTTATGTGGCCGAAAATTCCTTCTCATGGGGCTATGTTTTTTTTGCCTTGTTCTAGCTTAATTTATTCACTAAGTACTAGTGGAGGTCCTATTTCATTCAATGCCCAAGTCTACTTTGAGACTTCAAAGGTAATCATCCACTTTTATGCTTTAGAACACATTTCTAACCTAGGTTTTCATTCCTTGAGGTTAGTATATTGCTTAGTACTCATATGAGTCCTTAAATATTGATTAGAACATTGGCAAAAGGAATTTAAGTGGTGGCCGAGATCTATGCAAGAAGAAGGCCTAAGGAGGAGATTAAGATAAGCTTGAGAAAACAAGGTAAAATGCTTACCTAATGGTGGTTTAAGATTAAGGAATGAGTTTTAGATAAATACCAATGTGGCTTAGAGCTTACATTGTGTATTGGGTTATATAACCTAAGAAAAAGAACTTAAACAAGCTTATGAACTTGTGATTAAGGAGCTAATGAGAATGAGTTAGTAATATAAGGTTAAGGAGGATTTTAAGAGCATTATAACTATTATGAGATTGATGAGTGTATTTGCAGGTTGAAAGCTTATATATGTGGGAGATTCAGTGTTTAAGTTTAAGTCATTTAAGGGCCTAAGAGCCATGTCATTTAAGAGCCTTAGTGCTATGCAATTTAAGATTATTGCAATATATTGAGTTTGTTGTGAATGAGTTGGTTTGGGTGATGAGATATGATGAGAAAGAACTTGAGGTGTGTGAGATGGTTAAATGAGGAAAAATAATGTGTTTGGGCATGCTATGATGCTAGAGGTGCTATGGCAAAATTTGAGTAGAAAATAAGTGTTTAGGCGATGATGGTGAATTAATATGACCTAGGATTTACTAGGAATCATTACGAGGTATTTGAGTGGAGATTAGTTAACTAAGGAGTCCTTGAGGTTTAGGATGACCTAGAGATGTCTAGGAGGAGATAGAGGAATGGTGAGTGTTTTGAGCACACCAAAATCATGAGATGAGGAATATAAGAAGTGCGCATAAGTTTAAGGAGAAGGTGTAATGATTAAGGTGATTTGAATGTGTTTAAGGGGAATTAATGTTCTACCGGAAGTTTTAGAGGTTGTCTTGATGAAAAAGGGGTAGATAAAGTGTTGGTATGAGCATAATGACTTAGGCATTACCTTGGAGGATTTGAGAATCAAGAGAAGGTAATTGAGCATGTAGGACTTAGGCAAATGTTGTAACAAAACTAGGAAGGAAATCTGGTGGGTGGATGGAAGCTTAAGCTTAGGAAGGAACTTTAAGTAAGTGCATAAAAGGATTTTCGATGGTGAAAGAGCGTGGGAGATGATTTATAGTGGTGAAGAAAACATTTGGCATAGTGGTTACTTAGGTATGAACCACCACCTAGAAACCTAGAGGAAAGCATTACAAGTTTAGCATTATTACAAGGAAAATGCATAATGACTAAGGTGGATCTTGGTGGATGATTTAAGGTATTTAAAGGAGGGCTTAAGGTGTATTTGAGGTGCCCAAATGAGGTTATAACATATTAGAATATATGAGGAGAAGTATGGAGTTGAAAGAGAATTTTAGAAACAAGTTTCTGGAGCCGACCGACCTTAGGACCGGACTTGCAAGGTCGGTCGGGCTCGTTACACTACCGGAAAATGTTTCGGAACCGACCGGACTGGGGGACCGGACTTACAAGTCCAGTCGGGGTTGTGTTTTGTGAGGGAATTAGTTTCTGGAATAGACCGGACATGGGACCGGATTGTCAAGTCCGGTCGGGCTTAAAATTTTCACGGGGAGAACCTCGGGAATGGGACCGGACTTGGACGTTCCGGTCGGGGTAGAATTTTCAACGGTAAAGGGTACTGGAACGGACCGGACTTGGCAAGTCCGGTCGGGTAAGTCCGGTCGAGCCTAAAAACAAAAAAAAAAAAAGAAATTTTAATTTATGAGGGTGTTAATTGGTATTAGGGTATGCCATTAGTAGGGTAGTAATGGTTAGGACCCTAAGAACTTAAGGAATTAAGTTAAGCTTAAGTATAAGTTTTAATGCTTAAAGTTAAGTTTATAAGTTAAGTGATAAAGACTTGAAGAGGTAATGAATGGAAGTCCTTAGGGACTAAGTGAGTTAAGTAAGGTGCAAATAACTAATAACCTAAAAATGAATGAATGTTTTAGGTTTGTGAGTTGGGACCCCGAAGAAGATTAGTCAAACAACGATCGACGGTGAACGGTACAGTTCTTCTTGTGACCTGCTTGCTAACGAGGTATCCCTCGGCTTGTGTGCTATCTGTTTTTGCGTGCTCACTAAACAAGAAAAAAAGCATGCAACCGGAATATTATGATTATTGTATTGTTGTGTGATGTTTGAAAACTAACACAACATACCGTGAGAACTTACTAACCAATGTTTAGTAAGAAATTGAGTGAGACTAAGGAACGCCCCCAATAAGGGACGATATGAACCGAAAGAGGTTAACCAACGAACATGGTTTTGAGATTACTACTAACTGGAACTTGAGTGAGGAAACCCGGGACCGATCTCCGGTCATGCATGCTAAGGAAAGGGGGTCGTTATCTATAGCAGATTCGACCTCCGATTAAGGACTTGTCTTCGGACTTGTAGCCTAGGGCCGGTCGCCGGCTCAGCTGCGCTGGACTCCCGTCCAGAGTAGGTGGCATTAAGATGGTGCGGTGGGATCACCTAAATCCCAGGTTTGAATTAAGCTACAACCATTCCCTTCCAGGAACGGTTTGTATATTGAGATTAAGTTAAGATTAAGGCTAAGATAAGGTTTAGATAAGTTGCAACCATTCCTTTTTAAAGGATGGTTTGTATTATTAAGATTAAGGTAAGTCACATCCACTCCTTATTAAAGGATGGTTGTTACTAAGATTAAGATAAGACTAAGATTGAGGTGAGATAAGGATGGACTAAGATTAAGAGGGAACATTACTTAAGGAGTTAAATAACTAACTCTCTAATTAAGGGAACGCATTTAAGTCGTTCATTGTGTGTGAACTTTGATTGTTCATATCTGAGTTGTTGTTTACTGCACTTTCTATTATGTTGTGCATCTAATCAACCTCCATGCTATCGACAATTAGTCGTCGTAGCCACGTTAGCTTGGGGGCCATGAGGGGATCGTACCAGCATTCGTGCTGACCCCCTTTGGGGGCTGTTTTTACTACACAGGTACATCAGGAAGCGGTCGTCGCAAGAGTAAGAAGAGGATACAAGTGTTAAGGATTAAGTGTGACCTACGAGTTGTGCATGTACACTTGTATGGCAATTGAGTTAGTAAGATGTATAGGTTGTGAGAGGTTTGTAAGAAGGTTATGTAAATGGTTGAGGTTGTTAGACTAATGTTCGGTATATTCTGTAGTCAGACCGTGGCAAGGTCCTGGATTTGTAAAGAATTCCGCTGTGATATGTTTATATATATACTGTTAAATTGCGAGACCACATTTGGATTGAGTTGGGGTGTTACAAAAAGTGGTATCAGAGCGTAGTTACGCTCTGAAGACAAGAATTACCGAACTTAGGAAAATACAGAGGTTGAGTTGAGTTATGGGTTAAGGGTTGAGTGATAGAGTGAGAGGTGCGTTAGTCAGGACTTCCCGGTGTTTACCGGATATCCATAGTACCTAGACCCGCCCTCCACATCCCTAACCCTGAATATGTGGAATAGACGCCAGAGAGAAGAAAGCCTTCTCTTACTCGGGGGAACCCGATCTGGCAGTTAGCTAACAGTAAGCAATACGAGAAACATCTTGTTGCACAACAGTTACGGAGAACTTGGAGATTTTCAATGGAGCGCAACAGAGAAACAGACGCTACCTATGGAATACTATCAGTAAGGGAACGGAAATTACCGGCAACAAGGGTCGACATGCTACGCAGTCGAAATAACCCGCGATACCAATGGTAAGGAAAGCACTACACGTGCAATGGATAAGGAAATGATAAGAGACATGAGTACTGGACAGCGGTCCGAGTGAGCATAACAGTGGGATAATACAAAGCATGAGGATTGAGATTACTGGAAAGTCCAGTTAGAAACGGGAACTCCAAACCCCATACAATGAGGAAGGCTATAAAACCTGGCCAACATAATGCGGACGACGATAGGAACTCACATAAATTGTATACCAAAATAGGACTACGATGTAGTGCCTAAAGGAGAATTATTACTGAGTAACCACAACAAAATGTGTGGAGACAGAAGTGAGGATTAAGACATAATAAAATATTAAGGGGTTCCCTCAGAAAGAGGAACGCCCTATTAGATGACAGTACTGTCAAATAACAAGGAAACTGACGGATGGACGGTTATCCAAAATAAGAGATTATTGAAGGAGTCCCGAGGACTACCAATTATATGGAAATTAGAAGGAAGTGTCACTACCGACGTACCTTGTACCAGTAACCCATCCTGCATGGCGCACTTGCCATAGCAAGTGCTACCACGGTTAAGCCACACGAAAAGCCATCAAGGCGAAATAAGAGAACGCTACAGTTGTAGTATATATTAATACCTGATTGTAAATCTATAAGAACAAAAAAAAAATAGGACCTTGGAAGGGTCTGACGCCCTAACCATGATGAGATGAACCGACACATCAGCCAGCAGGGAGCTGAGCTTAGACGAAATACTAAACCATATAAATACTAGCAACGGTATAACCCACTACAACAACAACCGACAGTACGGTAAGAACACCAACCTCAAACTCCACGAGGAAAACCTAAGAGATCACTCGGAAATGCGAGCAAAAACACTATATAAGCAATGATATACAAGGGATGTATTGTAAGATACCATTGAGACCGTTAAAACTTGCAGATAACAACATTCTTCAATGAAGATGTTGGAAAACCCAGAAAACAAGGATAAAAGAAATAAACGTAAGCTATAACCTACTAAGGATTAAAGTCGTACAACCCTAGAAAAGGAAAGCTCGGAGGACTACCCCCACAGAGTGGGCATAGTCGAGCCGAACAAACTGATGAATGACAGCTAGTACTGTCCGTCCAACTCATTAACACCCAAGTGTGATTGATCATCAGAGGGTGGCGTAATCAACAGAAGTTGAACGAAGTGTTGAGATGGAAGTATAAGACGACAGGATGATATCCAACTGGGACACCATAAGGCAAACGCCTAATACGAACCTAACCTTGACTATTAAGAGACATAAGTCTAGTAAAATGACAGCATTGTCAAAGACATTAAGTAACCTCAGATCACCTGAACAACTTCCCTAGCAGGAAGCAGGATGCAGCAACTTATCATGAAACCCGATACTACATTTAGTATGTAACTTAACGGTGGATAGTGCTCAAAGAACCAGAATCTTATAGGGATGACCTGTAGATGAGTAAGAGTACAAGTAATGAACTGAGGCATTAAGCGCTAAGAGCCTACGAGCCGAGGATGTTAACCACATCAGGGCCGAGGTACAGTGAGTTGTGAGAGACTTTATTAAGCCATGAGGAACTGCAATGTGTAGATGTGAACGGTTACAAACCTATAACTTAGATTGGGGAAGATATTACTAAGAAAAGGTACCAATGAGAATATTGAGATAATGCTAAGGACAGGAGCGGAGAACGAACCATGCCTTTAGGGTGGGGATACCTTTCCTTGTTGTGAGGCCATGAGTGGGAATGAACCCCTCAAAAGGGCTTTCACATATTAGAGATAAAATACACTTTATTTAGAAAATGGGAACTATGAACCTTGAGGTTACCTTAGAACATACCGGATACACTTGAGTAATAAGCAAGGTTGCACAGATAGACCCCATATCCAACACCCAGGATGTAAGAATTAGTATGGGCAGAGATAAACATTGTGACTGCACATTATGGCACGTCAATTAATCAATGCTCAGAGGAGCTTGTGAATCAGCGGATGACTTCTTCAGTAACCAGTTAAACTACATGGTAGATAACATCATTAAGGATGAAAGAAAGCGAGAGAAATCAGCCTGTTTACGAATCTAAGATTGGAGCAGAACACCTTCATATCAAGAGCCAACTATTTTACAACACGGTACGACAACCGCCAATACCGGAATGAGAGAACTCCCAGTGTGTTTACACCAAGAGGGCTTGAGTATAAGGTAAGACAATTAGAATAAGTGAATAAGAGGTTGCACCATTAATGGGCAAACATGGTAAGGGCCCAACTACCACGGTACTGGTGGTCGTAAGTACAATAGTTAGATAAGTGGATTAAGTCATGGTGCGCGGTAAAAGTGACCGTAGGTTATGAGCCCCAAATTGACACTGAGGCAATTAGATTTATGAGTAAGACCAGTATAAGTAAGGAAATAAGATGGTAGACGAACTGAGCATTGATGCCAGTAGTCTGGACCTGGTTAGGTAAGATTTCACAGGAAGAACACACTACCCATTCCTTAAGGAAACTGGAAGTGCATTCCTAGTAGCATAAATATGAGAAACAAGATAAGAGGCTCTACGGAAAGAGACCTCAATTATTAAGAGACGAATCAGTACGGGATACAGAAAGAGCTAGAGCATACAATACCAAGAACACAATAATGGATTTCCCTTGATTAACTTCAAGAAGAACAATAAATGTTTATTATGGACGATGAAGAGGAGATCGACAAAGAATACTTCATAATTAGCAATAGCTAAACGTGTGACGGACACTATGAGTTACTAAAACGAGGACGTTGGGACGACTGCACCCCACAGGGGCTGCAGGCCTGACACGCTCATTTATGATTTAGTTGGTAAGTAGTAATGTACCAGTAAGGTACCCCATGCATGTAGACGAGTAGTGTAAGGAACACGGGAGGTAGTCGACTCCGTACCACGGATAATGACGCAAGATCACACAAGAGCAGCTACTACCACAGACAGTCAAAGAGAAGAATTCAGTTGAACCAGCAACACAGAGGAACCAGAGAACAGATAATTAAGGACTATGAAGTGCGAAAAGCACGGATTGTTAAGTACAGACATTGGATATGTCTTAAGATGTAAGGAATTAAGACTGTAAGCGCGATATGCACTAAACAGTAGTTTCAGATTAAGAATCATCCTCAGACTAAAGGTCAGTTGGGGAGAACAATTTAGACATTCGAGAAAATACTAAGAGTATGAGCATAAGATCTTCAAGGAGAATGGATAGACGAGTTACAACTCAATAAGGCCGTGTATATATAAAGATAACACGTGTCCGTTGAGACAATTAAGCCTAAGATTATCAGAGTCGCGCAGCGGAAGCTAGCAGACCACTACCTTTGAGTTTAGACCAAACTAAGTTAAGGAAACGGTATAAGTACCGTTAAGAACCCTCGATACAGAGACTAAGTCATTTCTGATCGAATTATAAGTAAGATAGATGATATGGAAGCTAGAATGCTTGGTGAGAATTAGACATCTTGAACTTATGTTCAAGAATGTGATGGTGTTGATTACGTGGGCGTAATCCATTTTAAGGGGGGTAGAGCGAAAACCGCTTATCGTTTGTTTGAGTACTTAGTACATAAACTACGGTGTGCATAGCACATAATAATTTGAGAATATGTTTTACATAAACATTTTGAGATAAATTATGGTTATTGCACACAGAAGATGTGAATACCATACATATTAAGTACCTATCTTGTTAACTCCGGTGTGAGTACAAGTTAAGAGAATTAAGGAAGAGGATTAAGTGGATTAAGGAGACTTAAGAAATAAGGAATATATGAGGTATGAGTCGATATGAGACTAGGTGTGAGATAAGAATAGATAACATTATGAGATATTATTTGATATGAGCATGAGGAAGGAAGCGGTAATGCTATGAGATAAGATGGTGAAAAATGGTATGAGACTGATATAGAACTTAGTGGGAATTTAAGTCTTGAGGTAATTACTAAGAGATGAATTGGGAATGCTTGATGGACTAAGTCCACCCCTTGGAGATGTATTGATTATGATTAGAAGAACTAAAAAGATAGAAAAATTGGATATGAGTGAATTATCTGATGTTTGAAAATGACGTGGGAGGTGGAACTTGATTTTCTAGGGATCAAGGGAAACCGAACACAAATTGGAGTGGAAGGATAGTTCGACACTGATGCTGATCACATCAGGGTTGGATGATTCCTGAAACTCCCTACCAGTGGTCACAATTAAATCACACTAAGAATAGAGGCCTTAGGATAAAATGAAATTGGAGTTGCTTGTATTTTTAATTAGAGGAATTATTCCTCACATGACCTCGTAAAAGGATTACCTTTTTACTGAGTCTCGCCCATGAAGTCGAGGACGCACGAGCCTTTGTCTTCGGACCGGTGACATGGGGAGAGCAGCGTGTTTTGTATTCTGGCCCATGGTGACGAGGACGAATGAGCCATTGTCTACGGACCAGTGACATGGGAGAATGCGTTGGAAAGAAAATTATGTGAATGTTTTAATCATCAAAAGAAACAAGGAGAATTTTGAGTGCTAAACATGCTTAAGCATGTTGTGTGATATTTAAGTATAAGAATGTGGCGGATCTAATGATCCAATGAGTTTAAGTATACATAAGTATGATCTATATGATCTAAGGAATGAGGTAAGACATGTATTCTAATAAGATAAGATGCATGGGAACTTTGAGGACAAAGTTCTTTTAAGGGGGGTAGATTGAAATACCCCAAACCTAAGTATGCTAAGTAAACATCAATCATGATGTAGTAAGGCTAAAATATGCCTTAGAAAGATTGGTAGACAATTTAAACCAAGGAAAACACAAGAAAGTGCTGTAAGGGCAATCAGGGCAAAAACGTGCTCTAAGCTTGGAGAGACTTGGGTGAGTACCCAAATATCATGATAAGACCTTAGTAATATTCTAATGGTCATTTTAAATCAATTAGCAAAGAAAACCAAGCTTGAAAACAGGTTAAAACAAAATGTGCTTTAAGAAGTCTTAAAGCACATTTTTGAGAAATTGTCTTAGAATTGAGTTTTGAGTGGCTAAATGTCCATCATTACTCTTTAATCAACATGTGTACTAATTAGTATCACATTAGGAGGTCTAAATCAATGGGAAATCAAAAATTTCCCGATTATGTGCCTTGTTTAGTGAATAGTAACTATTTAGTGACTAGTTTAAGTTTTAATCAACATAAGTCAATTAATTGGTCAACAAAGACCATGTTAGCCTTATTTAAGAGGGTGGCCGGTTTTCTAAGAGAGGTGAGTCACCACATGAGTCATCAAATAAGAAAGGAAAAGAAGAGTAAGTAAGAAAGTTACTATTTGCTTTAATAAAGCAAATATCTCATATTAGCTCACTTCTCTCCTCTATTCTCCATTTCTCTCTTTCACCCACGGTTTCTTCTTCTTCTCTCTGTTCCAAAACCGAGAGTGCTGCTCCCCCATGGTTCTCCATCTTCAATCACTTACCAAATACACAATATTGCTCCAAATCAAGAACTAAACACATATTATTCTTAGTTAGGTCAAGACCTATCTTTCTATCTTTTCAAATCTTTCAAAGCTCCATTTTGGTGCCATGAGAAAACTTCATTGATGGAGGAAAATAAGTTTGAAGAGCTCATTAGCTTCTCCATTCTCTTAAGGTAAAGAAAATGCAAGAAAAACCAAGTTTCCATCATCTTCCTTATGTGGCCGAAAATTCCTTCTCATGGGGCTATGCTTTTTTGCCTTGTTCTAGCTTAATTTATTCACTAAGGACTAGTGGAGGTCCTATTTCATTCAATGCCCAAGTCTACTTTGAGACTTCAAAGGTAATCATCCACTTTTATGCTTTAGAACACATTTCTAACCTAGGTTTTCATTCCTTGAGGTTAGTATATTGCTTAGTACTCATATGAGTCCTTAAATATTGATTAGAACATTGGCAAAAGGAATTTAAGTGGTGGCCGAGATCTATGCAAGAAGACCTAAGGAGGAGATTAAGATAAGCTTGAGAAAACAAGGTAAAATGCTTACCTAATGGTGGTTTAAGATTAAGGAATGAGTTTTAGATAAATACCAATGTGGCTTAGAGCTTACATTGTGTATTGGGTTTATAACCTAAGAAAAAGAACTTAAACAAGCTTATGAACTTGTGATTAAGGAGCTAATGAGAATGAGTTAGTAATATAAGGTTAAGAGGATTTTAAGAGCATTATAACTATTATGAGATTGATGAGTGTATTTGCAGGTTGAAAGCTTATATATGTGGGAGATTCAGTGTTTAAGTTTAAGTCATTTAAGGGCCTAAGAGCCATGTCATTTAAGAGCCTTAGTGCTATGCAATTTAAGATTATTGCAATATATTGAGTTTGTTGTGAATGAGTTGGTTTGGGTGATGAGATATGATGAGAAAGAACTTGAGGTGTGTGAGATGGTTAAATGAGGAAAATAATGTGTTTGGGCATGCTATGATGCTAGAGGTGCTATGGCAAAATTTGAGTAGAAAATAAGTGTTTAGGCGATGATGGTGAATTAATATGACCTAGGATTTACTAGGAATCATTACGAGGTATTTGAGTGGAGATTAGTTAACTAAGGAGTCCTTGAGGTTTAGGATGACCTAGAGATGTCTAGGAGGAGATAGAGGAATGGTGAGTGTTTTGAGCACACCAAAATCATGAGATGAGGAATATAAGAAGTGCGCATAAGTTTAAGGAGAAGGTGTAATGATTAAGGTGATTTGAATGTGTTCTAAGGGGAATTAATGTACTAGGAAGTTTTAGAGGTTGTCTTGATGAAAAAGGGGGTGAGATAAAGTGTGGTAATGAGTCATAATGACTTAGGCATTACCTTGGAGGATTTGAGAATCAAGAGAATGTAATTGAGCATGTAGGACTTAGGCAAATGTTGGTAAACAACTAGGAAGGAAATAAGGTGTTGGTGGATGGAAGCTTAAGCTTAGGAAGGAACTTTAAGTAAGTGCATAAAAGGATTTTCGATGGTGAAAGATGCGTGGGAGATGATGTTATAGTGGTGAAGAAAACATTTGGCATAGTGGTTACATTAGGTATGAACCACCACCTAGAAACCTAGAGGAAAGCATTACAAGTGTTAGCATTATTACAAGGAAAATGCATATGACTAAGGTGGATCTTGTGGATGATTTAAGGTATTTAAAGGAGGGCTTAAGGTGTATTTGAGGTGCCCAAATGAGGTTATAACATATTAAGAATATATAAGTATGGAGTTGAAAGAGAATTTAGAGCAAGTTTCTGGAGCCGACCGACCTTAGGACCGGACTTGCAAGGTCGGTCGGGCTCTGTTACACTACCGGAAAATTTTCTGGAACCGACCGGACTTGGGGACCGGACTTACAAGTCCATCGGGCTTGTGTTTTTGTGAGGGAATTAGTTTCTGGAATAGACCGGACATGGGACCGGACTTGTCAAGTCCGGTCGGCGCTAAAATTTTCACGGGGAGAACTCTCGGGAACCCCTTTGGGGCCTACTTGTCCGGTCGGGGTAGAATTTTCAAACGGTAAAGGGTACTGGAACGGACCGGACTTGGCAAGTCCGGTCGGTAAGTCCGGTCGAGCCTAAAAACAAAAAAAAAAAGAAATTTAATTTATGAGGGTGTTAATTGGTATTAGGGTATGCCATTGTAGGGTAGTAATGGTTTAGGACCCTAAGAACTTAAGGAATTAGTTAAGCTTAAGTATAAGTTTTAATGCTTAAAGTTAAGTTTATAAGTTAAGTGATAAAGACTTGAGAGGTTAATGAATGGAAGTCCTTAGGGACTAAGTGAGTTAAGTAAGGTGCAAATAACTAATAACCTAAAATGAATGAATGTTTTAGGTTTGTGAGTTGGGACCCCGAAGAAGATTAGTCAAACAACGATCGACGGTGAACGGTACAGTTCTTCTTGTGACCTGCTTGCTAACGAGGTATCCCTCGGCTTGTGTGCTATCTGTTTTTTGCGTGCTCACTAAACAAGAAAAAAAGCATGCAACCGGAATATTATGATTATTGTATTGTTGTGTGATTTTGAAAACTAACACAACATACCGTGAGAACTTCTAACCAATGTTTAGTAAGAAATTGAGTGAGACTAAGGAACGCCCCCAATAAGGGACGATATGAACCGAAAGAGGTTAACCAACGAACATGGTTTTGAGATTACTACTAACTGGAACTTGAGTGAGGAAAACCCGGGACCGATCACCGGTCATGCATGCTAAGGAAAGGGGGTCGTTATCTATAGCAGATTCGACCTCCGATTAAGGACTTGTCTTCGGACTTGTAGCCTAGGGCCGGTCGCCGGCTCAGCTGCGCTGGACTCCCGTCCAGAGTAGGTGGCATTAAGATGCGGTGGGATCACCTAAATCCCAGTTTGAATTAAGCTACAGCCATTCCCTTCCAGGAACGGTTTGTATATTGAGATTAGTTAAGAAGATTAAGGCTAAGATAAGGTTTAGATTTGCAACCATTCCTTTTTAAAGGATGGTTTGTATTATTAAGGTTAAGGTAAGTCACATCCACTCCTTATTAAAGGATGGTTGTTACTAAGATTAAGATAAGACTAAGATTGAGGTGAGATAAGGATGGACTAAGATTAGAGGGAACATTACTTAAGGAGTTAAATAACTACTCTCTAATTAAGGGAACGCATTTAGTCGTTCATTGTGTGTGAAATTTGATTGTTCATATCTGAGTTGTTGTTTACTCACTGCACTTTCTATTATGTTGTGCATCTAATCAACCTCCATGCTATCGACAATTAGTCGTCGTAGCCATGTTAGCTTGGGGGCCATGAGGGGATCGTACCAGCATTCGTGCTGACCCCCTTTGGGGGCTGTTTTTACTACACAGGTACATCAGGAAAGCGGTCGTCGCAAGAGTAAGAAGAGGATACAAGTGTTAAGGATTAAGTGTGACCTACGAGTTGTGCATGTACACTTGTATGGCATTGAGTTAGTAAGATGTATAGGTTGTGAGAGGTTTGTAAGAAGGTTATGTAAATGGTTGAGGTTGTTAGACTAATTTCGGTATATTCTGTAGTCACCGTGGCAAGGTCCTGGATTTGTAAAGAATTCCGCTGTGATATGTTTATATATTACTGTTAATTGCGAGACCACATTTGGATTGAGTTGGGGTGTTACAAAAAGGACCGAGAGTTTGCCCATGTCCTGGTCCGGGACTTGCATTATGTATAAGGTACCGGACCAGAACTAAAAACCATTCGAGACTGGACATACTACTGGTCCGGGACTTGACCCCTGTACAAGGACCCGGACCAGGCCCAGATGAGCCGAGAGTTGACCATGTGTTGGTCCGGGATTTAAGATCCGGACAAGGTCCTGGACCGACCAAAAACTGTAAAATTAAGTTACCTAACTGGCTTTTAAGGTAGGAAGTGAATGGTAATATTAGTATAATAATTAGTACTGATTAATGATGTTTAGGGTCATTAAGGTATAAACAATTGGAGAAAGTAGGTAAGAAAGTTGTGAGTATATGACACTACGTTAAACTGAAACAACGGGATAACGGGGTAAGTTGGGAGTAGTAATTATGTACGTATTATAATACTTAGTATTGATTGAACCATTTGGCATGTAGTCATTGGTTTGAGACTAGGACTCGAGGAACAGTAAGGACTAAGGAACAAGGAGGCACCGGTAAAGTAAATTCAGTAAAAGGTATGATTTCTTCATGCCATGTATCCTAATCTGGTTACCCCGATTGTGTGCTATTTGATCACCTAATATGATAAATGCATGAATCGGACTATATTGCACTTACTTGTGCTTGTTTACGTTGTTCTTGATATTTGTCTTGAACAATAGTTTGCATAATTCATGAAATATATGAATGATGATGAACTACATTCGAATCTTGTATTGTACTTAAGTATTGTATTGTATTCCGTATGAATGTGTATTGAGCAATGTATTTGTGTATGTGGCTTGAGTGAATGACTTCTACTAATTCCTAACCACCTAACTCCTAACAAAAGTACCAAGTAAATTGGAATGAGTAGAAGTCCGATATAGCTTCGGCCACGCGTGAGGATGAGGAGACCAAGAGGTTGGATCCGATTCCTAGTTCTTAAACTGGTCCACGGCCCAAATCCCTTAAATGGGTAGCATCCTGGATTGGTGAACCAAGTAAATCCCGGTGGTGGGACCGAGTAGTTCCCCGGGCCGGAGGTCCCGACGACTTGACTTGAGTAGTAAGTATGTATGAGTATGAGTATGTATGCGTAAGTACTGTGGAACGAGTAAAGAGTAATCTCCACCCGATTAACCCGGGTGGACCAATGAAGCTAACAAGTATGGAATATTGTGTATGTATTGCGTAAGTACTATGTATGTATCGTGTATGTGTAGCCCGGAAAGAAGGTAAGTAGGGATTTGGGGGACTTGTATTGTCTTCCCTGTGTATGGTACTGTGTGTTTATTGTATTGAAATATTGTAATATTGTGTATAAGAGCATGTATGCAGTATGATGAATGAAATCAATCGCATGTATTCGACCAAGTGGTCGGCGTACCCTCACTAGTACGCGGGGTATGCGGTTATCATGCTCAGCGAAAGCTGACCCCCCTCGGGGGAACGTTTTTAGTGTGCAGGTACCCGAAGAGGATATGGTCAAGGCACGAGACCGGTGACTACATTTGGTTAGTTAGTAGTAGAATGTAGAGGGTTACTAAGTAGCACACCCCCTACACCTAGGGAGCAAGTAGTTTATGAGGAATGGGTAGTAGTTAGACTCTTAATGAGTACAATGAACTTGGAAGAAGCATGTATTATTGTATTGGAACTTAGTAAACTCGGTTATGTAAATTGCATTTAGGGATTTTGAAGAGTAAGTATTGAATGGAGCCTTGTTATATTTGATTGATAAATGGAGTGTGAATTGTAGATGTGTAATACTCGGGATTCCGGTTAATCAGACCGATGCCGTATATAGAAGTAGTAGCCTTGTTAGTCCGTGGGTGACTAACGGCATTGTATCACCCACGGTATGCAAGTATGTATCCGCTGCATGACTCTGAAAGTACGAGGAGATTGGACGGTAATGATTGTATTAATGGTAGGGGTGTTACAAGGACCTCAATCACTCGTATGCACAAGATAATAAAAGGATAATATCATAAAAGTAAGCCTTAAAGATTATAAGTTCAACTTAAGCCCTCTTTCCTAAGTTTTAAATTTTAAAACTTAGGTGTGGTCCCGCAGCAGTCGCCAGTCTGTGGGCGTGTTTTTGAGACCCTTAAGTATTGAGCTTAAGGCTCCAAGGTTTGATTTGCTATTAAAATCATTAAACTGAAATTATAAAATTAAAACTTAATAATTATAACTGGCCCACACAAACCTAAATAGAGTCGCCACCTAAGTTTTAACCTTTTAAACTTTGAAAGGAAATATTGTTACAATTTTTAAGTTATGGGTTCGGGGGCTTGATATGAAATTTCAAAGGGTTCAGATTCCTTCATTACCTTATGAATGTCTTTTCCTCTACTTTATAAATTCAAGGCTCTTATGACATTATCCCACACGATTTCGTATAAAAAAAGTAGGATTGTCATATAATTTTCTTTTTTGCTAACCAAACGTTTTACGTCATAAATTGCATAAATATGCTCCTAAATATCCATCTAAACACGTTGCATATTACCTAGTATCTAAATGTATCATAATAGTGATTAATAGGAAAAAAACCAACGATATCATTTCTAATGTCTACGACTCCAATGTACTTATGTTCATCAAATTATAATGTGATATAAATGACGAGACCATACCCCAACACAAAATTGTAACTTCTACATGCACATCGACGTAAGACCAAAAAGTAAAAGAAATAAATACAAAAGAATAAAGGAAAAAAAAAATCAAAGAAAGAAATACCGCCCACTTCTTCACGGGCTGGAGCACCTCAAATTTCAAAAACCATTGGGTACAAAGAAATGGTCGAAACCCTTCATTATTTTCCTGACGGTGCTGATGGACTTCTCCCCCAACCTCGAGCACACCAGCATGAAAGCGTCGAAGGAGGTGAGCAGTGATGACATGAGGTTCACCCCTTTCGTCACGCGCGTCACGTGAGAGATGAAGTGAGCTCCGTTTTCCTGGTCGCCGATTGATTAAAAACCTGTCTTCTTCATTCATTTCCCTTGTTTTTTATGGGGCCTGTTGGCACAAAGCTAAAAAAAGATTAACAGCAAATGACAGCAACAAGATACCGGGAGTTAGGATAGTCTCCGCTTCCCCACTCCCCTCTCGATTTCCCCCTCACTTATCAGGCAACAGGGTTGTGCTCCAAACGACAGTGTTGGAGGTGAGTGCAGTACTCGGTTAGGGTTAATAAAGGAGCTACCGGTTCACTGGCACAAAGAATTGATGACAAGGCTGTCGTGATGTTGGAAGTAGATCGCACAGGATTGATGATGATGAGCACCAGCTACGGCTGCTGCTTCAATTCCTCCTTCTTCGCTTCTGTTAGGCAGGGGATACCCACCTCGTAACAAACATCGTCCGTTATACAAAATCAGTAGTAGTTAGGACGAGAGACATCGACTACGCCAAAACGTGGATTCATCACCGTCCAATGTTTACCCAACTCCAGATCCACCACATACGTTGTCTCTGGATTACTCCAAAAGTTTTTTGTTTTTACATCCATCCCTATCTTGTGGGCTCTCACACTGCGTTGGGATTATATTGACAGCAACTGATCTGTCGAAATCCTAGATCTGCACTGAATTTTGAGGGGAAGTTTGATGGAGGTGTAGCTAAGCTAGTGGGTTTCATTTATCAAGCAATCCTCGCCGCACACTTACTGTTCGTGAAAATGTCTGAATGACGGTCTTGTTTTGCTTTCATCGAAGTACTATTTGTTGTGCTTTTTCCAAATCTCTGTTGCCACTACTCTCCCACAAATCTGCACCACCATTCTTCTCATGTCCACCGATGTGCTCAGTATCTGAATTTTGATGCTCTCTATTGAATCTTCATTACCACCGTGAATCTCCACAATATCGCCTCCAATTTGAGAGGAATGGCCACAACCACAAGCATCACATGGTGTCTCTGCTACATTTGACCCAAGTGGAAACATCATGTGCAAGATACCTCCACTGATCTAGGAGCAGAATTTCTCCTTATCCGTGAATCCTCCTCTTTTTTCAAAATGGGTCTACCTATGCCAACACCTAAAAGAACACTGTTCGTCGATAATCTTCGCGAAAATGTAAGTATCAATCTGTTGTGGAATCTTTTTCATCCTTTCAGAAATATTTGTCATATTCGAATAGCAAGAAAGAAAAGAGTTGACTTAAATCGACGTTTTGCATTTGTTGAGTTCCACTTCCAAAGAGATGCAAAGAAAGCTATGAGTTATCTCCATGGTCGACCCATTGAAGGCCATAGGATTATTGTTGAGCAGGCCATCCCTTGGAAACCAAAAAATCGACGCTCTACTTCTGCTGATTCTCTGCCTCCTCTCACAGAGAGAGAATGTTTCTCCAACCCAGAAAATTGCTCAAGATTTGAGAGTCTTTGGTGCTCATGATTCTAGGTTTTATGACACGCTCTATTATGTCTAAAGCTTCAGATATGATGGCCTCTAAGCTGGAGAGAAGCATTGTGTTTCAATTTGGAAGTCATCTCCGTTCTGAACAACTTAAGATTAAGCTACATAAATGTTGACTGTCATGGTGACAGATGATGTGAGAGTATCTCCGCTACAGCATGTACTTATCAAAATGGAAGATGATGTGAGAGTACTGCTATGATGATGATGATGTATGCAATGGACGTGATATGTTGGCTGATGAAGATGACTCCCAAGGCTCGGCCGTGAAGGCACTAGTGGCGGATTAGGAAAACAACATGAGGGCTTATGATTGAAGCCTATTAGTGATTTGCATGGGAGTCTAATGTGGAATAGGGCTGGAACGTGAAGGCGGCCCTTTGACTATGGTTTTACGAATTTGTTCACGGGTGAGAAACGTGGGCAGATGGTGGCATGCTGACTAAAATCAATGGGAAAAGAAGAACTCGTATGCTCGTGCAATGGTGTATAGAACGTTGGCCTCCTCCCCTGATTGGTATTGTGTGTACTCCTTATATAGCAACTTGGTAGGCTTAAAAATACCATCAAATAATCAGCAAAGCATAATGGTTAGAATCAAAACAAACAACCGTATTAGAGATTAACTGGGGATAACAACAAGAGTGAAGTAAAAACAATAAGGAAATAAACAAAACTCAAAAAATTTAACGTTTCATTTTTTTTTGCATTTCTTATTTTTACGTGAAAACAATGAATTTAACAAAATATTTTTATTTCTTTTTTGATGCAAAACAAACTACTAGCAAAAAGAGGGGATGCATAAATTGGAAGAAAAAGAAAAGAAAAATATAACACTATGAACGCAAAGGATATTTTTTTTGTTTTCTATTTTTTTCAAACTTTGAAATAAAAGTGTTTAACAAAATTAAAAGGTATAAGAATGAACAACAACAAAAATAAGAAATCGTTTAGAAAAACAAAAATGAATGGATAAAACTAAATAATAATAATAAAATATGAGATTACAATTTTTGTTTTCTTTTTTTTTTTTTGAAATCACGTAATTAAATGAACAAAAAATGAAAACAGTAAAAATTGTTGTCATTAGACTCGAACCATTGACCTCATGAACCTCCTTCACCTCATTAACCACTACACCAATATGACTTCTTGGTTTTTACACCACCTTTTTTAGTTTTCACAGCATTAACGATCATTTGAACCTTACTCCCTTAAAGCCCTAGAAATGCTCTTTCTTGCTCAAATGAGGGTAAAGATTTTGGGGATAACAGCGGGTTTGAAGGTATTGGGTAACAGATATTGAATCTCCCTAAGGTGGTAAACATCTAACGTAAGTTCTAGTTTCAACTAGTTCGTTTCATGCTCAAATACACACTTCAATTCTACTTACTCATGCTCAAATTCATACTTCGAGTACTTACGCATTCATGCATTCATTCATGCAGATAATTCAATACTTTAGATATGTTCTCCAAGGATTAAAGGTTACAGTTAATACCTAGGCCGGACTTAGTACCGGTCCCGTCACGGTCAATGATGTGCAAGGCCGGCTGCCTCGGTGGTGCGCCCTTCTGTGGACCTCGGGACCCTGTCCCTGTGAGGTGTACTGGGTCTGAGCATCACCGGACGCAACCTCCTTGCCTTCACGTTGCTTGTATCCCTGGTAGTTGCCCTTCGGCTTTGAGTTCTTCGGGCATACATTAGCACGGTGACCCGGCTTCTGGCAGTTGTAGCATAGGATCTCCCTTCCTTGGCAATCGGTGCCGGGATGATCCTTGTTGCAGTTTCAGCACACATAGCTTCGGCCGTCATTTTGGCTCTTGCCATGGCCAGAACCAGAACCTGTACTGTCTAAGTTAGCGAGGTTTGGCATACTTATACTAATTCACATACACATCGACTCACAAGTTTACTAGTTCGGTTTCGGGTTCTTACCCTTGTAGGGCTGAGACCTCAGTGGCTTCGCTGTCACTGGTGCAGTGTAAGCGAGCTGTAACGGCTCAGCTGCCTTGCCCTTCTCAGCATGGGCACTGCTGTCTCCCAGGGTACTCTTCTGGTTTTGGTGGGAGTACTTCCCTTTCTTCTTCTTCCATGGTTTGTTTTGGCTTTGATCATCAGAGTTGTTACCCTTGCTGCTCACCTTGCGCTTCAGTGCTTGCTCCTCATCTCTTAGCTGGCAGGTGATCTCAACTCGAGATGGAGCGTGGTAACACTCATGAAGTATTCGAAATTAGGTTACACATGTACATACGGGGATACTAATTCGTATTGTTCATGGCATCTAAAGGTTTAAACGATGTTTACCTGAAGGGAGGTAAACCGTGTGAATCCCATGCCATACCGGAGTCGATGGCTCAATCAGCCGTAGAAGCGGATAACCAAGACTTGGCCGGTATACCCAAGGTCGGGTAGGAGTCTGAGAATGGAGGTAAAGGTATGGTAATACTCATCAACCATTATCTTCTTCGTCATCTTCAGGGCATCGAGCTCAAGCCGTTTCTTGGTCTTGACATGCTCGGGATAATACTTAGATCGGAGAAGAGAGGTGAATGCTTCCCAACCGAATGTAGGGTCGGCTACGTGCTCGGCCTTGACGAGCTTCCACCAATCCATAGCCGCGTCCTTGAGGTAGGACGCAGCTATCCTTACTCGAATTCCAGTAGGAGTCTCAAGAGTCTCAAAAGCCGTCTTCATCTCGGAGATATAGGCCTCAAGTTTGGCGGGGTCGCTCTCGCCTCTAAAGCAGGGAGATCGAAGGTCGGCGACTGCCTTTACCCAATTGGTTTCACGGGGCTGAGGTGGGTCGGGTTGTTGTTGTTGAGTTTGTTGTACTTGCTGCTGTGCTGCAGTCATCAGCTGGGGCAACAGCTGTGCCACAGTGGCGGCGACGATATCGGCGACCGTCTGCGCACTGGGTCCCTCTGTGGACCCTCCACGGCGTCTGCCACGACCACTTCCTCTGCCTGACATCTGAACTATCACGGGTTACATTAGATACTGTGACAATGTGACCATCCGGTCTTGAATTTAAGCGACGGTATCGGCTGAAAGGATGTTAGGGGTATCCGTTATCATTAACGGTCATTCCTAGTAAGGTTTCTAATTTTCCGTTGTAGAACGGTTTATAACCTAACTCGGTAATCACTACACTCGGTATTCTAATCTTCAGAGCGCTACTGCGCTCTGAAACCACTTTTTGTAACACCCCAACCGCTAATCCTTCCATTATCCTCTAATCGTCTCCGTACTTACTCCTACACGCAGCTGATACATACATACTCCCAGCGGGTGATACAACGCCGTTAGCCATTCCAAGACTAACGAGGCAACTAGTACTTACAGTATCGGTCTGAAGATGTAGATATACCGAGTAATAAAATACTTACATTACACTTCCAAATACTTACTTACACTTTGATTACCGAGTATCCAATAGTATATGAATTACATTCCAATTCTACAAGACTATTCCAAAAATTGCAAGTTTGTACATCTACACATTCACACACTAAGTTCTAAGTCAATTCCCAAAAGGGGACCACTGGTCACCGGCTACTAAAAAAAGGCTTAAGCCGTGTACAACTCGGTACACCATTCATATCCTACTAATTACTCCCAAAAAGAATTCATCCTGGTCCTTACTCGACCTTCAAATCTCACGGGTACCTGTAAAATAAAAACAGTGCCCCAAGGGGCTCAGCGAAACGCTACATATGAAATTCGCATACCCCGCGTACTAGCGAGGGTACGCCGACTACTTGGTCGAATACATGTGGTTCGTTTTATTCATACATACATGCATGCTTTAATACAGTACAATACATTCATATCACAAATATACATACATCCCATTCAATACATACAATGAAGACATTAGAAGTCAACCAATCACACTTACCATTACGGAGATACGCTTCTCCAATACATACACAATACTTGTTAGCTTCTTTACCCACCCGGGTTAATCGAGTGTACATTACTCTTTTACTCAAGGTCAATGACTTACACTAGTCAAGACCATTACTCGTACAATACTTTACTTACTTACTTATTCAAGTCAAGTCGGTATGACCTCCGGGCAGGGACTACTATAGCCCACCACCGGCCTTTAGGGTGGCCCACCAATCCAGGATACTACCCATTTAAGGGGTTTGGTCCATGGAAGGATTAAGGCCAGGATTTGAATCCAACCTCTTGTGTTTCCTTATCCTCACGCGTGGCCGAAACTATATCGGACTTCTACTCATTCCATTTTACTCATTACTCAAATTAGGAGTTAGGTGGTTAGGAATTAGGAGAAGTCATTACTTCCATACCATAGGTTATACACTACACCAGTACACATCAAGCTGCATATACAGTTCATTCTCATCCATTCATTTCATGAATTATACAAACTAAGAGTTCAAGGCATCACAACATGATCAATATAATACAAGCACAAGTAAGTGCATTAAAAGTCCGAGTCGTGCATTTATCTTATTTGAGTGATCACATAAGCACACAAATCAGAGTAACCAAGTTAGGATACAGGGCATGAAAAAATCATACCATTCACCGTCGTACTCGAACTCCGATTTTCCTTCGGTGTTCAACTATCCAAGTCTTATAACATACATGGAGTTGTATGGTCAATAATCTATCATTGACCTACCCATTCCTTCTTTAACTCTCCTAATGTATACTTACTAGTTCTTTACATTCCATACTTGATTATAAAAGTCATTCTTTTCTTATTACTTCTTAAACTTGCTTTCTTACCACTATTACTCCATTCATGGTATACTACTATATATGTATATATACACATACATATATATACATATGATTACTATGATTACACTTTTTTTTTTGACTTGACCGACCTTACCCAGGGTCGGACCCAAGGTCGGTCGAAGTCAGTGAGTTACGTTACTGGAAATTTTAGGCCCGACCGACCTTGCAAGTCTGGTCCCAAAGTGGTCCAAGTCAGTGTGTTACTGAGTTCGAAATTTATGACTCGACCGACCTTGCCAAGTCCGGTCCCAAGGTCGGTCGAAGTCAGTGACTTCTGGTTTCACATTTTACGACTCGACCGTCCTTGTCAAGTTCGGTCCCAAGGTCGGTCGAAGTCAGTAGACTTCCCGTTTTTGTAATTTAAGGCTCGACCGACCTTGCAAGTTTGGTCCCAAGGTCGGTCCGGCCCAGTACTTTTGTTTTAAAATTTGTTTTCAGTTCTTTCTTTGCCATTTGCTTCCCAATCGTCTTAGATGTGATCCCTCATGATTTAACACTAATTAAACCCTCTAAATCACCTTAGTTCACTCACCAAATTCATTACTAGTTTCTAAATCAACTTACACAATTTTTCTCACTTCCATTCCAGCACTCATAGCAGTTTTTAATTTCTCCATTGCTACAGATTTTTAAACTCACTTCTACCATCCAATACTTCCTCAACTAATGCCACTACTAGCATTCTAAATGCATTACTTCACATCCTAGTTCTTTCCATCACTTAGTTCCTTTTCAAATCTGTTTTCAAAATGATCAATCACTCACAACGACTACCAAACACACCTAGTTATTATCTAGATTACTCCCTCTCCTTAAACACTTAAGTCTTCTCATTCCTAGGTAAAATTTGACAGAGTTTCCCCTATATTTTTAACATTGCTCACACATTGTTTCAGCTCACAATTGATCATTCATACAACCTGTTTATTCAAGGTATTAATACTCACATTTTAAACCTCACTATAACACAATAAATTTCCTGCACATACCCATTTACTTCCCAATGTTCTCCCAAGCTTTTAAACATCTTTTACAAGTTTCAAAACAGTTTTTATTCTCTTCCTCATTATACTATAACACAACTACTACTCAAAACTACATTCATTACTCATTTTAACATACAAAATCTGTTGCAATACAATACCATACAACTAGCTCAAGGTAAGAGCATTTACCTTGTTGTTTCTAGTTTTTTCTTTCTTTATTTTCCTTCTCTTCCTTTCTTCTTTCTTTCTTCCTTGTTCTTCCTCACAACCAGTTCAAATGGAGTTCACACTCCAATGCTACAGCCCATACCAATACACAACAGTTACTTAGAAAATCATCCTTAACTAGCCTAGGGTTTATGTACTTGTTTAAGATTTAAAATGGAGCACTACCTTCCAATGGATAGATGATGCTTTGGACAACAACAAGGCAAGATCCCCACTCCTAAAATGAAGCCAAAATCGGCTGGAGCACAAGGCACAAAACAAGGCTTAACTTTGAATTTTCGTTTTGCCAAAAGGGGTTAGAAAAAGATGAGTTTTCAAGACTATTTTTACCTCAAAATAATAAGGAGATGAAAGTGCTTCTAATGGTGGTCTCAAACCTTCAAATGGCCTTCAGCCATGGAGATGGAAATGGAGCATTCTGATTTTTGAAAGAAGGAAGATGAAGCCCAAGAGGAGAGGAATACAAAGGTGCAGTTTTTATGTGATTTGGAGTTGATTTGGTCTCTCAAAAATGGAAGAAAATGAGGGGCTGGTGAGGGCTCTAACAAATCGCCATTAGAGAGCTCAATGGGGAAGAAGAGAAATGAGAGAGAGGAGGGGAGTACGGGTGAGAGAATATAGTGGGGAGGAGAGAGACTAATTTTTTTGCTTTTTACTTTACTCCCTTGTCCTTTTGTTCCTAAAGACAGATAAAGAAGGGGATTAAGAGAGGAGGGAGTGAGTGAGCCGGCCCCATCAAGCACACACACAGATTTTACATTTTTATTTTCAAAAGTGGACACATTAGTTTAGCTTATTTACACTCTCACCCCACAACTTCCCGGTTTTTACAGTTTTTACTAACCGGAACCCGTTTTCCGGAATTTTGTTGTTTAATAAATTTTATTGGTTCTAAACCTTCATTAATGTTTATTAATGACTATTTGGTTGACCAAAAATTTTACGAGTCTATTTGACCCGCTTAAAGTCGCGTTTTCCTGGATTCCTCGAAAAATGCGCTTTAAGGTTCATTTATGCTTTTAATCCATTTTAAGGATTCGTTTTCTTCGGGATTTGTTCCCTCATGTTTATTTAGATGTAATTAAGCCTCTAAAATACTTATTAGCCTAATTAATCACTATTTTTAATTACGGGGTATTTGAAATACCCCAAACTTATTAAACATGGATTAAATATTTAATTTCATTAATTAAGGCCTAAACATGCCTTAAAAGTCAACTGAGAACAATAGTGGTCAACACTTGCACCCTTTGACTAGTGAGGGTAAATAAATACCCAAATGAACTTATTAGGACCTAAAACAATTGTCCTAAGTTTATTAACATAATACTAAACATATTATAATCGTTGGACAACACTCCAACACAAAGAAAAAGCATTTACATGCTTCAAGGTTAAAAAGGGCAAAAAAGTGCTCTAAGAACACCTTAAAGGTCTAATGACCTCTAAATGATATAAAATTGGATACCATGATCAAATATCATGTAAGGAACACAACAAAACCGTTGTCAAAGAAAACCAAGCTCAGAAACACCTTGCGACACAAAATGTGCACTAAAACTCCTTAAAGCACGTTTTTGTGTAATTGCCTTCTAAATTGGTTTTAAATGGGCTAAAAGGTTATAATTACCTTTAAATGTGATAATATGTCATTATATATGATATTAGGAATTTAATTCCAGAAATTTACAAATTTTTACAAATTTAATATTAAAATATTAATAAAACCCTAAAGTGGGGCCCGTTTGGGTCAACATTGACTAAGTTGGTCAATGTTGACCATTGACCACAAATTGGACCTCTTAAAATCGGTGGAATGAGTCTCCTAACAGACCAAGAGACAATTCCCATGTGACAATTATTTATTCCACCTTACTTTTGCATAAAATAAGAAAAACATACTTTAATATAAAACTAAAAGGTTGTCTACCACTTGCTTACCCATGTGTTGAGCCAGCCGATTTTGGGAGTCTCATTTCCTCCTTGTTACACGGTGCTCCAAGCAAGAACAAGACAAGGAGAGTGACTCACCTTACACTTATTGATTAAAGTAACATATTAGTCGATTTTTGAATCAAATTGGAATCAATCATTCACCACCTTTCTCAATGTAGGCCGGCTGCCCTTGTCCTTGTCTCCACCGAATTAGCAGCAATAATCAACACCAATCAATTAGTGATGAGTCATCAAATCATTAAAGGACATAAAATAAGGAAGAAATGTGTTTTAAGCCAAAATTAGGTCATTTTCCTCATTAGTCCCATTCCAACCGTGGGACTCATTGCCAAACCCTCTCTTTGGCTTCCTCTCAACCGTAGGTAAGCACTCCAAGCACCATTGATGAGAGCTCAAGCTCTAGGTAAGCTCCTAAGGCATAAAAATGCCCATTTTCTTCATCTTTCTTTCCTTTTTCCATTGATCTAGACTCCAACCTTTTCTATACACTTATGTTGAGTGATTTGGAGGTTAAAGGAAGATTCATTCTCGGTCATAACAAGCGCTAAGGAGGAAAGTTCAAGTCTTGACCATTTAAGGTAAAAATGTGCTCTAAGCACATATCTCTTCTTCCTTGTGAATTTCGGTTGTAAACCTTGGTCCCCTAGCCTTATTTTCTTCTCCTTTTCATGTGGATTCAGTTGGTATACCAAGATCTACAAGGAGTAGCTAGATCCAAGCCAAAAACACATTTTGGCATCTTAACAAGGTAAATCGTAGCCATCTTCCAAGCTAGCTACCCACGTTTTATACCTTGTTCTTGAGAGTGTTTTGATACTCTTTTTCTACTGGAAAAATAGGGCCGAAGTAGATCTACAACAAGCTTGAAGATCTAAGGTAAAAATCAATGATTTTCATGACTTAAATTACTTCTCATGGTTAGCTCATGTGTGGAGTTTAATCATGTCTTGTTTTCTACATGAAGACAAGTAAATCAAGCTGTGGAGAAATTCTCCTTAAGGTGGCCGAATCCAACAAGGATTTATCCAAGCTAAATCAAGGTATAAATCACTTAAAACCTTAAATTGATACATTAACACAAGTTTAAGCTTGTGTATATTAATTGTCGTGAGTGAATGAGTAAATAAGGTCATGTTTGACCTCAGGTGATTAAGGAATGTGTGAGCCTCGATTTTAAACCCTATCCTATGTTGATTAAGCTGATTAGGATCTAACCGGGTTTTAGGTCACTTATAACCTAAGATTATAACTATGCCATATAACAATAATTATTAAAACCTAAGCTAGCTCACTGGAACCTATTATGAGTCGCCACCTAATTTTAACCTAAATCAAAATTAGGAAAGGAGAGTTCGGGTTCGGGGGCTTGGGTATTGACTTATTTAGGGTTCAAATTACTTTCATTACCCTTCCTAGGTCGTTTTTTCCTCTACTTGGTTCATTTACGGCTTATTACGAGTCGTTTTAACCTAAGTGTGCAACCTTCTGTTTTTTTTGTGTTTTTTAGCATTTTTGACAGAAAATAAAAGTGAAAAGTTAAATTACCTAAACTAGGGTTTCGGAGGCAGAATTAGGCCGAATTTTGATTCCGTCCGTGGCCACGGACCTATTGTCCGAACCCACGGACCCCAGTTAACCTAATTACACAGAAAAGTCAAATTTAAACAGAACGAGATTTTGAAAAGTCCGGGGCCACGGACAGGACGTCCGTGGGCCCGGACATGTTTTATAAAACCCTAACTTTTGAAGATAAAATATCCCGCCACCGTCCGGGGGCGTCCGACTTTCGGACAGAGCGTCCGGACCCCGGACATAGCGTCCGTGGGTGCGGACCGACCTCGGACGGCGGCGTTGAGACTGTTCCCACGGTGTTTTTGGCTCAAAATTTATGGGTACGTAGCCTGAAAGATTCTAAACACGTTAGTGATCAGAAGTTTACATTTTGAATTCGAATTAAACACGAAACTTAGCAAACAATTATTGGGCAGAAGCGAAAGCAACATTAATTCAGGAGCGGTAAAAGTCAATTCGACTCCAAAATTTAACACAGAATGTTAAAGTCGAGCAAAGTCAGAAAAATTTGATTTCAACCTGTTTTACCTTCGGGTTTAATGAGACTCTTCACTCAGGGGTCTTTTGGTGCTTCGTTGATGCCGGTTCTGGATTGACTTCGAATTGAGCTTCTGAATCCTTCTTCTTTATGCTGTTAAGGACGTGTTCTTCTGTTTTTGTGGTATTTTGGTGCTTGGAAGTTCAATAGGAGAAGAAAGGATGAGTTTTTGCTGATTTTGGGGTGATTTCTGCAATGTTTCGGTATTGATTTGAGGCTTGGAAGTGTAAAAACGTGGGAAGAAGGTTTGTGGCTGTGTTCTCTGACTTTGGAGGTGTTCTCCCCTGCCCTAGGTCGTTTTTGGAAGGTCCTTTTATAGAAGAAGCAAGGCCATGTTGATAGAACAAGATCTTTATCTAAAACACTGATTTTGTGCACTAAGGGAATCTGATTTATTAAATATGTTGCAGGCCGATAAAAATTATGAAATTTTAACTGAAGATAGAGGATGATTTTTAAGAATTTTGAGAGTTGGAATCGGGTTTTTCGATAAATAACCGATTAGATAAAAATCTCACAATCCGGAATCTCCCATAATTCATAAATTTTATTGGAAAGTCGAGATAACGAAATTCCAACGGCATTAGTCTCTAATAATCATCCTCTCTCTTGTGTTAAAATTTCATGACGTTTTGTTTGATTTCGGTACTTTCCATAGGAGAGAGAAAATTGCAAAAAATGATTGAATTTCTCTTTTAAATTTTGGGTTAAGGTTCCAAATAAAGTATTTCAGGTTTATGACTGTATGTAGTCATGCTAACCATGTGACAATTTTATTTTTAATTTTGGAAACCTTTTTATTATTTCTATTAAGGTTATTTCATGTGTTAATTAAAGAAATTAGCTTATAATATGAATTAAAAGCTAAATTTGCAGAATAAACATTATCAGAAAATCATGAATACCTTTCATAATGACTATGATATTTGGAAGCGTTTGGAGATGATGAACAAGTCATATGAAAATAGAAAATCCCTAGAATGTCCCTGGAAAATCCTGCATTGGTGCATTTTGACCATTTTGCCTTTGTAACACGTATGCCTTTGAGACTACTCCGAGGGGGTTGAAATTTTGGGTATAACAGATTGCCCCGCCCCGTCAACTAGGCTTTGTAATGAAGATGTGTGAGCCTCGATTTTAAACCCTATCCTATGTTGATTAAAGCTGATTAGGATCTAACCGGGTTTTAGGTCCACTTATAACCTAAGATTATAACTATGTCATAAAACAATAATTATTAAAACTAAGCTAGCTCCTGGAACCTATTATGAGTCGCCACCTAATTTTAACTAAATCAAATTAGGAAAGGAGAGTTCGGGTTCGGGGGCTTGGTATTCGACTTATTTAGGGTTCAAATTACTTTCATTACCCTTCCTAGGTCGTTTTTCCTCTACTGGTTCATTTACGGCTTATTACGGGTCGTTTTAACCTAAGTGCGCAACCTTCTGTTTTTTGTATTTTTTGCATTTTTTGACAGAAAATAAAAGTGAAAAGTGAAATTACCTAAACTAGGGTTTCGGAGGCAGAATTAGGTCGAATTTTGATTCCGTCCGTGGCCACGGACCTAATGTCCGAACCCACGGACCCCAGTTAACCTAATTAACCGAAAGGTCAAATTTAACAGAAACGGGATTTTGAAAAGTCCGGGCCACGGACAGGACGTCCGTGGGCCCGGACATGTTTTTATTAAACCTAACTTTTGAAGATAAAAATATCCAGCCACCGTCCGGGGGGTCCGCTTTCGGACAGAGCGTCCGAGGGACCCCGGACATAGCGTCGTGGGTGCGGACCGACCTCGGACGGCGGCGTTGAGGCTGTTCCCGACGGTATTTTTGGCTCAAAATTATGGGTACGTAGCCTGAAAGATTCTAAACACGTTAGTGATCAGAAGTTTACATTTTGAATTCAAATTAAACACGAAACTTAGCAACAAGTTATTGGGCAGAAGCGAAAGCAAACGTTAATTCAGGAGCGGTAAAAAGTCAATTCGACTCCAAAATTTAACACAAATAGTTAAAGTCGAGCAAGTCAGAAAAATTTGATTTCAACCTGTTTTTACCTTCGGGTTTAATGAGAATCTTCACATCGGGGGTCTTTTTGGTGCTTCGTTGATGCCGGTTCTGGATTGACTTCAAATTGAGCTTCTGATCCTTCTTCTTTATGCTTTAAGGACGTGTTTTCTTCGTTTTTGTGGTATTTTGGTGCTTGGAAGTTCAATAGGAGAAGAAAGGATGAGTTTTTGCTGATTTTGGGGTGGTGTTTCTGCAGTGTTTCGGTATTGATTTGAGGCTTGGAAGTGTAAAAACGTGGGAAGGAGGTTTGTGGCTGTGTTCTCTGACTTTGGAGGTGTTCTTCTTGCCCTAGGTCGTTTCTTGGAAGGTCCTTTTATAGAAGAAGCAAGGCCATGTTATAGAACAAGATCTTTATCTAAAACACTGATTTTGTGCTCTAAGGGAATCTGATTTATTAAAATATGTTGCAGGCCGATAAAAATTATGAAATTTTAACTGAAGATAAAGGATGATTTTTAAGAATTTTGAGAGTTGGAATCGGGTTATTTCGATAAATAACCGATTAGATAAAAATCTCCACATCCGGAATCTCCCATAATTCATAACTTATTATTGAAAGTCGAACTAACGAAATTCCAACGGCATTAGTCTCTAATAATCATCCTCTCTCTTGTGTTAAAATTTCATGACGTTTTGTTTTGATTTCGGTACTTTCCATAGGAGAGAGAAAATTGCAAAAAATGATTGAATTTCTCTTTTAAATTTTGGGTTAAGGTTCCAAATAAAATAATTCAGGTTTATGACTGTATGTAGTCATGCTAACCATGTGACAATTTTATTTTAATTTTGGAACCTTTTAATTTCTATTTTGAGGCTATTTCATGTGTTAATTATTAAAGAAATTACTTATAATATGAATTAAAAGCTAAATTTACAGATAAGAAAATCATGAAATACCTTTCATAATGGACTATGATATTTGGAAGTGTTGGTAGAAATGAACGAGTCATATAAAAATAGAAAATCCCGAGAATGTCCTTGGAAAATCCTGCATTGGTGCATTTTGACCACTTCGCCCTTTGTAACACGTATGCCTTAGAGACTACTACTCCGGGGGGGTTGAAATTTTGGGTATAACAGATTGCCCCCGTCAACTAGGCTTTGTAATGAAGATGAAAAGACTAGTTGATGCCTGAGTGATACCCCCAAAATTTTGGATCTCAAAAGACCCTACATGTAGATTGTGTCGAGCTATTCTAAGGTGCTGACTACCTATGAGTGAGAATGAAAATGAAAAGATGTCAAGCAATTCTAAGGTGTTGACTACCTAAAAATGAAATAATAATGTCAAGCAATTCTAAGGTGTTGACTACCTAAAAACGAAATGGGATAATGTCAAGCAATTCTAAGGCGTTGACTGCCTATAATGATGATATGATGTCAAGCTATTCTAAGGCGTTGACTACCTATATGAATGAGATGATGTCAAGCTTCTAAGGCGTTGACTACCTAAAATGTGATAACCGGGTGGTATGCAAATGCTAGAATGCTGAAATGCTAATGATGCTAATGATGCTGATGCAGATATAATGCTGATGAAGTTGATGATGCTGATGATGCTGATAATGTTGATGATGCTGATGATGTTGATGATAATGCTGATGATGCTGATGATGCTCGGATGCTTCTGGGGACCGAAACCCGTGCCAATGCTCCTGGCTGGACCCAATGTGGACTTATTGCCATCGCCCCCAAGCCGGTGTGCAGGGATAACTCCTGGTAAAAACCCTGGGGACTTATTGCCTTTGCCCACCATTCGTTGATCCCAAAAATAAGTTGACATCGCAAAAGGAGGATTTATTGCCATCACCTCGTCAACTTTCTGTCGCCAGGTCTTGTGACGCGCCTGGATAATGCAACTAGGTCTTATGACGAGCCTAAAGGATTGGTTTTATGGAGTAAGCTAGGATCTAGGTCTTATAATAAGGATGCCTAGGTCTTATGACGAGCCTAAAGGATGGATCTAGGTCTTATGACGAGCCTAAGGATGGATCTAGGTCTTATGACGAGCCTAAAGGATGGATCTAGGTCTTATGACGAGCCTAAAGGATGGATCTAGGTCTTATGACGAGCCTAAAGGATGGATCTAGGTCTTATGACGAGCCTAAAGGATGGATCTAGGTCTTATGACGAGCCTAAAGGATGGATCTAGGTCTTATGACGAGCCTATAGGGTAGCTCTAAGTGAAAGTGAGTAAAATGTATGATGGGTCTAAATGGATGTAGAAGGATTAGGGCTTATGTCAAACCTGGAGACGGTGGCGCTCAAGACGGGCCTGTGGGTGTTTGAATGCGAAGGTAGGGCTTAAGACGGGCCTGGGGGGATTTGTTGTGGAGAAGGGCTTAGGACGGGCCTAGGGATGTTTGAATGTGGAGGTAGGGCTTAGGTCGGGCCTGAGGATGTTTGAATGTGGAGGTAGGGCTTAGGTCGGGCCTGAGTGGTATGAGAAGGGTTTGAATCCTTTGGGTTTCTGGCTTTTGGGCCTCAATCGGTGTCGTTGTTGCAATGTTGGGACCAACAATTGCCCCCAGTATTTTTCCTTAAGGCAAATCTGAGTTTTTTAGGATTTTATGGCAATCGATCGGATCGATTGCCCCCAGTATTTTCTTTGATTAACCGCACAAAACAAGTCTCACACTCACAAGGTCAGGGTTTATCTTGATGTGGTGCTTTCTATCCTACACTCAAAGTGTTTAATATTTGCAATCGTGCTCTCCTTTTGGGTCAAGACATCTCAACCATTGAATTTGACATTTGTTCGATTTACGCGTTCAACCTGTTACTTTCACGTGATTGGATACACAACTATTAAGTCGAAAGTCTTTTAAGCTTATAACGTGGTTGTGGGGCATGATGAAAGACAACGGGATGGTGGAGGAATGTTTAGGATATGTGGAGCTATAAGGGTGACCAAAGTTGCAACTTGCACCTTCTCTCGGACTTGCCTTCTTTGTCCTGAGGTCGTTTGGCTACTTCGTGATGACTTCGCTTGTAAACTTGGGACTTGGAACTTTTGGGTTGTTCCTTGCGCCTTCTATCTTCTTTCCGATTTTGGATTTCTTCGAGGCTTTTCAGGTTTGCCTTTCTTTGAATTTCCTTTCCTTCGGGGTTCTTGTGTTTCCCGGCTTTGAACTTTGAGAGCTATTCTTGATGTTAGCTCATTTGGATCCTGTGTCACTTTGGGACCATTTGCGGATCATTTCGTCATGCTGGTAGCAGTTTTGCTTCTTCGGACTTGTGGAGTTGCTGTTCGGAAGTCGGGCTCCTTGCTTCCTTTGGTCACCGGGTCGGTTATTCATCATTGGCTGGTTTGTTTGTGGAGTTTGTAATGTTATAAAAGAGGATATACACGAAAAGCTCAGCGGGGGTGCCTTGGGTTTAATGTATGGGTTCACAGGCTTTTGGCTGTGTGGTGCTGTACCTAGGTGCTTTGTCATCCCTAATAGTTGTGTATCCGTTCTTTGTTACTTTTCATAGGTTTAAGCGTAAATTTACAAATTATCTCCTTCGATCGGAGTCATGCCATTTGCCTTACCTTTGAATGTGACCTCTCTGGAGTCGTGTAAAAATGACACGCTCTTTTACTCTTGGTTTTACCGCTCAAGGGACTCTCGCGAAGTCTACACTCAGAGACTTGTTTGCACGTTTAAACAAGAGAAATAAACATTATCGTTCCTTAACTCAGATTGCCCCCAGCATTGTTGTGGGGTTTTGTGACAAGCCTTTTGAATACCCAGGTTATTTGTTGGAGGTGGCTGTATGTGTGGTGGTACGTGGTGATGAAGTCTTGCTGTTTTGGTGGAGTGATGTAGTGATGAAAGTAAAGCATGGTAGTGGGATGCTTTCAGTGTACGGTGAAACTTTCTATTGAGAGGTGACAAGTGGTGGAAGCCGACAAGGTGGTGAGATATTCCCTGCGCAAGAATGAGTTTCATGTGGAGAGGGGAGTGTGGTGAGACACATGGGATGTATGTGATCAAGGTAGTGGATGTGGGTGAAATGACGTGATGACTTATTCATTTTTTTGGTGTTCTTAAATGCACAAAAATTATGAAAATGGAACTATGCTCTAATTCATAAATGGAAAAACAACATCAAAAATTGTAATCTTAAGAAAACTACCTAAAATGATAAAGGAAGCTAGCCACCATAAAAGTTAGAAGAATGGCTGAGAAAAGAAAACTGCTAAATCGAGAAAACTCCTAAAATAGTGATGTTGAACTGTCTGATGCCGACGCGCTGAAGACCCAAGCGGTTGACCGTCGGGATGCCATTGACCATGATTGTCTTCCTTCCAAACTTCGAGTGGGCCCTGTAAAATGTTTGAACTAGGAATGCCTATGGGTTATGTAGGAAGTAACTGGGCCTGAGTCTTCTCCAAACTGAGAGTGAAGTGCACAGATTAGAGTGATTCCTAGACTAGAACGGACATATAGGCCTGAATCCCTTAGTCTAGAAATTGAGCAAACAAGATGAAGGAAGTCACATGGACCGTGAATGGGCCACTGAGCCCTGAGGTCTAAGATTCGTTTGATGTTCTTGTTGGGCCTTGAAGCCGGAAACTGGAATGAATGAATTATGCAAACTATCTTGGATTCAAATGTTTTATGGGCTGAAATTCTGGATTGAGAGCGAAGCTCATGGGCCAAAACTATGAATTGGTCTATGGGCCTAGATGAAATGAGTCATGAGTGTGGTACTTGGGCCGGACTGATTGCTCTATATATGATCTGGAATTTGGGCCGAGTGGTTTTGGTTGGGCCTAAAAGATGGCACCTAGATCTAGGATTTTGGGTCAGAGCCCGAGTGAAGAGTTTTCCTAGACTAGAATGAGCCCTTGGGCCGAAATGTGTTTGGGCCTGAAATAAAGAACATGGGCTGGAACGATCCCTAAATCACAAATGGCCTAACTTTCTTTGGGCCAGAGAAGATGGTTGCTAAGCCGAAAAAGATTTTATTTTCAGGACTTGTGAGTTATTTCAAGTTCAGGTGGATTTCTTTTTTATGGGCCTAGAACTAATTGGATAATTCAAATTGGGCCAGAAGAGAAATCACCTAAGTCTAGACTTTTGGGCCGAAGCCCGAACGACTCACATGTTAAACCAAACAGGGCCTGTGGGCCGCAAACAAATAGTGCTACCGATTCGGGATGGGCTAGGTTGACGTAGGAGAAGTTCCTATCAATCTCTAGGCCGGGTAGTGGGCCGATCATACAAGCAGACAAAGCCCACACAAATTCAACATGTCCTCACTAGACGCTTAAACCAAACCGGGTATGGATCGATCCGGAGAGGTGCTTGGGGCATGGGCCCAGGTCACCACAAAGGAATAGGGCTTTCACACTATTCTCTTTGGGCTTCCCCACTTTTTTCACATCACCTGAAGGTGTGCGTCTACGGACGGGTCTTTGACTGACCAAACAATGGGCTAGGTAAGGACACTGCCAGGAAAACGCTTGGGGCTAAAGCCCAGGTATTAAGGGGATGTGGTTAGACGACATCCTCCTCTTTTCCCCCGCTTATTCACATCACCTAAAAGGTGTGAGTCCCAGACAGGGGACCCTCAAACGGGTCCCGGGGTGAAATCAGTTTGCGTGGACCCTCGCTCTCATATGATGCAAAGGTACAGAAATTAAAGTGCGCACGAAAGTAAACAAACAAAGTAATAAAGCCATAAATAAACATTTTCGAGTTAAGCCCTCTTTCTTAAAATTAAACAAGTTAAAATTAAGAAGTTCGATCCCCAGCAGAGTCGCCAGTCTGTGAGCCTCGATTTTAAACCCTATCCTATGTTGATTAAAGCTGATTAGGATCTAACCGGGTTTTAGGTCCACTTATAACCTAAGATTAATAACTATGTCATAAAACAATAATTATTAAAACCTAAGCTAGCTCACTGGAACCTATTATGAGTCGCCACCTAATTTTAACCTAAATCAAATTAGGAAAGGAGAGTTCGGGTTCGGGGGCTTGGTATTCGACTTATTTAGGGTTCAAATTACTTTCATTACCCTTCCTAGGTCGTTTTTCCTCTACTTGGTTCATTTACGGCTTATTACGGTCGTTTTAACCTAAGTGCGCAACCTTCTGTTTTTTTGTATTTTTTAGCATTTTTGACAGAAAATAAAGTGAAAAGTGAAATTACCTAAACTAGGGTTTCGGAGGCAGAATTAGGTCGAATTTTGATTCCGTCCGTGGCCACGGACCTAATGTCCGAACCCACGGACCCCAGTTAACCTAATTACACAGAAAAGTCAATTTAAACAGAAACGGGATTTGCAAAGTCCGGGGCCACGGACGGCTGTCCGTGGGCCCGGACATATTAGAAAAACCTAAATTTTGAATTTTAAAATCCCGCCGCTGTCCGTGGGTGTCCGTGGTCTCGGACAACGCGTCCGAGGTCCCGGACATAGGTCCGAGGTCACGGACCACCCACGGACAGGGGTTTTCAAAGGTTCCCGAGGGTGTTTTGAGCTCAAATTTTATGGGTGTGTAGCCTGAAAGATGTACAAGACGTTAGTGATTGAAAGTTTTCAATTTGAATTCGAATTAAGCACGAAACTTAGCAAAACAAGTTATCTGACAGAGGCTTAAATAAACAGCAATACAGAAGCCTACGAAGGTTAGTTTGAGCCCAAATTTTGAGGCAAGACAGATAATACCGTGGTGAATCAGGGAAGTGGAGTTTCTACCTGTTTTACCTTCGGATTCACAACGTTTCTTCACACCGGGATTCGTCGAGTGCTCCGTTGATGGTAGACCCGAAAGGATTCGACCAGGCTTCTGGTTGTGGTTGTTCTTGCTGTTCTTCACGTTTGGTGGTGTTTTTGGGGTTTGATGATTATTGGTGCTTTGGGGAATTGGAAAACGTGTTTAGATGATGATTTCGGGGGATTTTCAGTATGATTTGGGTGGCCGGGTGTTGGAAAACGTGAGAGAGAGAGAGGAGGCCGTGTTTTCTGACTCTCTAGGGTTCTTGAGTATGTGAGGTCTGATTTTATCCAAAAACCTATCCCCTTATATAGACTTTCTTAAAGATAAAGAGAATCTAGTAAAAGTAAGATTTTTCGTATTTTAACTGAGTAACTTCCCAAAGGAATTTTGCTATGAAATTTTAACCACATGTCAAGAATGGATATTATGAATTTTCTGAGGTGGAAACGAATTTTTTAAATGCTGGAGCATTTTTAAATTGAATTTCTCGTCAGATTCAATCAGAAATTGCTAGAAAATTATTGGAAATTCGAAAAATCAAAATTCCAACGCCATTATGCTTAAAATGTCATCCTCTATCATGGGTTAAAATATCAAAGCATTTCGAGCTGATTTGGGCACCCTTTGGAGGAGAGAGAAAGCCTATAGGAGAACTCAGAAGCCTTAAAAATTACGAAAACGCCCCTAACAACGACAAACTGCTCCTCTGGCCCTGGAACACGCCGATCGGGCCGGAGTCTCTTACTGTTTGATGGAGATGGCTCTCACAACCTCGTAGACCTTAACCGGGGGTCAAAATTTTGGGTATAACAGATTGCCCCCCGTCAACTGGACTTTGTAACGAATGTGAAAAGTCTGGTTGATGCTTGAGTGGTGCCCCAAAATTTTGGACTCCACAGAATCCTCCACGTTGTGTGAAACCGGGTTAACGATGCCCAGCAATTCGGAGGCGCTGACTTCCTAAGCTACAAAGCATTGTCGAGCTTTTCTAAGGCGCTGACTACCTAGAGGTAATAATGAGGTAATGTCAGACTATTCTAAGGTGCCGACTACCTATAAGGATGATACAATGTCAAGCTATTCTAAGGCGTTGACTACCTAAAATGATGATATGCTGTCGAGCTATTCTAAGGCGCTGACTACCTAAGGTGATGAAAATGATGTCAAGCTATTCTAAGGCGTTGACTACCTGAAATGATGATATGTTGTCGAGCTATTCTAAGGCGCTGACTACCTAAAGTGGTGAAAATGATGTCAAGCTATTCTAAGGCGTTGACTACCTGAAATGATGATATGCTGTCGAGCTATTCTAAGGCGCTGACTACCTAAAGTGGTGAAAATGATGTCAAGCTATTCTAAGGCGTTGACTGCCTAGGATGTGAAAACTGGATGCAAATGCAAGAATGCTGAAATGCTAATGATGCAAATGATGCTGATGCTGATGATAATGCCGATGATGTTGATGATGCTAATGATGCTGATGATGCTGATGATGCTGATGATGCTCGGATGCTTCTGGGGGACCGAAACCCGTGCCGATGCTCCTGGCTGGACCCAATGTGGACTTATTGCCATCGCCCCCCAAGCCGGTGTGCAGGGATAACTCCTGGTAAAAACCCTGGGGACTTATTGCCTTTGCCCACCATTCGTTGATCCCGAAAATAAGTTGACATCGCAAAAGGAGGATTTATTGCCATCACCTCGCCAACTTTTCTGTCGCCAGGTCTTGTGACGCGCCTGGATAATGCAACTAGGTCTTATGACGAGCCTATATGAATGAGATGAATGCAATGTATTTGATGAGAGTGGGTAATCTAAAAGGTAATGCTAGGTCTTACTACGAGCCTAGGGACTGCAACTAGGTCTTATGACGAGCCTAAAGGGAGGTTCTAGGTCTTATGACGAGCCTAAAGGTTGGATCTAGGTCTTATGACGAGCCTAAAGGGTAGTTCTAGGTCTTATGACGAGCCTAAAGGTTGGATCTAGGTCTTATGACGAGCCTAAAGGGTAGTTCTAGGTCTTATGACGAGCCTAAGGGAATGCAACTAGGTCTTATGACGAGCCTAAAGGGAGGTTCTAGGTCTTATGACGAGCCTAAAGGTTGGATCTAGATCTTATGACGAGCCTAAAGGATGGTTCTAGGTCTTATGACGAGCCTAAGGGAATGCAACTAGGTCTTATGACGAGCCTAAAGGATGGTTCTAGGTCTTATGACGAGCCTAAGGGTCGGAACTAGGTCTTATGACGGGCCTAAAGGTGGAATCTAGGTCTTATGACGGGCCTATAGGGTAGCTCTATGTGAAAGTGAGTAAAATGTACGATGGGTCTAAATGGATGTAGGAGGATTAGGGCTTATGTCAAACCTGGAGACGGTGAGGCTCAAGACGGGCTTGCGGGTGCTTGAATGCGAAGGTAGGGCTTAAGACGGGCCTGGGGGGATTTGTTGTGGAGGAAGGGCTTAGGACGGGCCTATGGATGTTTGAATGTGGAGGAAGGTCTTAGGTCGGGCCTGAGGATGTTTGAATGTGGAGGTAAGGCCTAGGACGGGCCTGCGGATGTTTGAGTGGAGGTAGGGCTTAGGACGGGCCTGCGGATGTTTGAGTGGAGGTAGGGCTTAGGACGGGCCTGTGGAAATTTGATGTGGAGGTAGGGCTTAGGACGGGCCTGAGTGATATGGAGGGTTTGATCCTTTGGGTTTTGGATTTTTGGGACTCAATCGTGTTGTTGCAATTGTTGGGACCAACAATTGCCCCCAGTATTTTTCCTTAAGGCAATCCGAGTTTTTTAGGATTTTATGGCAATCGATCGGAACGATCGATTGCCCCCAGTATTTTCTTTGATTAACTGCACAAAACAAGTCTCACTCTCACAAGGTCAGGGTTTATCTTGATGTGGTGCTTTCTATCTACACTCAAAGTATTTGATGCTTGCGCTCGTACTCTCCTTTTGGGTCAAGACATCTCAACCATTGAATTTGACATTTGTTCGATTTACGCGTTCAACCTGTTACTTTCACGTGATTGGATACACAACTATTAAGTCGAAAGTCTTTTAAGCTTATAACGTGGTTGTGGGGCATGATGAAAGACAACGGGATGGTGGAGGAATGTTTAGGATATGTGGAGCTATAAGGGTGACCAAAGTTGCAACTTGCACCTTCTCTCGGACTTGCCTTCTTTGTCCTGAGGTCGTTTGGCTACTTCGTGATGACTTCGCTTGTAAACTTGGGACTTGGAACTTTTGGGTTGTTCCTTGCGCCTTCTATCTTCTTTCCGATTTTGGATTTCTTCGAGGCTTTTCAGGTTTGCCTTTCTTTGAATTTCCTTTCCTTCGGGGTTCTTGTGTTTCCCGGCTTTGAACTTTGAGAGCTATTCTTGATGTTAGCTCATTTGGATCCTGTGTCACTTTGGGACCATTTGCGGATCATTTCGTCATGCTGGTAGCAGTTTTGCTTCTTCGGACTTGTGGAGTTGCTGTTCGGAAGTCGGGCTCCTTGCTTCCTTTGGTCACCGGGTCGGTTATTCATCATTGGCTGGTTTGTTTGTGGAGTTTGTAATGTTATAAAAGAGGATATACACGAAAAGCTCAGCGGGGGTGCCTCGGGTTTAATGTCTGGGTTCACAGGCTTTTGGCTGTGTGGTGCTGTACCTAGGTGCTTTGTCATCCCTAATAGTTGTGTATCCGTTCTTTGTTACTTTTCATAGGTTTAAGCGTAAATTTACAAATTATCTCCTTCGATCGGAGTCATGCCATTTGCCTTACCTTTGAATGTGACCTCTCTGGAGTCGTGTAAAAATGACACGCTCTTTTACTCTTGGTTTTACCGCTCAAGGGACTCTCGCAAAGTCTACACTCAGAGACTTGTTTGCACGTTTAAACAAGAGAAATAAACATTATCGTTCCTTAACTCAGATTGCCCCCAGCATTGTTGTGGGGTTTTGTGACAAGCCTTTTGAATACCCAGGTTATTTGTTGGAGGTGGCTGTATGTGTGGTGGTACGTGGTGATGAAGTCTTGCTGTTTTGGTGGAGTGATGTAGTGATGAAAGTAAAGCATGGTAGTGGGATGCTTTCAGTGTACGGTGAAACTTTCTATTGAGAGGTGACAAGTGGTGGAAGCCGACAAGGTGGTGAGATATTCCCTGCGCAAGAATGAGTTTCATGTGGAGAGGGGAGTGTGGTGAGACACATGGGATGAATGTGATCAAGGTAGTGGATGTGGGTGAAATGACGTGATGACTTACTCATTTTTTTGGTGTTCTTAAATGCACAAAAATTATGAAAATGGAACTATGCTCTAATTCATAAATGGAAAAACAACATCAAAAATTGTAATCTTAAGAAAACTACCTAAAATGATAAAGGAAGCTAGCCACCATAAAAGTTAGAAGAATGGCTGAGAAAAGAAAACTGCTAAATCGAGAAAACTCCTAAAATAGTGATGTTGAACTGTCTGATGCCGACGCGTTGAAGACCCAAGCGGTTGACCGTCGGGATGCCATTGACCATGATTGTCTTCCTTCCAAACTTCGAGTGGGCCCTGTAAAATGTTTGAACTAGGAATGCCTATGGGTTATGTAGGAAGTAACTGGGCCTGAGTCTTCTCCAAACTGAGAGTGAAGTGCACAGATTAGAGTGATTCCTAGACTAGAACGGACATATAGGCCTGAATCCCTTAGTCTAGAAATTGAGCAAACAAGATGAAGGAAGTCACATGGACCGTGAATGGGCCACTGAGCCCTGAGGTCTAAGATTCGTTTGATGTTCTTGTTGGGCCTTGAAGCCGGAAACTGGAATGAATGAATTATGCAAACTATCTTGGATTCAAATGTTTTATGGGCTGAAATTCTGGATTGAGAGCGAAGCTCATGGGCCAAAACTATGAATTGGTCTATGGGCCTAGATGAAATGAGTCATGAATGTGGTACTTGGGCCGGACTGATTGTTCTATATATGATCTGGAATTTGGGCCGAGTGCTTTTGGTTGGGCCTAAAAGATGGCACCTAGATCTAGGATTTTGGGTCAGAGCCCGAGTGAAGAGTTTTCCTAGACTAGAATGAGCCCTTGGGCCGAAATGTGTTTGGGCCTGAAATAAAGAACATGGGCTGGAACGATCCCTAAATCACAAATGGGCCTAACTTTCTTTGGGCCAGAGAAGATGGTTGCTAAGCCGAAAAAGATTTTATTTTCAGGACTTGTGAGTTATTTCAAGTTCAGGTGGATTTCTTTTTTATGGGCCCAGAACTAATTGGATAATTCAAATTGGGCCAGAAGAGAAATCACCTAAGTCTAGACTTTTGGGCCGAAGCCCGAACGACTCACATGTTAAACCAAACAGGGCCTGGGCCGCAAACAAATAGTGCTACCGATTCGGGATGGGCTAGGTTGACGTAGGAGAAGTTCCTATCAATCTCTAGGCCGGGTAGTGGGCCGATCATACAAGCAGACAAAGCCCACACAAATTCAACATGTCCTCACTAGACGCTTAAACCAAACCGGGTATGGATCGATCCGGAGAGGTGCTTGGGGCATGGGCCCAGGTCACCACAAAGGAATAGGGCTTTCACACTATTCTCTTTGGGCTTCCCCACTTTTTTCACATCACCTGAAGGTGTGCGTCTACGGACGGGTCTTTGACTGACCAAACAATGGGCTAGGTAAGGACACTGCAGGAAAACGCTTGGGGCTAAAGCCCAGGTATTAAGGGGATGTGGTTAGACGACATCCTCCTCTTTTCCCCCGCTTATTCACATCACCTAAAAGGTGTGAGTCCCTGACAGGGGACCCCCAAACGGGTCCCGGGGTGAAATCAGTTTGTGTGGACCCTCGCTCTCATATGATGCAAAGGTACAGAAATTAAAGTGCGCACGAAAGTAAACAAACAAAGTAATAAAGCCATAAACAAACATTTTCGAGTTAAGCCCTCTTTCTTAAAATTAAACAAGTTAAAATTAAGAAGTTTTTCCCCAGCAGAGTCGCCAGTCTGTGAGCCTCGATTTTAAACCCTATCCTATGTTGATTAAATTGATTAGGATCTAATCGGGTTTTTAGGTCCACTTATAACCTAAGATTAATAACTATGTCATACAACAGTAATTATTAAAACCTAAGCTAGCTCACTGGAACCTATTATGAGTCGCCACCTAATTTTGACCTAGATTAAATTAGGAAAGGAGAGTTCGGGTTCGGGGGCTTGATATTCGACTTAATTAGGGTTCAATTACTTTCATTACCCTTCCTAGGTCGTTTTTCCTCTACTTAGTTTATTACGGCTTATTACGAGGTCGTTTTAACCTAAGTGCGCGCTTCTGTTTTTTTGTTTTTAGCATTTTTTGACAGAAAATTAAAGTGAAATTGAAAGCTACCTAAACTAGGGTTTCGGAGGCAGAATTAGGTCAAATTTTGTTCCGTCCGTAGCCACGGACCTAATGTCCGAGACCACGGACCCCAGTTAACCTAAATATACAGAAAAGTCGAAATTAAAGGAAAACAAAAATTTGCAAAGTCCGGGGCCACGGACAGGCTGTCCGTGGGCCCGGACATCATTAGAAAAACCTAAATTTTGAATTTTCAAAATCCCGCCGCTGTCCGTGGGTGTCCGTGGTCTCGGACAACGCGTCCGAGGTCCCGGACCATAGGTCCGAGGTCACGGACCACCCACGGACAGGGGTTTTCAAAAGGTTCCCGAGGGTGTTTTGAGCTCAAATTTTATGGGTGTGTAGCCTGAAAGATGTACAAGACGTTAGTGATTGAAAGTTTTCAATTTGAATTCGAATTAAGCACGAAACTTAGCAAACAAGTTATCTGACAGAGGCTTAAATAAACAGCAATACAGAAGCCTACGAAGGTTAGTTTGAGCCCAAATTTTGAGGCAAGACAGATAATACCGTGGTGAATCAGGGAAGTGGAGTTTCTACCTGTTTTACCTTCGGATTCACAACGTTTCTTCACACCGGGATTCGTCGAGTGCTCCGTTGATGGTAGACCCGAAAGGACTTCGAACCAGGCTTCTGGTTGCTGGTTGTTCTTGCTGTTCTTCACGCTTTGGTGGTGTTTTTGTGGGGTTTTGATGATTATTGGTGCTTTGGGAATTGGAAAACGTGTTTAGATGATGATTTCGGGGGATTTTCGGTATGATTTGGGTGGCCGGGTGTTGGAAAACGTGAGAGAGAGAGAGGAGGCCGTCTTTTCTGACTCTCTAGGGTTCTTGAGTATGTGAGGTCCTGATTTTATCCAAAAACCTATCCCCTTATATAGACTTTCTTAAAGATAAAGAGAATCTAGTAAAAGTAAGATTTTTCGATATTTTAACTGAGTAACTTCCCAAAGGAATTTTGCTATGAAATTTTAACCACATGTCAAGAATGGATATTATGAATTTTCTGAGGTGGAAACGAATTTTTTAAATGCTGGAGCATTTTTAAATTGAATTTCTCGTCAGATTCAATCAGAAATTGCTAGAAAATTATTGGAAATTCGAAAAATCAAAATTCCAACGCCATTATGCTTAAAATGTCATCCTCTATCATGGGTTAAAATATCAAAGCATTTCGAGCTGATTTGGGCACCCTTTGGAGGAGAGAGAAAGCCTATAGGAGAACTCAGAAGCCTTAAAAATTACGAAAACGCCCCTAACAACGACAAAACTGCTCCTCTGGCCCTGGAACACGCCGATCGGGCCGGAGTCTCTTACTGTTTGATGGAGATGGCTCTCACAACCTCGTAGACCTTAACCAGGGGGTCAAAATTTTGGGTATAACACGTACACACACTTACATACGTGCATGTCTAATCATATACACTTACTTATGCATACATAGAATATGGTTTATTACCGTGATTCATTAAGCCAAGTTATATCTTCACTTACAGTAGTATAATATCTTGGGTGTGTTGGTTAATTTATTTACTTGGCTAAGTTGTGTTGGTTGGTCAACATAGTTTGACTTGGTCAACATTTCAAGTCAATATTTCATAATAGTCGATATTTATTTATCGCCTTATACCACATTACCTTGTATTATAAATTCATAATATAAAATTATAAAGTTTCCCACAATGAATTTAATTATTTATTCTTTGTTAGACACACTTGTACTTAATTGTGTTATTTACTTACAAACCTTTTACCAAGGATTCACCTTAATGTTGTACAAGGTATTTTATACATTGTCATAGCCCTTATTTTATAAGGTTTCTAACCATGTGTTATACTCCCCAACTTTCTAATTTAATTCCATCACTTTCATGTGATTGTTTATAAGGTATATGTATACCATCATAATCCCTTTATAATATACTCTTATACTTTAATATATAGTCACTTTATATCATTTTAACCTTATAATATATTGTTCATTGTTTCTGATAATTCCAAACTAACCATATACTTTCGGTATTTCAATATCCTCCTCTCTCATTTTGATTATTTACAAAACCACCACAAATATTATTTGTTGTTACTTTTCTAACCTTATTTAATTATAACCTAAGATCCCAAAACATTATAATATACAAACATATACATATATATACAAATTCGAATAACACCTCATTATTTTCCAGATTTATTCTTTTCACCCACAACTTCTTTTAATTACATGTTACCCCTCTTTATTTTGTAAACATTCAATTTAATACCTAAAACTTTATATTATACATATTAACTTATTTAATTCCGAAAAATCCCAAAATAATTTTCTAAATTCTTGAACAGCCCCTAGGCTGTCCTAATATTATTTTCCATCCCAAACTTTCGGTTATTTACATATTAACCCCATAAGTTTTATAAATGTTACATTTTAATACTTAAACTATATATTACAATTCTTAATTTATTAAATTACCAAAATCAATCTAAAATTCACCAAAATTATGTACAGACCCCTACTGGTCATATTAACCCCATTCTAGCCCTTAACTTTCGAAAATACATAAACACCCCAAATAGTTTTATAATTTTCATTTTTAACTTAATACTTGATTTAAGTTACCAAATCAATTACTTATTTTTTTCCAACTTGGTCAAACACCATATATGGTCAAGGTTGACCCTCCAAACACTCCTTTGGCCAACATTTGTCAGTAATTATGAAAATACCCCTATTATCTCTCTAGTTTTACATTTAAGTGTTTAAACTTTATAAAAATTACATTTTATGTTCTTAAAATTCCTAAACAGCCCCCATTCAGTTTTAATTATTGTTTAGCACCCTAAACTTTATTTATTTACGGTTTGACCCACTTGGCAAGTCTTATGTTCATTTTAACATTTATAAAGTTTATAAACCATAATATAACTTTATATTTAATTTATGTTACACCTAAATTCATCATTATTCATCCAAAATGTTCCTAGGTATATATGTTTACTAAAATTACATCTTTGCACCAGAAACATGTTTAATTCATTTAACCACCCATAAACTTAATAATTTAACATTTAAAGCTTTAAATAACTATATTAAATTGGCCTAAACACATGGCCTTCAACATAACGTAAACTTAACTTTAAAATGACATTAAAATGTCCATAAATGATAGGTTATACACGGCTTGCTACTGATTTTTCATTTAACTTATAAAAATCATTTTTCTTTCATTTTAACTTATAAACTTTACTTTAATAAGTCATTAGCACCTAGGTTCACCAACTAAACATGTAACCACAATTTACTACACATTTTTATGGTTGAAACAGTACCTATACATGTACATGTTCTCGGCGATAATTTATTTTACAACATTAGTAACCTTAATGTATATAAATAAGGTTTTAAGCATCATTACCTTGTTTAAAATCACAACGCAGTCCACACAGCCACTCCCATGCTCCACGACACTAATTTACAGAGCCTCAAGTTAGGTTTTGTACTATAACATTAAGTGTAACACTATTATAATCCTTAAGACCTTAAATGAGTGTTTAACCTTCTTAAAGATGGTTTCCTCTTTGGGATGATGTCCCTACTGTATCCACACTCCATGGGTGGTTCCAAGACTCATTCGGTAAACATATAAACCATGAAAAAAGGTTTAGTTAGTGGTTTTTCCTAAATGACAAGTTTAAGGAGTTTTTAAGCAAGATTAAAGAGAGATTTTACCTTGAACTTTTGGGAGGGTTTAGGTATGGTTTTCGGCCACCTATAACAGTAGGAATAACCTTAATTTTTGTAGGAAAAATGATAAGAGAGAGATTAAGGCTTGAATAGCCATGGAAATCTATGATTTTACCTTCATTTGGAGCCCTTTTTGGATGGGTTTTGGAGAAGCTCTTTGGATATATGAAGAGGGCTGGGAACACTCTTCAAATGGGTGTCAAAAGGTGTAAGAAAAGATGTAAGTAACAGTTTATTTTCAGACTCAATATTGAAGAGAGGTAAAAAAAGTGTTTTAAGGCATTTTTCCATACCCTAAGGTTCTTAAGAGGTTCCCCCAGCCTTTGGGTTGATCTTGGATGGGGATTAGGTCTTCCAAGTCAGCATTGGTGCCTTATATGGAGTGGGAAAGGTTAAATTCGGCCATGAACATAATTAAAGGAAAAAGGGTGTCTTAAAGCACATTTTTCTTACCTTGACTTACCAATCTGATTCTCCTTGTTTCACCACGGTTTTTACTGCCCCATGCTCATATATTTTTATTTAGAATGAAAGAAGAGAAGTGGTTGGTGATTTGGAGCAAGGAAATGAAGTCTTGAGGTAGAAAATGGCTTAAAACACCATTAGAGACTTAAAGCTTGAAAAGGGATGAAGATGATGAAGGAATGGGTATTGCTGCTGTTGTTGCCATCTGGAATGAGGGGGGAAAAGTTCTGAACATGAGCATGGGAAAAGAGAAAAATAAGTGTGAGTGTGGGTATTAATAAAAGATGACTTTGTCTTAGGGTGAGTAAGGGCTATGTTTGTCTTATGTGTGAGTCATCTTGCTTTTTCTTTGTCCTCTTTACTGTAAAATAACCGTAGGCAATGAAGAGATGTGGGGGACATTCCATCTTGTGTGTGTTAGAGAGGATGAGGAGTATTTGTCTTATATAAGGTGAGTTGTTCTTTAATGCATATTTTTGATTTCTTGCTTGCTTTTTGGCTTGTTCTCCCCTTGTACAGCCGAGAAATGTGGGTAGGAGGCCAGTACATGCCAACTTTATGAGAGAGAAGGTGAGAGGAAGAATGGTGGAAAGTAATATTGCTTTATTCCTTAATTGTCTTCTTGTCTTCTTTTGGTGTCTTGCTTGCTTTTCTCTTGCCTCTTCCCCTTAATAGAATAGTATGTATAAGTGAGGATGGGTAAGGAGACTTTCCAGCTTGTGAGAGAAGATGGGAGGAAGAGTTGTAGGAAATTACTTTTGATTTATTCCTCTTTGGTACATCCTTGTCTTCTCTTGTTTTGTTTCTTATGTTTCTTTTTTATTTCTTCTTCCTTTATACCTATATAAGCAGCCGGCCACACATGTCCTTGGAGGCAGATTTTTAATTTTTTTAAGGCTTAATATTGTGACATTAATGATAGGTGTAATGGACTTGTTTTATGTGTTAAGTGGTAACATGTGTTATTCTTGTTTTAGAGTGTATATAAGGGGTTGTTGTACTTAATAATGTGGTTTGACTATATAAAATGTTTTATATAGTATAATGAGTAATATTTATGATATTTAATACATGTATTAATATAGACATTTAGTATTAATTTAAGGAGTTGATTTCTCCTTAATAATGTTCTCTCTTTGATTAGAGAGTTAGTATATAGTTTGGTGTCCGTTTTGGACTATATGTTTATACACTAATGTTTATAATGAGTATTACTCATTAGATGAATATTTGGTACTTATAACCTTCATTTGATGTTATTCCTTATTAATTAAGGTAATTAATGTTTGGGGTATTTCAGAACGACGACTTGTTTGACCAGCTGAGAGGAGCCAGTGTGTTCTCTAAGATAGATCTCAGATCTGGCTACCATCAGATTAGGATTGTAGAGGGTGATGTGGAGAAGACAACTTTTAGAACTCGGTATGGGCATTACGACTTCACTGTTATGCCATTTGGGTTGTCGAATGCGCCAGCGATCTTTATGGACTTGATGAACCGTTTATTCATGTAACACCCTAACCGTAAAATCCATACTTAACGAGTAAATTACAGCGGAAAGACATTACATTAATACTAACAAAAGGGGCGGTGTTACACGCCGTTAACCACCCACGTGGCTAACATGGCTGTTACGTACAAATGTACCGGTCTGATTACAAGAATCCCGAGCATAATTACAACCTTCCAAACTTACTTTCCAAAAAATCACTATATACCGAGTGTTAATGTACAAAAATCACCATTCCAATTCTACATCCACCAAAATATACAACCTCGAGAGTACAAGCACTACTCAGGTTCAATATCCAAAAGTAACAAAAGTATTTATGTACTCCATGCTAGAGCGAATCCGCTTCTTCGATCATTCTCTTGAAAAATAATATGGTGCCCCAAAGGGGCTCAGCCACCCTTGGCTGGTATAATTAACGTGCAGCCCGTCGGCTACCGGGATACACGCAACTACTTTTCATAATAAGCATGGGGTTCATTTTAGCAAACAGCATTCAGAGATATAGCAAAATTCGTTGCATACAACTGCATAAATACAACATAAACATGAACGAACCGCTTGAGGAAACAACCGGTACAAGGGTTAGTCAACATTAGTGAGCCTAGAAAATGATTTCACCCTCATGTTTAGCTCGTTACACAACATAGTTACGTCCTGTTTATCGAACATTTAAATACCCCAAGATGAGTTAGATATGGTAATCAAACACACCATACACAAATCCCCCTAACCCCGATCTTAAGTCAAGGCAGGAGAGCCGATTATATGGCTCGTGGGAGGTTGAATTTCCAAGGAGGAAAAACAACCGAACAAGGAGAGGGATGAATCTGATTCAGATATCAACCCCCAAAACACATGCGCGCGACCGGGACTCCCGGATTCCTCACCCCCCAATTATACATAGGTTAGAAGATCCACTTCCAGAACTTATCAAATCACATGGAGTTATAATTAATCAACTTCAGTTAAACACACCGGGGAGTTGGAATACACTTCAACATACAAGGATTTAACAACTGTCATTACAACCTCAACATATATTACATGGATAGCCGTAGTTAGAACGATCCCGTAAGTTGGGACGTTAAACCGAATACCTTTCTCTTCCATATTCCTAACTTTTATTAACTAATGGGGTTAGCACTAGACCTGACAATTTTAACCCAACCCGAAACCCAACCCGAACCCAACCCATATTTTTGCGGGTTAGGGTCTTGATTATTGACCCATCTATTTTTTGGGTTAGGTTAGGGTAATAAGCTAATTTTGTGGGTTGGGTTAGGGTAGAGATCATAACCCATGACCCAACCCGAAACTTGAAAATATATTTGTTAATAATTAATTCACAATTATATATATATGTTATTTTCAGATGAAACTATACCTTAGCCTTAAGCCCAAGTGCAGTTGGACTATCCCGCCTTTAATAATATCACATACTTTTAACTGAACAAACTGCCTAACCAGCTGCATATCAAACAAAGGGCCCAACCAGACCTTAACATAATGTTGAAAACTCAAATACTCTAGTCTTGTAGACTCACATCCATTTTTTCTCTCTACATCATTGTTCATGTCTATGTCGCTCTTCATCTCTGCCCAAGGTTTGTTTTTCTTATTCTCACTGTCATAGTTGTTCTTGAGAACATATGTATGTTTAGATTTTCTAGAATGGTGAACAAAAGTAGGTGATATGTATTTTTGAAGTAGGATCTTGATTATAGACCTCTTAGTGAATTCTGAAGCCAACAATACGGATAGCGTGCTGCATAGAAGTTCCTCAACTGTTGGTAACGATTAAGTGATTGTGATTTTACTTTTCTCAGGCATGAGCACTCATTTTAAACAGGTGTAATTATTTTAAAACTATTAGTCATAGTTTGAGGCTTTGAGCTCTCAATTTATAAATTATTTCTAACTTTAGAAGATTTGTCTTTAGTATATTTCTCTAATGCATAATGAAGATTTTCATTTTCGTTCCCTCTTTATTAAGGGCACTAGGATCATGTGCATATCTAGATAGGATTCCTCCCCAACAGTGGTAGAGCTTTATGCTCAGATTGATAAATATAAACTTATGGAAAAAGTACGTGTTATTCTATTCATGGGAAATTAGTATAGTACTTTACATTCTTTGCATAACATGAAATTCGTTTAAAGTTGGGTCGATCAAGAAAGATTACTTCTCTTCCTTTTGTTTCATCCTAATTAGTTAGCTCTGGATGTTTTTGGATTTTTTATTAAAGTCTACTCCTAATCCGTCTAAATTATTGTATGCTTAAAAAATGGGTTGGGTGGGTTGGGTTAGGGTTGAAGGATTTTAAACGGGTTGGGTTAGGGTCATGATTTTCTAACCCATCCATTTTTGGGTTGGGCATGGGTTGATGATATTTTAAATGGGTTGGGTTAGGGTTGATATCAACCAGACCCGACGACCCAAATTGCCAGGTCTAGTTAGCACGGGTTCAACGTTGGCGGTATCGGGAAAACAAGGCGCCACAAAATTTAAAACTGTAAACACATTTCATGCTTTAATCTTATAAGGTCATAAACATCCAGAAAAGCAAACAAACACATAAGCCGGCGTAAACCAGTAGCAAACAGATTGCAAGAAAACCATACCTCGGTCCTTGCTACATTCTTTGACCACCGAATGCAGCTCCTATACATAGTTAATCACGTCGGTTAATTATAACTTTTGACTTCCGATCGATTAAGTGCTTCACATGATTATATTACATACTTTCACATTAAAACTTACATTCATTCATCCTCGTTACTCTCACTAGGGTTACTACTAATGTCACCTTTTTTTATAAGGCCCGACCGACCCACCGACTGACCTGACCCCTGGGTTGGCCGGATACAGAAGGCATCTGGGTTTGAAATTTTCTCGATCGACCCACGACCAACCCAAGACCCTCTGGGTCGGTCGGAATCAGAATGTCCCGACTGAACATTTTTTTACCGGTGACCGACCCACGACCGACCCAACACCCCTGGGTCGGTCGAAGTCAGAAACTTCTCCCTTTGTAAATTCTAGTATGACCGACCTAGCCACGGTCGGTCTCCTGGGTCGGTCGACAGCAGAACTTCTCCTAACAATGTCTATCTTGCTCCAAACCCTTCCAAAAGTTCCCTAGTATGTTCAAACATCATTTTGGCACATTAAAACCCTCTTAAACCACCCACCAAACTCATAATCAACCCACCATCAACTCCTTAATCATTTACTCAAGTTCTTACTAAATTTCTAACACTTGTAATAATGTTCCTTAGGATTCTAAGTGGTAAATTTTGCCTACAATATCAACTAACCAATATGTTTCCTCCCAACCATTTTAACCATTCTTAAGCATCATTCCCACCTTAAGGTTACTCATTTACCCATCCTCATCTATCTAGTTTCAAATGATTTTATACTCAATTTTTCCTCTCAAAATACCTAGTAGTTCCTTGGGTTGTTTCTACCTAAAAATGCACCTAAGACACTAAATTTATATACCAATTTTGACATGGTCTCCCCATAACTATAACATGTTCCCACACATTATTTAGCTCACCAAGGCAATCCAACTCAAACTCACTTAAGGCCCTAATCCACACATCAATTCCATCATTTTAACAACAAACACCTCAATGACATAAAACCTAAAAGCTTGGCCCTTAGGCCCTTAAACAACATTAGTTTAAGCACTGAATTTCCACATATAATGAGCTATCACCTGCATTACACGGTTTACACCCAACACTTAAAGCATTTATATTCCACCAAAACAAACACGATTCCTTAAAACTCACATACATAAGCTTAAGGTAAGTTATTTACCTTGAATTTCTTTCAAATCTTTCCCTCCTCCTTCACTCTTGTTCCACAACCGGTTTTATGAGTGTGTATTGCTAATTTAATGACCAAGCCCAAACGTAAGCTAATGAGCATTAAGAAACTGACAAGGCTCTTGAACAACACTTGAATAAAGAGGTTTCTAGGTATTGGAATTAAGAGCATTACCTTGCAACTTCCCAAGGAGTATTATGCACTAAAAAAATGATTGTCCAGCACTTCTTGAAGATTAAAAAGCTAGGAAAGAGAGGAGAAGGGAGTTCAAAAGCTGGGCAAAACCGGTTAAGAACAACAAGGAAAAAAGGGTTTTTGGAGTTTTTCTTACCATAGAACTTACAAGGGGTTGTCTAGCTTCAAAAATGAGTGTTTTTCTTCAAAATGAGCTACATCCATGGAGTTCAAAATCATCATTTGGAGGTTTTGAAAGGTGGAAAATGATCTCCAAGGCAAGGTGAGTATTTTGGTGTATTTAGTTTTGATTTTGACTTGATTTAGTGGAGGAACAAGGAAGAAGAAGTGGAGTTGGAGAAGGCTAGCAAATCGCCATTAGAGGAGAAAGAGCAGAGAAGGAGAGCTGGGAAGGAGGAAAATCGGAAGGGAAGAAGAGAATAGAGGAAAGAGAAAGTGAGAGAGGGAAAATAAAGCACTTTTGTACTTTACCTTTGCTTTTGTCCTTTAGCAAATAGAGAGGAGTTATTAGAATGAGAGGAAGAAAGGAAAAACGTGGGTAATATGGGGAGAGTAGTTCAGATTTTTATTTTACAAAAAGAGAGGGAGGGGCATTGTGGTCATTTAGCAAATAACACCTCATAAGTCCCTTTGGCGCTAAACATCAATCCGGGACCGGTTTCTGGATTTTTCTCATTTTATTAATTTTATTGGTTCTAGACCTTGAATAATGTTTAATTATAGTCATATTATTGAATATAAATTTATTAGTCCATTAAACCCGTTTAATATCACATTTCCCGGGTTTTCAAAAAACGTGCTTTAAAGCTCGTTTACGTTTTTACTCCACTAATTGGATTCGTTTCCTTCGGGAATTTTTTTTTCCACATGTTCTTAGTGACTAAATAAGACCTAAGAATCCATTTAGGACCCTAGTTAAGGTTATACACCACTATAATTACATAACATGTGTTTTTTGCGTTTTGTGACTTTTACGCGTTTTCTTTTTCTTTTTGGTTTTTATCTTCCCAATGATCTTAAGGACTTAATTAGCCTTAAAAATATCATAATTACATATTAATTAACATATTAAGGTTTGGGGCATTTCAATCTACCCCCTTAAAAGAACTTTGTCCTCAAAGTTCCACAATTCCCAGCATCATTTAATTTGAATACCGGGATTATTTTGTAACGTAAAACTTCCAACTTCCATACACCTTATATATCAAACACACTTGGAGTAAACCTTTCTTACATACCAAAACACAAATATGACACTTCAGACTCAAAGGTTGGGTATGTATTTCAAATCTTACGTACATAATGAAGCGAAACGACTCTACCCCCCTTAAATAGGGGTACACCCCGTACCCTCTACATATGAAAACTACTGAGTAAACAATGACGGGTACTTCGCCCTCATATCATCTTCCAGCTCCCAAGTGGCCTCCTCGACCTCCTGGTTAGACCAGAGAACCTTCACCAGTCAAACAGACTTATGACGAGTGTCTCGAGTCTTAGTTTCCAGAATCCATACATGAGTCTCCATTGATCACATGGTCGGCTCTAGTGTTAGCCTCTCGGGCTGAAGTACATGAGATGGATGTGGCATGTATTTGTTCAACTGTGATACGTGGAAAACATCATGCACCTTGCCCAGCTCAATAGGCAGGTCTAGCCTGTAAGCAACTGGGCCTATCCGCTCCATCACAACATATGGCCCCACATATTTCGGGCTCAACTTGCCCTTCTGGCCAAAATAAAATACACCCTTCATAGGCGAAACTTTAAGGAATACCTGGTCACCCACAGCGAACTCAGGTCTCGTCGGCGCACGTCGGCATATGATTTCTGCCTATCTTGAGCTGCCTTCATGTTTGCTCGAATCTGGCGTACCTCTGCTTGTACTTGCTCAAGATACTCCGGTCCTAAAATGACCACCTCACTCGACTCATCCTAGCATAAAGGTGTGCAGCATGGTCTACCGTACAATGTTTGGAAAGGAGACATCTTGATCTCCACGTGGTAACTGTTATTGTAGCTAAACTCGATCAGATGTAACTTATTAATCTAGCTGGTCTGAAAGTCTAGTGCACATGCTCGTAACATATCCTCAAGTGTCTGGATAGTGCGCTCACTCTGCCCATCTGTTTGAGGGTGGAACGCTGTACTCAGCTTCAGCTCAGTACCAAGCGCTTCCCGTGTAGATCTCCAATACCTCGAGAGAAATTTGGTATCCCTATCAAACACGATAGTCTTCGGTACCCCATGATGCCGTATAATCTCACGGTCGAAGAGCCCTGCTAGCTTCGCCACTTTCAAAGTGTCCTTCACGGAATGAATCGGGCCACCTTGGTCAGTCGGTCAACAATGACCCATATCATATTCAGACCTCCCCGAGTAGGCGGAAGCCCGACAATGAAGTCCATGGAAATATCATGGAACTTCCACTCTAGCACTAGCAACGGCTGTACCATACCTCCAAGACGTCGGTGCTCAAACTTGACCTTCTGACAAGTGAGACACCTCACAACGTAATCAGTCACATCTTTTTTCATACCGGTCCACCAAAAATATCTCTTCATACTCTTATACATTTTTGAAGCTCCGGGGTGAATCGAAGTAGAGGAACAGTGTGATTCACTCAGTATGCGCTCTTTCAGCTAAACGCTACTTCATGGAATACAGGGTCAGCCATTCAGTCTGATTAGATCATCATCGTGAAGTCAGAAATCATACTTTTGACTTTCGAATGTGCTGTCAATAAGTTTCTGTCTGATCTCTTGCATGTACTGATCGGACATCTGAGCACTCCGCACCTCATCAACCAAGCTAGAGTGAGAGATTAGCGAATGGAGAGATTGTGTTCGGTGACTCAACTCATCAGCTACAATGTTTGCTTTACCTTCCTTATACTGAAGGTTGATGTCGTAATCGTTTAGGAATTCAACCCATCTTCTTTGCCTCATGTTCAACTCCTTCTGAGTGAACAGGTATTTCAAACTCTTGTGATCTGAATAAATTGTCACATTCACCCCATACAAATGATGTCGCCATATCTTCAGGGCGAAGACAATGGCACCCAATTCTAGATCGTGTGTAGGGTAGTTTTCTTCATGCCATTTTAACTGTCGGGAGGAGTAAGCCACGACCTTCCCGTGTTGCATCAACACACAGCCCATACCTTTACCTGACGCGTCGCAATACACCTCAAAACTGTCTGTACCATCTGGTATAGTCAACACTTGTAACACCCAACCGTTAACCTCGTCATTACCTCTTAAACCGTTACTAATTACTCCTACTCACGTAGCGGAACTCCAATTACAACGAGGGGTGAAACAACGCCGTTAGCCACCCATATGGCTAACCAGGCCTTCCTTACATACCGTAACGGTCTGATGAACTAGGACAACCGAATACACAATACAAATACTTTACTCAAATCAATTCTTTACTATACCGAGTCTACAACATATGGATGCCGACAACATATTCGGTCTTACACCTCTTTCAATACATAAGTAATTAAATCTAACTACCCATGCAACCCACCGACCCGTCCTACTCACGAACGGTAACATCTTCGGTGTACCTGAAAAATAAAATCGTTGCCCCTAGGGGCTCAGCTTAACGCTGCATATGAAATTCGCATACCCCAAGCGCTAACCGGGGTACGCCGACTACTTTTGTCGGATATACATGGAGTTCATTTTAGTCAAACAACATGCATCATAGCAATACAATATATATGTGTATTACTCAAGGAATCTACATCCAATCACGGAACACAATTCCTAACTAACATAACAAGGTTGTTAGTTTTATCAGTTTACTCTTAGGCCTTGAGGGTTATACCTCACTATGCCTCGTTTACTTATTCAATATCTCACCCGCTCTCTCGGGTTACTTATTCATATACACGCCCATTCTCTTGGGCTACTCATTTTATACTCACCCACTTCTCTCGGGTTACCTTTACACGTTATCTCACCCACACTCTTGGGTTATTCATACTCGTTATCTCACCCACACTCTTGGGTTATTTATACTCAAGCCATTGTAGATTCTCGAGACACTACAGGTCTCCTATGTCACGCTTGTTACTCTTAATACATACTTAGGCCAAAACGCATGACCCTCAAGCATAGTCTTACTTCCCCGGTTTCGACCCTACTCTCTGGGTCTAGCATGGTGAGAAGGTTCAACTAGCTCACGAACTCTCTCTTAGTTCCTCTCTCTTTTTACTTAGGTCCGACTACTCTCGGACTACTTACATTCCCATACACTCCTCTTGAGTTATAATTATATTATCTATATTAGTCTAGAAGCATCACTCTCGATGTTTCTAATGACTTTGGGGGCATTACTTAAGTTCGGTTAATCTTAGGTTTTAAGAGTTACCCTTACATTTCACTTACTCATACTTTCGGGTATTTTCTTAAATCGGTAAAATCCTCATATAGGAGGCTGACCATGTCTCAAGGGAGCTACTAATCCCTTAGGTCTCTTTTACCTTCTTTACTAGTTCACATCTTCGAACTATCTTTAATCCTCTTGAAGGAGGTTCCCTTATCTTTCCACTCTCATTTGTTTCGTGGATTGTTTCAATATGGTTTTCTAACTGTTATCGGGTATTTACTCAACCCGTACATCTCCTCACATTCTAGGGAGTTCATATGTTTGCATTATCATTATACTTTAATGGATAGTTTGTGTGTTTGCACGTTTTCGTTGTCACAAGCATCGACCCGATCTATGGGTCTCTAGCCAAACGTTACTCACTACGAGTCGGTCTTTACTCTATGTTAGACCACACCGGCATACAAGTATGTTAGCTCATTCAACATACAACAAGACATACATAATGGATTATTTTCATGCTTTCATCATGATTAAGCCAGCACACAAACACACAAATCAACGTAACTCGGTTAGCACGCTGAGTATGAGAAAATCATACCTTTCACCGGGGTTTTTACTTTTACCATGTCATCTCACCATGCTCGGGTCACACACGACTCTCTGATAATGTTTCAAACATTACTGTTAATACTGAGATCATACGGTACATAATTAAATGCTATTCCCTTACTTACCCCGTTATCCCGTTATCTCGGTTTTACTTTTATTAATTTGAGTTCTTACTTCACACTCACTTATAACACTTTCTTACACTTCCTAGGGCCTTAACATGTCACCAAACAACGCCTTAACATCTTATAACATCATTAACATTCAAACCCCCATCATTTAAAACCTTTAAAACACTCACGGCATGATTCTGGGGGTGGTCCGGGACTTGGTCCATACCCTAAGTCCCGGACCAATTCACTAGCTAACTCTCGGCCAATATTTGATGGTGGTCCGGGACCTTGTCCCCATCTTAAGTCCCGGACCAAGGTGGGCATTGAACTCTCGGTATGAAAACAGGGGGTGGTCCGGGACATGGGCAGGGACCTAAGTCCCAGACCTAACGAACTGGAAAACTCTCGGGGGTATTTCGGGGGGTGGTCCGGAACCTTGTCCAAGACTAGGTCCCGGACCCTGCTACAGATTTTACAGATTTGGCATTTCCAAATCTGTTACAACTCCATTCTTCCACCATTTGATTTCCCAATCTTTCTCACTTATAATCCACATGTTTTAGCACCTAATTACCCACCTGAACCACCTTAATCCAACCACCAAGTCCTCTCACAAACTTTTGGTTATTTCACTCAAATTCACTTATATTTTCATAACTAGTTTCCTAGTTCTTATTACCTCTTGTAACAGATTTTGGTATTGTCTCTTACAATTCAATACTCCACACTATGATGCCATTCCTAGCACTCCAATGACATTATTTCCATTACTAACACACTCTTCTTCTTAGTTTGGTTTTCAAACCATTAACCAACCACTTAAATCCCTTAACTCACCAAGTTTCTTCCTTAACATAAAACCCTCAAGACTATCCATTCCTAGGTGAATTTTGACAGCACTTACTTGCTTTTCCTAAGCATTCTCACCACACCAAATATACTCACAAACATAATCTTCACCCCTGTTTTGTTTAGGCATCAACAACACATCAAATTCCCATTGTTCACACAAATAAACTAGCTTAGACTCAAGCTTATTTCTCACACTTAAACAACATTAAACATCCTCATTACTCATTCAAATTGTAGTATCTTAACTACACTAAATCAAGACCATTAATTCCACACTTGAAATACCCCGAACTTAAACATAAGGATTAAGATTAATCTAATACGTATTTAAGGGCCTAATGGTACCTGATTAACACTGGTAAGGAAAAATAAATCCAAAAGAAAGAAAGAAACGCTTTAAAAGCGGAAAACGCTAAATAAGCGTTAAATAACCATAGGAGGTATGAGACCTCGGTTAGAGTATTATATGGATTCTAAAGGTTTGATAAGACCTAAATAATATATGGGAACAACTCCCGAAGAAAACGGATCCTTAAAACGGATTAAAACCATTAACGAACCTTAAAGCGCGTTTTTTGAGGTAACCGGGAAAACGTGTCTTTAAGCGGGTCAAATAGACTCGTAACAGTTTTGGTCAACTAAATAACCATTAATAAATATTAGTAAAGCTTTAGGACCAATAAAATCAATAAAACGAGAGATTAGTAAAAACTGTCAAAAACGGGAAGTTGTGGGGTAGAAATATAAATAGACCAAACTTATGTGTCCAATAATGTAAAAAGAATTTTTAAAACCCCATAAGGGTCTGTGTGTGTCCGATCCCACACCCCTCTCTCTCATTCTATTAATTCCCCCCTTACTCACAAAACAACAAAAGTAATAAAACTACTTTCTACTTTATTACTCTCACACTCACTTTTGCAATTCTCTCTCCTATCCCTCATTCTCTTCTCACGTGAATACACCCCTCCTCACTCTCTCTTTTTCTTCTTCTTCAACCTCATGCGATTTCCATGGAGGCTTAAGAAAACACTCACAAACTCCATCTTCTCTCCTTTGTAACTCCCTCAAAACCCTTCCAAAAAATTATAAAAAGTGTACCATTGGATTCCCCTCATCAAGAGCTACATTTCCATCCTTCCAAAATTCGAAAACAACCATCTTCGTTTTTATGGGTATACCCCCTTTGGAGCTTCAAGACCACCATTAGAGCCACCTTGTTCTCCTTGTTCTTTTGAGGTAAAAATCTCTTTAAAACTCCTTCGTTTTTCTTGTCTTATGGGCAAAACGAATTTAAGCTAAAACCCTTGTTGGTTCTCTTGTGTATCTAGCCGATTTTGGCTTGTTGGTGGAGTTGGAAATTTTGTTCTTGAACCACTCCAAGCTTCATTTGCACTCTTGGAAGGTAATATAAATTCTAAACCCTAAAACCTACCTTAAGCTTGATTAATGGTTAGGGTTAGTTTTTAGTATTGAATGGTATATATGAATGGCTGTAGTGTTAGAGGTTTGAGATTACAAAACCAGTAGAGAGAAGGAAGGAGGAAGAAGAAAGAAGAAGAAAGGAAATCTAGAAGGAAAAACATGGTAAGGATGCTCACCCTTGTGTAGTCTTGTATATGCAGGTGTAACAGATTTTTAGAAATGAAAAATGTGTATTGTAAAAGAGTAATGCGTTAGTAGTATAATATGTAAGAGAATATGAATGTTTTAAGCCTTTAAAAGATGTGTAAAACTCATTGAAAACAGATTGGGAGTTAGTGTTTATGTGCAGGAATTTTTAGTAGTGTTTAGAGCCAAGTATATTGTATATGAGTATTGGTATTGATGTTGGAAGGGGTATTGATGTATTGTAATGGTTTAGATTGCCTTGTACTGCTGGTAGGACCCTTGTATGGGTGTGGCTAGAATAGGAATGATTTTGGTGAGAATGTGTATGTGTGGCTAAGTAAGAAGAGTAGATGAACTATGGCAAAATTTTGGTAGGAATATGTGCATTTATGGATGACTTGGTGAATGGGAGAACCAAGGTATGTTTTGAGGATAGTAGAGATGTTTAATGACCATGGAGTAGCGATTATAGTATGAGAATGAAAGAATGTAAAATCTGCAACAAGAGTGTTGAATGGTATTGGAGGAACTAGGAGAACTTATGTACTTGACCTAGGGAATGAGTGTTGGACTTGAAGAGGTGAGACGATGCATTGTAGGCCTTGGAGATGGCATTAGGAGAGGAAATTATGTATGGAGGAAGTAGGCACCAAAATCTGTAGCAAAGAGGTATCAAATTGTATAGAAGAACTAGGAAAGATTAGTGTGCAAGAATTGGTAAAAAGAATGTTGGACTTGGGTATAGATGGTACAATTGCTTGGGAATGAATTGGCATGGTAAGAGGAGGTATTTGGGATGATAGGAGTGACATTGGTGGAGGAAGTATTGGATGGTAGGAGTTGTAGTAAAAACAGTAGCGTTAGAGAATGAAAAACTGTGATAAGTGTTGAAAGGAAGTGAAGAAATTGTGTAAATTGGTTGATGGATTTAGTAATGAATTTGATGAATGAACTAAGGTGAATTAGAGGATTTAATTAGGGTTTAAACATGTAGGAAACATGTGGGAATGAGTAGGAAAAGATTGGGTGTGAATTGAGTAGAGTTTGAAGTTCAAAATGAGTAATTAAAATAAGTACTGGGCCCTAGGACCGACCCTAGCAGGGTTGGTCGACCCGAAAATTTGCAATCTTGGAAGCTTCTGCATCCGACCGACCCAGGGGACCGACCCTGACTGGGTCGGTTGAGTAGAAATTTTAGACGGGAAATGCTTCTGTAACGGACCGACCCTGGCTGGGTCGGTCGGGTCGGAATTTTCTGTACTCGGAGTCTCTGCAGCCGACCGACCCATGGGTCCGACCCAGGGTGGGTCGGTCGGGTCAAAACTTACAAAAAAAAAACTAACTAAAAGATTATGATTAGTATATATATGTGTATATATACCCACTTATACATATGTGCATATATATGTAAGTATACCATTGTTAAACAATGAAAAGTAAGTAAATAAAATGTAAGTATAGGAATGTAAAGACTTAGTAAGTATGAGTTAGGAAACGTAAGGATAATCGAATTAAATTAACGATAGTTAGATTAATTACTCGATTGTATGTAAATCATAGGATTTGATTTGTGAACACCGGAGGAACGTTGGGATACAAGTACAACGGTGAAAGGTATGATTTCTTCATGCCCTGTATCCTAATCTGGTTACCCCGATTTGTGTGCTTATTTGACACCTAATAAGATAAATGCATGAATCGGACTATATTGCACCTACTTGTGCTTGTTTACATTGTTCTTGATATTTGTCTTGAACAATAATTTGTATAATTCATGAAACATATGAATGATGATGAAGTGTATCGTATTAGTAGTGTACTTGTATATTGTAATGTATTTGTATGTAAGTGTATATGGGTATTGTATTATTGTGGCTTGAATGTTGACTTCTGCTAATTCCTAACTACCTAACTCCTAACTTAAGTGAGTAAACCGGAATGAGTAGAAGTCCGATATAGCTTCGGCCACGCGTGAGGATGAGGAGACACAAGAGGTTGGATCCGATTCCTGGTTCTTAAGCTGGTCCACGGCCCAAATCCCTTAAGTGGGTAGCATCCTGGATTAGTGAACCAAGTAAATCCCGGTGGTGGGACCGAGTAGTTCCCCGGGCCGGAGGTCCCGACGACTTAACATGAGTAAGAGTAAGAGTAAGCAAGTATGGATCCGTAAGTATGTATGAGTATGAGTATGAGTATGTATGCGTATGTATGAAGTAACGAGTAAAAGAGTAATCTCCACCCGATTAACCCGGGTGGACCAATAAAGCTAACAAGTAATGTATACTGTGTATGTAATGAGTATGTGTATACGGAAAAAGGTAAGTACGTATTGAATGGTTTATGTTGTACTCTTGTATGTAATGAAGTGTATGTATGTGTGTATGCCTTGCGTAATGTCTTGTAATAATATGTATAAAAGCATGTATGCATGTATGTTTGAATGAAATCAACCGCATGTATACGACCAAGTGGTCGGCGTACCCTCACTAGTACGCGGGGTATGCGGTTATCATGCTCGGCGAAAGCTGACCCCTTCGGGGGACTTTTTTTAGTGTGCAGGTACCCGAAGCGAATGTGGTCAAGGAAGAGACCAGAGGCACACCCTTGTAATTAGGAGTAAGTAGTTTGTGAGGAACGGGTAGTAAGTAGTCTCGTAGTGAGTACGTATGAACTTCGAAGAGGTAGTATATTTGTATAAGGATCTTAGTAAACTCGGTATGCGGATTATATTGTATGGCATTTGAAGTATTGTACCGAATGGAAGAATGTAGCGTGTATTGGTGTATGAAATATATATGGTAGATATGTAATACTCGGGATTCCGGTCCATCAGACCGATGCTGTAAGCAGTAGTAGTAGCCTTGTTAGCCACGTGGGTGGCTAACGGCATTGTATCACCCATTGTATGTAAGTAAGTATCCGCTGCGTATATCTGACGTGTAAGGAGATTGGACGGTAAGCATGTATTAATGGTAGGGGTGTTACAAAAAGTGGTATCAGAGCGAAGTATCGCTCTGATGACTGGAAATACCGAGTTTAGGAAATACCGAGTTAGGAATTAGAAGCTTAGGGCTATGGGCTGAGTGATAGCATTAGGGAGATGCTAGTTAGGAACTCCCGGTGAGTACCGGATACCTACAATACCAGTCCCGCCCGCCGCAAACCCCACTGTATAACTTGGGAAAGGACGCCAGAGAGAAGAAAAGTCTTCTCATACTCGGGGAAACCCGATCTGGCAGTTGTGAAGCAATCACACGTAAACAAGAACCGACACTGGTAGATTCCAAGAACTGGAAGTCCCGAAGAGGGATCCCGGTTGAACCACAACCCGCACGTAATAGCGGTAGAATGAGCACTCCAACCACGAGGAGGCTATAACTTGCAACAGCACGGGGCGACCTGCTTAGCAGTCGCGAAACCTAGCTAGTCAACCAACAGCAGGACAGAAGCACTAACCGTGCAACGGAATGCAAAAGGGAGCAGTAACGAAACCCGAGACACAAGTCTACGGGATAGTAATACTTGAATAATGCCACCAACGGTATGCTAGCCGACTAAGGACATAGTCGGAAGCGGTTAACTCCAAAACTACGATGCCATCAAGGTTGCAACACCTGGCCAATATGGCTCAGACAACTACAAGAACAACCATGAGATATAAACCAATAGGACTACAAGCGTAGTGCCTAAACAAGGAAGGCTCAGTAACCACCACAAATGTGTGGGAACGAGCCACAAGGAGCGACACTAAACCCAATAGAATGGGAACCTCCAAGGAGTGGAGGAGTACCCAGATCTATGACAGCCATGTCTAGACCACCAAGAAGCTACCTAAAGGAGCGAGTATACCAATTATAGATCAATAAGATCGAGGAAGCGTCAACGAGACTAACAAACACAAATGGAAACCATACCGAGATTGGCGTAGGATTATCCAAAAACCACCGATACCACGCACTTGCCAAGGCAAGTGCAGTAAAGACAGAGATATGTAAGGAACACTAACACGTCACAAGTACATAGTAATGTACGGTGACTGTAACGAAACAACCACAGGATCACACATCCTAACAACCAGACGTATGGAACCTTGGAAAGGCCTAACGGCCCGACCACTGTATTTAGAACATACCAGTCAGCGAGAGGCTAGACTTGGTCAAGACCTCAACCGTGGCTATGCCATGAGAGATTTCTTTTAACACCGAACCATTTTTTAAAACCCAAAATTTTCTTTTCAAAACCACAACCCTCTTTTTTTTAAAAAAAAACCGTGGATTTCAAAACCAGACCAACAGCATTATGGTGAGTATCATAGGATGATACAAGAGGAGTTGGCAACAGAATACTTCACCTAGGCGTGTGACGAACACTACGAGTATACCCGTTACGGGATGTGGGACAACCGCACTCCGAAGGAGCTTGTGGGCCCGACATATAGTTGGGTAAGTGGTAACGTATCAACATGGTACCCCACGTATGTATACATGTAGTGTACGACACACGGGAAGTAGTCAACTCCGTTCTACGGACCATCAGTAAGTTCAACCCAGACAGCTGGACACCTCAGAGGATTAAGTATAAAGGAACTCAGAGAATCCATCTGAAGATGAGGAATAAGAATTAGGAAGTGCAAAGAACACATGCTAGTAAGTGTAGACATTGGATATGTCTCAGGACATCAAAAATACATAACAGCTGGGAAGTGTACCCAGCCTAAACACAGCAAAGCAATCGCCTATAACGTGAACACCACGATGCTCAACAAACGGGACAGAATTCCCAAGAGCAACCCCAGGAATACCACAAGTATACTCCATCATTGAAGGGAATACCAAACCTGGTCTTAAACACTAGGAACAAGCATAAACAGTCTACCCAAGGACGGGAGACGTCATGACCCAAAAAGGGAAAACTCAAGTACAACACCACAAGAAGGTGCAGTGGACAACATGTCATCAACATTAGCCGGATGTAACGGCATGCTTCAACAACACTCAGGAGCAATCCTTGAAGGGTGTCTGCGCTGCAACAGTCGAACAACAGCGACATGACAAAAGCACGAAAGTTAGAACGAGCACTCGGTTAGGACCCGAAGGGATTTCACTTAACCGGGAATGCCTAAGATACTGGGAGACACTTATTAACACCATTTGCCTAAGAAGGTCTCCTATGGACGGAAGCGTGATGCCACGACTTACCATGGAGCCCAATAATACCTCCAACCCACGACAATATACATGGAGTGGAAACATGTATAAGCATCTTGCAAAAGCATAGCTGGCAGCAATATGGCTCTGAGGCCATAAACCTGATGCGTGGTGTAACCCTAAACGGTTGCAAAACCCGCACCACCACTAACAAGACTTTCAAGAAATATTGCCTCATACGACAAGAAATCAACACTGGACCATAGATTCAAATCCAACATTCTGAGTGGCTTGGAGTAATGGCCAACCCAATGTCACTGTCACTAGAGCATCAGCCTAGTATACAGTTGACGGAGTTCTTAATTACCACCATGCCTTCTGTAGCAATGGTAGCACAGAGGCATGAGAATCATGATAATGCCAACATTGGCCTAGTCCACACTTGGACACTACGAGGAACCCAAGGGAAGGTACCCCTCGTCAACCGAAGATCACAAATGCGGTGATGATGTGAACCCTTAGAAAAGGCTTCCACTTACTATAACAATAAACCATGCAATAGATATGGCCAAGGGGTGATGGAATAAGGAAATCAGATTTCCGAACCATTGTGACTTAAAGGAGTAAGCATACTCCATATGTACTCAAGCATGTGGTGAACCATTGTGTAAACACCAACATAGCAAACCTTGTCATTAGACCTATGAGTGGAGACAAACCCTCAATAAGAACCTTCACTTGTCAGTGATGGAATACCCTCCAATTGGAGAACGGGACCTGAAAACCCTTGAAGTTTCATGGGATGTCCTGGTAATATACATACAAGCAAAACTACACAACCAGAGCCTAAACCAATGCTCAGCACTGAAAGGCAATAATTATCAAAGCAATTAATGTGAACACACATTGAACACCATGAATGACCAACGCTCAAGAAGCTTACGACCCGACGAGTTACCTCATCCTTGGTCAACCAAGATACTTGGTAAATTGTATCATAAATGATGATAGAATGTGAGGTAAGTTAACCTACACATAAAACCTAAGTGGAATAAGACATCTCCACATTGGGAAGATAATAAGATTGCCGTATGCTACGACAACCGTCATACACACAAACACAGGGAACTCCTAGTATATTTATACCATAAGGAAATGGTGTCAAGGACAATGTCACTAAGTAAAAAGGAACTACCACAGTAACAGAAACAGTAAAAGCAATGTGGTACAATGAGTAAGAATACGGGGCGCAACAGGCGACCGCTATGAGGGAGTAGTTAAGCAATAACATGGAGTATAAGTATGAGATGACACACATAAATATTCTTTCCTATCACATAAGTGACTTACTGTCAAGTGTTTACGCCTCTGCACTCTGTATGACTGAGTGTTTTGGTATTGCACTTGTGCAGCTAATGATCTAATGGGATGGTTAGGGATATGGAGAATGTAAACCGTAGTAAATCCTTCTTTTCACCAACAGACATGGCAAACCAACTAAGCAAGCTTAGCAACAACCGTGCGGCCTAAGGCCAAAGAAGCACGAAGAGTGCGAAACATACTAACAATCACAGATGTGAATTCCAATGGAATAAAAGGTGAAGAGAGACTTAAGGAAGTCACTAGGACCGACGCATATCAATGCAAGGTCATACAAGTAAAGAACACTTGTACTGAACCAGGAGAACTGGTATGATTTAGAAGCTAGTGACAACAGAGGAAGCACTACAACTAAGTAGTGACTTAACCTCGCCCGACAACAGGTCGGAGGAGCTTAATGAATAATTATGGAAGCATAAATAGCATGTGTAGTAGATTACCAGAGAGCTGGTTATAAATCTTAACGCGTTGAGTTCAAACACGGTAAAAGAATATCGTAGTTGTTTAGTAAACCTTATTCCCATAATAGACGGATGAGAATGTAATGTATAGCACATTAAGGATAACAAGAAGGGTGAATAACCCAAGTTATCAGGGTCGCGCAGTAGAAGCTAGTGGGCCCTAGCTAGGAGATTAAAGTACCTAGTGAGCATAATACAATGGCTATTAATGTCTTGAAGCCGATTAGGCTAGAATCGAATTAAATATGAGTTAAATAAACTCATATAGGAACTCTTGGTGCAAAGACTAAACCATTGGTATGGTTAAGACCCTTTGACCAGAGCATAGTATATAGTATACCATAGTGAAGCTAAACGCTTTAGTTTGCCCAGTCTGATTAAACCAAAGTTTAATAATAATAACATATGGTAGATTACGTGGGCGTAATCCCTTTTAAGGGGGGTAGAGCGAAAACAGCTTAATGTAAGTTTTGTGAATAAAACACATAAACCATAATGTGCATAGCACAAATGAGAACCAAATTGATGATTGATACTATGTTAAATAAACATAAGTACTCATCCACACTGTAATTATGGTAATTAGGCATTAGACATGCAAATACCATAGGAGGAGTATACCCATCTTGTATCACCAATGTAAGAGTATTAGTAAAAGAAAGGTAATGAGTAGTGGACGGAGCTCCACAAGTATTGTAACCTTTGAAGAAGTAGTACGGAATGAATGAGAGTAGTAGATGAACGAAGTATCATGAGTAGTGGAATCGCAAGTAAAATATTTGAAACAATTGAAGCCAACTAAATCTTATAATGTAGTATTCCTTAGTTAGAATATAGGAGATGATGGTGAGTAATGGATGGAAGTAGTGAAGGTTGATGAAATGAGCATTAGGATTAAACCGTGGAGTAAAGCATTTGGGAAGTAGAGTGGACGATTGATGGATTGATTCCATCCTTTGGAGATGTATGAATTCGTAATCACGACTAGGAAGAATAAAAAGATAGAAAATGAAAACAATTAAATTATCTGTTTGGTTGAAACTGATGTGGGAAGTCGAACTTGATCCTGATCAGATCAAGGGAAACCGAACACAAATTGGGGTGGAAAGATAGTTCAACACTGATGCTGATCACATCAGGGTCGAATGATTCTCGAAGCTCCCCTCAAGTGGTCACAAGAATCACACATAGGATAGAAGTAATGAATACAAATTGGAATTTGGAGTTGTATGCCTTAAAAGATTTCTAATTAGTAGTTGTAAAAGAATTTTCTTAGACTGGAGAGTAAGCATTTGTTGGAAGCTGGTACGGGAGAAGATAGTAGTATATTACGTTACATTATTCCAAGGGCAGCGGGACATAGAGGAGTCCCGTGTCTAGAGGACCTGAGCGCCTGCGGGATTGGAATGTGTATTGCATCGCTTTGGGGATAGCCTTGCATTGGGTATGTATAAATTTGGTAATAGGAACCGGATGGTCGGTAGTAGTGCGGATCAGAGTAATTGATTTGGGATTGTAAGGAGAAGAACGTATGGCTTTGGTATTGGACACGTAAGAATGAGTAAGTTGTAAACCCATAACCTCGAAAACTTTGAGGACAAAGTTCCTAAGGGGGGTAGATTGAAATACCCCGAACTTAAACATAAGGATTAAGATTAATCTAATACGTATTTAAGGGCCTAATGGTACCTGATTAACACTGGTAAGGAAAAATAAATCCAAAAGAAAGAAAGAAACGCTTTAAAAGCGGAAAACGCTAAATAAGCGTTAAATAACCATAGGAGGTATGAGACCTCGGTTAGAGTATTATAGGGATTCTAAAGGTTTGATAAGACCTAAATAATATATGGGAACAACTCCCAAAGAAAACGGATCCTTAAAACGGATTAAAACCATTAACGAACCTTAAAGCGTGTTTTTCGAGGTAACCGGGAAAACGTGTCTTTAAGCGGGTCAAATAGACTCGTAACAGTTTTGGTCAACTAAATAACCATTAATAAATATTAGTAAAGCTTTAGGACCAATAAAATCAATAAAATGAGAGATTAGTAAAAACTGTCAAAAACGGGAAGTTGTGGGGTAGAAATATAAATAGACCAAACTTATGTGTCCAATAATGTAAAAAGAATTTTTAAAACCTCATAAGGGTCTGTGTGTGTCCGATCCCACACCCCTCTCTCTCATTCTATTAATCCCCCCCTTACTCACAAAACAACAAAAGTAATAAAAACTACTACTTTCTACTTTATTACTCTCACACTCACTTTTGCAATTCTCTCTCCTATCCCTCATTCTCTTCTCACGTGAATACACCCCTCCTCACTCTCTCTTTTCTTCTTCTTCAACCTCATGCGATTTCCATGGAGGCTTAAGAAAACACTCACAAACTCCATCTTCTCTCCTTTGTAACTCCCTCAAAACCCTTCCAAAAAATTATAAAAAGTGTACCATTGGATTCCCTTCATCAAGAGCTACATTTCCATCCTTCCAAAATTAGAAAACAACCATCTTCGTTTTTATGGGTATACCCCCTTTGGAGCTTCAAGACCACCATTAGAGCCACCTTGTTCTCCTTGTTCTCCTTGTTCTTTTATGGTAAAAATCTCTTTAAAACTCCTTCATTTTTCTTGTCTTATGGGCAAAACGAATTTAAGCTAAAACCCTTGTTGGTTCTCTTGTGTATCTAGCCGATTTTGGCTTGTTGGTGGAGTTGGAAATTTTTTCTTGAACCACTCCAAGCTTCATTTGCACTCTTGGAAGGTAATATAAATTCTAAACCCTAAAACCTACCTTAAAGCTTGATTAATGGTTAGGGTTAGTTTTTAGTATTGAATGGTATATATGAATGGCTGTAGTGTTAGAGGTTTGAGATTACAAAACCGGTAGAGAGAAGGAAGGAGGAAGAAGAAAGAAGAAGAAAGGAAATCTAGAAGGAAAAACAAGGTAAGGATGCTCACCCTTGTGTAGTCTTGTATATGCAGGTGTAACAGATTTTTAGAAATGAAAAATGTGTATTGTAAAAGAGTAATGCGTTAGTAGTATAATATGTAAGAGAATATGAATGTTTTAAGCCTTTAAAAGATGTGTAAAACTCATTGAAAACAGATTGGGAGTTAGTGTTTATGTGCAGGAATTTTTAGTAGTGTTTAGAGCCAAGTATATTGTATATGAGTATTGGTATTGATGTTGGAAGGGGTATTATGTATTGTAATGGTTTATTGCCTTGTACTGCTGGTAGGACCCTTGTATGGGTGTGGCTAGAATAGGAATGATTTTGGTGAGAATGTGTATGTGTGGCTAAGTAAGAGAGTAGATGAACTATGGCAAAATTTTGGTAGGAATATGTGCATTTATGGATGACTTGGTGAATGGGAGAACCAAGGTATGTATTGAGGATAGTAGAGATGTTTAATGACCATGGAGTAGCGATTATAGTATGAGAATGAAAGAATGTAAAATCTGCAACAAGAGTGTTGAATGGTATTGAAACTAGGAACTTATGTACTTGACCTAGGGAATGAGTGTTGGACTTGAAGAGGTGAGACGATGCATTGTAGGCCTTGGAGATGGCATTAGGAGAGGAAATTATGTATGGAGGAAGTAGGCACCAAAATCTGTAGCAAAGAGGTATCAAATTGTATAGAAGAACTAGGAAACATTAGTGTGCAAGAATTGGTAAAAAGAATGTTGGACTTGGGTATAGATGGTACAATTGCTTGGGAATGAATTGGCATGGTAAGAGGAGGTATTTGGGATGCTAGGAGTGACATTGGTGGAGGAATATTGGATGGTAGGAGTTGTAGTAAAAACAGTAGCGTTAGAGAATGAAAAACTGTGATAAGTGTTGAAAGGAAGTGAGGAAATTGTGTAAATTGGTTGATGGATTTAGTAATGAATTTGATGAATGAACAAGGTGAATTAGAGGATTTAATTAGTGTTTAAACATGTAGGAAACATGTGGGAATGAGTAGGAAAAGATTGGGTGTGAATTGAGTAGAGTTTGAAGTTCAAAATGAGTAATTAAAATAAGTACTGGGCTGGACCGACCCTAGCAGGGTCGGTCACCCGAAAATTTGCAATCTCGGAAGCTTCTGCATCCGACCGACCCAGGGGACCGACCCTGACTGGGTCGGTCGAGTAGAAATTTTAGACGGGAAATGCTTCTGTAACGGACCGACGGACCCTGGCTGGGTCGGTCGGGTCGGAATTTTCTGTACTCGGAGTCTCTGCAGCCGACCGACCCATGGGTCCGACCCAGGGTGGGTCGGTCGGGTCAAAACTTACAAAAAAAAAACTAACTAAAAGATTATGATTAGTATATATATGTGTATATGTATACCCACTTATACATATGTGCATATATATGTAAGTATACCATTGTTAAACAATGAAAAGTAAGTAAATAAAATGTAAGTATAGGAATGTAAAGACTTAGTAAGTATGAGTTAGGAAACGTAAGGATAATCGAATTAAATTAACGATAGTTAGATTAATTACTCGATTGTATGTAAATCATAGGATTTGATTTGTGAACACCGGAGGAACGTTGGGATACAAGTACAACGGTGAAAGGTATGATTTCTTCATGCCCAGTATCCTAATCTGGTTACCCCGATTTGTGTGCTTATTTGATCACCTAATAAGATAAATGCATGAATCGGACTATATTGCACCTACTTGTGCTTGTTTACATTGTTCTTGATATTTGTCTTGAACAATAATTTGTATAATTCATGAAACATATGAATGATGATGAAGTGTATCGTATTAGTAGTGTACTTGTATATTGTAATGTATTTGTATGTAAGTGTATATGGGTATTGTATTATTGTGGCTTGAATGTTGACTTCTGCTAATTCATAACTACCTAACTCCTAACTTAAGTGAGTAAACCGGAATGAGTAGAAGTCCGATATAGCTTCGGCAACGCGTGAGGATGAGGAGACACAAGAGGTTGGATCCGATTCCTGGTTCTTAAGCTGGTCCACGGCCCAAATCCCTTAAGTGGGTAGCATCCTGGATTAGTGAACCAAGTAAATCCCGGTGGTGGGACCGAGTAGTTCCCCGGGCCGGAGGTCCCGACGACTTAACATGAGTAAGAGTAAGAGTAAGCAAGTATGGATCCGTAAGTATGTATGAGTATGAGTATGAGTATGTATGCGTATGTATGAAGTAACGAGTAAAAGAGTAATCTCCACCCGATTAACCCGGGTGACCAATAAAGCTAACAAGTAATGTATACTGTGTATTAATGAGTATGTGTATACGGAAAAAGGTAAGTATGTATTGAATGGTTTATGTTGTACTCTTGTATGTAATGAAGTGTATGTAGTGTGTATGCCTTGCGTAATGTCTTGTAATAATATGTATAAAAGCATGTATGCATGTATGTTTGAATGAAATCAACCGCATGTATACGACCAAGTGGTCGGCGTACCCTCACTAGTACGCGGGGTATGCGGTTATCATGCTCGGCGAAAGCTGACCCCTTCGGGGGACTTTTTTTAGTGTGCAGGTACCCGAAGCGAATGTGGTCAAGGAAGAGACCGGAGGCACACCCTTGTAATTAGGAGTAAGTAGTTTGTGAGGAACGGGTAGTAAGTAGTCTCGTAGTGAGTACGTATGAAATTCGAAGAGGTAGTATATTTGTATAAGGATCTTAGTAAACTCGGTATGCGGATTATATTGTATGGCATTTGAAGTATTGTACCGAATGGAAGAATGTAGCGTGTATTGGTGTAAATATATATGGTAGATATGTAATACTCGGGATTCCGGTCCATCAGACCGATGTTGTAAGCAGTAGTAGTAGCCTTGTTAGCCACGTGGGTGGCTAACGGCATTGTATCACCCATTGTATGTAAGTAAGTATCCGCTGCGTATATCTGACGTGTAAGGAGATTGGACGGTAAGCATGTATTAATGGTAGGGGTGTTACAACACTAAAAATCTGTTTTGCAAGCAAACAAAACTAACTCAAGGTGAGCTCATTACCTTGTTAGTTTTCGGTTTTTCCTTCTCTTCTTCCTCTTTCTTTTGCTCCCTCTTTCTCTTCTTGTTTTCACAGCACACAAGGGGGGGGGGGGGGTCTAGATTGCCATCTACAATCATATCCCCATACCCACATTTCAAGCCTATTAATTCAATTTTTCCCACACAAAACTAGTATTACAAGAACTAGTTTTTAGGCTCTAGCTTAGATATTACCTCAGAGTATTCAAAAGGAGAGCTTGGCAATCAAATGAGGGCATTTCCAATACTCCACAAGGGCAAGGTGCAACCGGCTGAAATGGAGGAAATTTTCAACGTGGGGAAATTTTCCCAAATTACAAGAACAAGCTAGAAATGAGCAAAACTCTTGCTTATAATTACCTTAAGGCATCAAGGAGGTGAAGGAGAGTTAAAATCAGACCTTCAAGCTTCAAAAGGCCCAACATCCATGGAAGTGAAGATGGAGATATCAATATTTTGTTTGGTGGTAAACGAAGCTCTCACCGAGAGGAAGTCAACGGTACTATTTTTGTGTGATTTGGTGGAGAAATGAGCAAGGAAATGGGAATTGAAGATGGGGCTGCTTGCACTTCTTCAAATCGGCAATGGAGACTCAGAGGAAGAAGAGAATACAGAGAGGGGCTGGGGAGTCGTAAGTGAGAGGGAGAACAGGAGGTGAGAGTATTAATATCTCATTTTACTATTCCCCTCTTTACTTTATTTCTTTGTCATCTAGTGACTTAATAAGCTAACAAACTAATTACATGTGTGTGTGTATACTAATTAAAATCTGCCCCACTATATGTGTGAGCTAGAGCGTTTTTCGGTTTTTGACAGAAAACGCTCGTTATTTTACCCGGTTTGGCACTATTCACTAACCGGGCCCATTTTTTTTGGATTTTTCCTCGTTCTTTTTTTAATGGTTATTAAACTCCCATTAATACTTAATTATAGTTGTATAGTCAACCATAATTTATACGGGTCCATTTGACCACTTAAAGTCACGTTTTCGGGTTTTCTCGAAAAACGTGCTTTAAAACTCCGTTAGCGTTTTAATCCATTATTTGGATCTGTTTTCTTCGGGAATCACTCCCGTATACTAATTAGGCCTAACTGAGCCTTAGGAATCCATCTCGGACCCTAACGAGATCATATATCTCTTATACTTATTTAATGCGCGTTTTAGCATTTTTGCGTTTTACGCATTTTCTCTTTTCTTTTGGTTTTATTCTCTTTACCAATACTCTTTAGGCACCATTAGGCCTTTAATAATCATATTAGAGTAATTTAACCACGATTTCTAGATCCGGGGTGTTAAAATCTACCCCCCTTAGGAACTTTGTCCTCAAAGTTGGTGAATCTTATATCGTTACTCTCATGGGCACGCTATGCCAAGGTTATAATACATGTATAACCTTACAGACTCCACAAGTTAGTCTCATTTCACACTACACATACCACACACATATCACAGCATGTATAGCAATCAAAAATACTCTTTTTACTCTCTCCATGGAATCGGTCCGAAGACAAGAAGGCACTACAGTCCTCGAATCCATATTGAGTAATATACTACTGATCCCTCAGGTACCGGTCACGTTGAACACTTACCCTTTCTGGTTCACAGCCGTTTCATGACAAATGGGCACTTACTCTCTCTGGCCCACGGTCCCTTCGGTTCTGATCAAAACGTTACACATATAAATATCCTCAGACACTCTGGTTGACTCACTCAACACAGGATCGTCTCAGGGTACTCTCCCCGTCCCGCTGCCTTTGGAAAAATCACACACTGTCACCGCCCCAACCGGTCACTTAGGACCGCCGCACGTACGGTGCAATGGTTTCAAAACTAATACACACCCATCGTTCTACCGGTCATCAAGACTTAAGGCCGTAGCCATCGGCGGGTGATAGCGGTTTCAAAACCAGTTTCCATATCCATCTTCAGACTTGAAGAAAATTCTTTTGTAAATTCCATTAGAAAATTCTTTTAAAAGCATCACACAACTCCAAATCCAATTTATGGTAGTTGCCTCTTTTGTTAGCGTGATTACTTGTGACCACTTATAGGAAGCTTCAGGAATCATCCAACCCTGATGTGATCAGCATCAGTGTTGAACTATCCTTCCACCCCAATTTGTGTTCGGTTTCCCTTGATCGCTAGCAGATCAAGTTCCACCCCCACGTCAGTTTCAAACAAACAGATAGTCAAACATTTTTGTTTTCAATCTTTTATTTTCTAGTCATATTCATAAAAAATGCATTTTAACTTATCTCAAATTCCTAGAACTTAGGTCATCCGTCATTATCAATTTCTTTGCTTACTTTACCTAAGCAACTCATGACCTCATTTCCTCAATTTGTTACTCAATTTAAAAACATGCAACATACAACTCCAAAGGATGGAACTCACTCCATCAATCATTCTCAAATAAACTTGCCTAGGAAAACTCACTTCCTACTAGGTTACACACCGGTTTCATACCGATTCATACTCATTATGTCTCATGTCTAATCTCACTAGACACATATACTATAGGGGTTCTCATTCCCTAGGAGTCTCTCTACTCCTCTTTTCATAAATATTATATACTCGTTACTTGCATCTCTCATGCACGATAATCATTATTACACAATGAATGGGTACACATGTTTATGTAACATGAGTTCCAAACATCAAAACAATTTTCTTTGTGCTATGCACATAGTAGTTTACGCATCTATACGTAAAACATACTCTAAGCGGTTTCTCGCCCTACCCCCCTTAAAAGGGGTTACGCCCGCGTAATCGACCATATATTAGCACTGAACATTGGTTCACTAATTCGGGTATCATGAAGTGTTTTAACTTCAGTGCGGTTAATTTACTCATAACCGGGTTTGTTCTCACCTCTAAGGCTTCAAGGTGTTTGATAAGCCAATTACTCACAATTGCTAGGTATACTCAACCTTTGAATTACGGTCCACAAGCTTCTGCTGCGTGACCAGATAACTAGAGCTTAACTCGCCCTTTTGGTATTCCCAATGTATTATTTACTCCCTTTAATCCCTTTTTATCTTGGGAATAAGGGTTTCTTAATCATCGCTTGGTATCTCTTACCGTATGCGAATTCGATGAGTTATAGATTTTCTATTTCGTATAACACTGTATACTTCGTGATTATTCACTTACTTTTCCCGACTTATTGTCGGTTGAGGTCAAGCTACTACTCAGTATGTAGTGCTTCCTCGTTTAATAATGGCATCTGAATTACGTTTGTTTATTGTTTCTGTACAAGAATTCCTCATTCGTACTCCTCTGCCTTTACCATTCATCGGTCCTGGTACCTGTGGGTTACAGCCCACATTCTTCATGCATCTTTGGCCAACGGCCACACGGTTATCTCTCTAGATTCTCACTCAACAGGCTTCATTGACATCTCTCAATTCCTGGCTCTCCATCGATCATTACCGCACAAGTGCAATACCAAAACACTCAGTCATACAGAGTGCAGAAGCGTAAACCCTTGACAGTAAGTCTCTCATGAGATAGGAATGAACATGTCTCCTTTACCACATTTCCTCATCAGCTTCATATCATTATCTTATTTCACTCTTACAATGGTCGCTTACTGCGTACCATGTTCTTACTCATCTTCATGGCATCTGCTACTACTTTAGCTTCCGCCCAGGTGTTCTCACCATTTACACTATGGCTTGCCATTCACTTGGCTCAACAAATAAGCTATTCTTTAACTCTCTCTGCGCACTTGCGCACTACCTACTCTGCAGTTCATATTGCACACATGTAGTGTTTACTACTCATCCGATTACTCCGTCGGTTTCCTTCCACTGCTATCAAAGCTTTTCTACGTACTTTTCCTGTTCATGTACTCCTTTGCAATATACACATGCTTTGGTTTCACTACACCGCTTTAGCGTTTCACATCGCATACTTAGGTGATAGCCTTTCTCTAGAGGATTCACGCAATAGCCGCTCCATAGGCCTCATAATAAAGAGTGATATCCCCACTCTAAGGTAGTGGTTTGTTCTCCACAATCCCTTGTCATGCCTTTAAGCATAAGTTTGCAACGTTTAAATCTACGAATGGTAGTTGGTTCTATCGGCTTACAAGCCACCTTGCCTCGAGCCATGCTCTGTGCGGCTGTTTATGCAGTTTCGCTTCTCCGTACACCATTAAATGGTTTGGAGGCACTACTGGGTTTTTGATATAGTTGTTTCATCATGCTTCCGTACATGGAAGGCCCTTAAGCATCTTGATATTAATTCATGCCTTTTTGCAATCTAGGGTACCCCGTGTTACGTGGGATCCCTTCGGGTTCTACCCGAGTGTTCGCTTCTACACTTGTGTTCTCAACACGATACTTCGTTCAACTACTGCTGACTTCGGCACCCTCACGGATTGCTCCTGGGTGTCACTGAGTTGCGCCAATACTTCTGGCTCGAACTCGTGGGTATGTCTAGTTGTGACTTTGTCTTGCAGCTATGTATAACTCGAACTATCCCGTTTAGGGTTGTAATGCCTCCCATTCTTGGGTAGACCATTGATTCTTTTTCCTTTAACTTCTTGGTCAGGTCGCTATTCTCCTCAATGAGGTATGTTGTGGGAATCCTATCCCGTTTATCAAACATTGATATGATCATTTAAGGCATTTACCATATTACTTACGCTGGGTATTCATTCCCGTTGTCATGTATTTCCTGAGACATATCAATGTCAATACTAAATACTCTGTGCTTCCTGCACTTCTTAATGTTACATCCTTAGGTCCGTCGTCTTACTGGTTTCTAGACTCCTTTCGCTTTGTAAGCTTCTCTGTGTTCTTCGGTCATTCAAAGTGTCCCACTATCTTGGTTTTAACTTGTCTTATGGTCCGTAGTATGGAGTCGACTACTTCCCGTGTTCTGTACTCTACTTGTATACATACATGGAGTATCTTATTGATACGTTACCACCTACCTGACTAACTCATAATTGGTCTGTCAGGCCCGCAAGCTCCTTCGGAGTGCGGTCGTTCCATGTCTCGTTTAGTACACTGTAGTGTCGATCACACGCCTAGGTGAAGTATTCTGTTGCCAACTCCTCTTGTATCATTCTATGATAACTTACCGTGGTTCCCTGGTTTGGTTTTAAAATTTGTGGGTTTTGGAAAAATTTGAGTTTCGAAAGAAAATTGGGTTTTGAAGGTAAATTCTTCATGGCATTTCAATGCCGGCTGCTCCTTACCGAGTCCAGCTTCTCACTGACTGGTATGTTCTTAATACAATGATCAGGCCGTCAGGCCTTTTCAAGGTTTTGCCATATTGGCTTCTCTCGCCTTTTTGGTAATTGCTAAGTACTGGTCTCTTGTCAAAGCGCCTCCTAATAGTCCCATTAATACTGCACTTGCCGTGGCAAGTGCGCGGTACAGGCGGTTTTGCGGTACAGGCGGTTTTTGGGTTAACTCATACCTGTCGCGGTATTGTTCACACTATATTTGGTAGCCTTGTCGGCTCTTCCTTAATCCTTTAGGTGCTTCTCCATTGTCGGAGTTCCGTAATTATTTAGTTCTATGCTCTACCTCGTTGCTCGTTCCCACGTCTTCATTGTGGTTACCGAGGTTTAAGTTATTTAGGCACTACTTCTGTAGTCCTATTCAGGTATATCCCGTAGTTTGCTCGTAGCCGTCTAAGCTATATCAGTTAAGTATTTCAACTTCTTCGGGTGTGGCAGGGTGGGTGCACCTACTCTCAACTAGCCGTAAGTGGTATTACATAACCATGGTGGTCCGTAGACATGTGTCTCGGTTTGGTTGCTTCTCATTAACCCACCTTGTTGCACGGTTGGTGCTTTCTTCTTGCTGCTGCTCGGCCAGCTAGGTTCTCGCGACTGCTAAGCATGTCGCCCCAAGCTGCCACAGATTCTGGTCTCCTTGGAATAGGATGTTTCGACATCTCGCCATTGAGTGTGGTTATTGTCGTTCCAGCGGGATCCGTCTCCGGGGTTTCCGGTTCTCGGGATCTACCGCATGACAGGTTCTGGTTCAGATGGAAATATTTAATAACTGCCAGATTGGGTTTCCCCGTCTCCGGCGTTCTTCCCGAGCTTTTAATACGGGGGTTGTGGAGGGCAGGTCTGGTATTGTAGGTATCCAGATCATACTGGAAGTTCCTAACTAGCGCATCTCTCACGCTACCACTCAACCCTTAGCCCTAAGTCTCTAATTCCTAACTCGGTATTTCCAGTCATCAGAGCGACACTTCGCTCTGATACCATTTTTGTAACACCCCAACCGTTAACCTCGTCATTACCTCTTAAACCGTTACTAATTACTCCTACTCACGCAGCGGAACTCCAATTACAACAAGGGGTGAAACAACGCCGTTAGCCACCCATGTGGCTAACCAGACCTTCCTTACATACCGTAACGGTCTGATGAACTGGGACAACCGAATACACAATACAAATACTTTACTCAAATCAATTCTTTACTATACCGAGTCCAACATATGGATGCCGACAACATATTCGGTCTTACACCTCTTTCAATACATAAGTAATTAAATCTAACTACCCATGCAACCCATCGACCCGTCCTACTCTCGAACGGTAACATCTTCGGTGTACCTGAAAAATAAAACGTTGCCCCTAGGGGCTCAGCTTAACGCTGCATATGAAATTCGCATACCCCGAGCGCTAACCGGGGTACGCCGACTACTTTTGTCGGATATACATGGAGTTCATTTTAGTCAAACAACATGCATCATAGCAATACAATATATATATGTGTATTACTCAAGGAATCTACATCCAATCACGGAACACAATTCCTAACTAACATAACAAGGTTGTTAGTTTTATCAGTTTACTCTTAGGCCTTGAGGGTTATACCTCACTATACCTCGTTTACTTATTCAATATCTCACCCGCTCTCTCGGGTTACTTATTCATATACACGCCCATTCTCTTGGGCTACTCATTTTATACTCACCCATTCTCTCGGGTTACCTTTACACGTTATCTCACCCACACTCTTGGGTTATTCATACTCGTTATCTCACCCACACTCTTGGGTTATTTATACTCAAGCCATTGTAGATTCTCGAGACACTACAGGTCTCCTACGTCACGCTTGTTACTCTTAATACATATTAGGCCAAAACTCATGACCCTCAAGCATAGTCTTACTTCCCCGGTTTCGACCCTACTCTGGGTCTAGCATGGTGGGAAGGTTCAACTAGCTCACGGAACTCTCTCTTAGTTCCTCTCTCTTTTTACTTAGGTCCGACTACTCTCGGACTACTTACATTCCCATACACTCCTCTCTCGGAGTTATAATATTATCTATATTAGTCTAGAAGCATCACTTTCGATGTTTCTAATGACTTTGGGGGCATTACTTAAGTTCGGTTAATCTTAGGTTTTAAGAGTTACCCTTACATTTCACTTACTCATACTTTCGGGTATTTTCTTAAATCGGTAAAATCCTCATATAGGAGGCCGACCATGTCTCAAGGGAGCTACTAATCCCTTAGGTCTCTTTTACCTTCTTTACTAGTTCACATCTTCGAACTATCTTTAATCCTCTTGAAGGAGGTTCCCTTATCTTTCCACTCTCATTTGTTTCGTGGATTGTTTCAATATGGTTTTCTAACCGTTATCGGGTATTTACTCAACCCGTACATCTCCTCACATTCTAGGGAGTTCATATGTTTGCATTATCATTATACTTTAACGGATAGTTTGTGTGTTTGCACGTTTTCGTTGTCACAAGCATCGACCCGATCTATGGGTCTCTAGCCAAACGTTACTCACTACGAGTCGGTCTTTACTCTATGTTAGACCATACCGGCATACAAGTATGTTAGCTCATTCAACATACAACAAGACATACATAATCAAACAATGGATTATTTTCATGCTTTCATCTTGATTAAGCCGGCACACAAACACACAAATCAACGTAACTCGGTTAGCACGGAGTATGAGAAAATCATACCTTTCACCGGGGTTTTTACTTTTACCATGTCATCTCACCATGCTCGGGTCACGCACGACTCTCTGATAATGTTTCAAACATTACTGTTAATACTAAGATCTTACCCCGTTATCCCGTTATCTCGGTTTTACTTTTATTAATTTGAGTTCTTACTTCACACTCACTTATAACACTTTCTTACACTTCCTAGGGCCTTAACATGTCACCAAACAAGGCCTTAACATCTTATAACATCATTAACATTCAAACCCCCATCATTTAAAACCTTTAAAACACTCACGGCATGATTCTGGTGGTGGTTCCGGGACTTGGTCCATACCCTAAGTCCCGGACCAATTCACTAGCTAACTCTCGGCCAATATTTGATGGTGGTCCGGGACCTTGTCCGCATCTTAAGTCCCGGACCAAGGTGGGCATTGAACTCTCGGTATGAAAATAGGGGGTGGTCCGGGACATGGGCAGGGACCTAAGTCCCGGACCTAACGAACTGGAAAACTCTCGGGGGTATTTCGGGGGGTGGTCCGGAACCTTGTCCAGGACTAGGTCCCGGACCCTGCTACAGATTTTACAGATTTGGCATTTCCAAATCTGTTACAACTCCATTCTTCCACCATTTGATTTCCCATTCTTTCTCACTTATAATCCACATGTTTTAGCACCTAATTACCCACCTGAACCACCTTAATCCAACCACCAAGTCCTCTCACAAACTTTTGGTTATTTCACTCAAATTCACTTATTTTCATAACTAGTTTCCTAGTTCTTATTACCTCTTGTAACAGATTTTGGTATTGTCTCTTACCATTCAATACTCAACAATGATGCCATTCCTAGCACTCCAATGACATTATTTCCATTACTAACACACTCTTCTTCTTAGTTTGGTTTTCAAACCATTAACCAACCACTTAAATCCCTTAACTCACCAAGTTTCTTCCTTAACATAAAACCCTCAAGACTATCCATTCCTAGGTGAATTTTGACAGCACTTACTTGCTTTTCCTAAGCATTCTCACCACACCAAATATACTCAAAACACTCTTCACCCCTGTTTTGTTTAGGCATCAACAACACATCAAATTCCCATTGTTCACACAAATAAACTAGCTTAGACTCAAGCTTATTTCTCACACTTAAACAACATTAAACATCCTCATTACTCATTCAAATTGTAGTATCTTAACTACACTAAATCAAGACCATTAATTCCACACTAAAAATCTGTTTTGCAAGCAACAAAACTAACTCAAGGTGAGCTCATTACCTTGTTAGTTTTCGGTTTTTCCTTCTCTTCTTCCTCTTTCTTTTGCTCCTTCTTTCTCTTCTTGTTTTCACAGCACACAAGGGGGGGGGGGGGGTCTATTGCCATCTACAATCATATCCCCATACCCACATTTCAAGCCTATTAATTCAATTTTTCCCACACAAAAACTAGTATTACAAGAACTAGTTTTTAGGCTCTAGCTTAGATATTACCTTAGAGTATTCAAAAGGAGAGCTTGGCAATCAAATGAGGGCATTTCCAATACTCCACAAGGGCAAGGTGCAACCGGCTGAAATGGAGGAAATTTTCAACGTGGGGAAATTTTCCCAAATTACAAGAACAAGCTAGAAATGAGCAAAACTCTTGCTTATAATTACCTTAAGGCATCAAGGTGGTGAAGGAGAGTTAAAATCAGCCCTTCACGCTTCAAAAGGCCCAACATCCATGGAAGTGAATATGGAGATATCAAGATTTTGATGGGTGGTAAACGAAGCTCTCACCGAGAGGAATTCAACGGTATTTTTGTGTGATTTGGTGGAGAAATGAGCAAGGAAATGGGAATTGAAGATGGGGCTGCTTGCTCTTCTTCAAATCGGCAATGGAGACTCAGAGGAAGAAGAGACAATACAGAGAGGGTTGGGGAGTCGTAGTGAGAGGGAGAACAGGAGGTGAGAGTATTAATATCTCATTTTACTATTCCCGTCTTTACTTTATTTCTTTGTCTTCTAGTGACTTAATAAGCTAACAAGCTAATTACATGTGTGTGTGTATACTAATTAAAATCGGCCCCACTTATACGTGTGAGCTAGAGCGTTTTTCGGTTTTTGACAGAAAACGCTCGTTATTTTACCCGGTTTGGCACTATTCACTAACCGGGCCCATTTTTCGGATTTTTCTCGTTTCTTTATTTTTAATGGTTATTAAACTCCCATTAATACTTAATTATAGTTATATAGTCAACCATAATTTATACGGGTCGTTTGACCACTTAAAGTCACGTTTTCGGGTTTTCTCGAAAAACGTGCTTTAAAACTCCGTTAGCGTTTTAATCCATTATTTGGATCCGTTTTTCGGGAATCACTCCCGTATACTAATTATGCCTAACTGAGCCTTAGGAATCCATCCAGACCCTAACGAGATATATCTCTTATACTTATTTAATGCGCGTTTTAGCGTTTTTCGCGTTTTACGCATTTTCTCTTTTCTTTTGGTTTTATTCTCTTTACCAATACTCTTTAGGCACCATTAGACCTTTAATAATATTAGAGTAATTTAACCACGATTTCTAAATCCGGGGTATTAAAATACTGGTGTAGAAGTCAGAGCGTCCTTGAGACTCTAAAAGGAACGCTCATAGTCGTCTGTCCACTTGAATAGTGCATCCTTCTTCATTAAGGAAGTCATCGGCTTTGAGACACTAGAGAAATTCTTCACAAACCTCCTATAATATCCTGCCAGACCGAGGAAGCTCTAGATGTCAGTAACCGTCTTCGGCCTAGGCCAGGCGCGCACAACATCAATCTTGGCCGGATCCACGGCGATCCCGGCCTCCGAAATAACATGACCAAGAAAAAAGACTTGGTCAAGCCAAAATTCATACTTCGAGAAATTTGCATAGCTGGTTCTCTCTCAATGTCTGTAGCACACTCCTCAAGTGATTCTCATGGTCAATCTTCGACTAGGAATAATCAGAAATCGTCGATGAAGACTACCATGACTTGCCAACTGATCTTGAATAAGCGATTCATTAAAATCCATAAACTTTGCGGTGCATAGATAGACCAAACGGCATGACCGTAAACTCATAGTGACCATATCTGGTTTGGAATGCGGTCTTCTCAATGTCACTGTCTCTGATAGCAATCTGATGGTAACTCGATCGCAGGTCGATCTTAGAGAACACAGATGCACCCTTCAGCTGATCAAACAAATCATCGATACACAGCAATGGGTAACGGTTCTTCACCGTAACGACATTCAACTCTCTGTAATCGATGCAGAGGCGGAGACTACCATCCTTCTTCTTCACAAAAAGGACTGGTGCTCCCCATGGTGAAACGCTTGGGCGAATGAATCCCTTGTCAAGTAGGTCTCGCAGCTGCTGTTTGAGCTCTATCATCTCAGCTGGAGCCATACGGTAGGGCGCCTTCGCTATCGGTCTGGTGCCCGGCACTAAGTCAATCTCAAACTCAACTGCCCGTGTTGGCGGCATGATTGGGAGCTCCTTAGGAAAGACATCAGGAAACTCCGACACAACCGGCACATCTAGGCTAAACTCTGGATCTCTCTCTATGTCCTGGACATAGTAGAGGTATACATCATTCTTTCTTCTGATTTCATGATACATGGCCATGGCGGAGATGATCTGTGTCGAAGGCTCCCTGAGCCTCTGGCGGTATGAGATGGTAACCTCAGACGGACTCCGAAGAAGCAGACGGTGCTCGACACATATGATTCGACCTTTATGTCGCTCCAACGAATTTATCCCCACAATCACATCAAATCCGAGCCCCTCGAACTCTATCATGTCGATGGGGAACTCTTCATTCTTAATTTGAATAGCGGCATCTCGGTAATAATGGGTACACCTGATCCGCTCCTTAGACGGGAGAGTGACTAGGAAGTCAGGCATCTCTTCCGTGTTTAACCCTAGTCTCCTCGCAAATGAGAGTGAGACAAATGTATGTGAGGCTCTAGAGTCGAACAGGATCGACGCATCCACGCCATTCACTGGGAAGGTACCGGTGAGGATAGTGCCAATTTTTCCCGGCCTCTGCCTCTGTACACACACTCAGAGTACCTTCCGCTCCGAGTGCAGCGCCTAATTTATTTCATAAACTTTATTAGTATAATAGTAATAACACAGGTGGTACACTCAAGAAGTCAACACTGCTTTATTCATAAAACCCATCCTTTACACCATGAGTGGTATTACATTTGACAACATCGTTTAACGGTTAGCATACTTAATGCATCACATGCTTTACATACAACTGACTTCACACATTACATGATTACACATGGCTTCAGAATCGCCTAAAGGTTAAGTTCAAGCGTCCAGGTTTCATGTGTGTGGTGTTAATTACTGCCAGAGGTGCCGTATTCAGCTTGATCTTCTTGATACAATGATACTGCATCCTCGACTGCCCACCCATGATCAACACGTCTCCTGACTTCAACACCCACTTCTTTGCGAGGTCAGCACGCTTCTGCTCGCCAAAAATAAACTCAGCGGTATCACCTATGGACCAAGACACCATAGGTACTCCCTTACTTAGAGACTCGGGTGTTTCATCCTTATCTTGGTGTAAACCCAGTCTTCCACCCTTTTCGTAGAAGTTTACAATACATAAGTCTGCCTTGATACTCGGAATTGGCTCCGATTCAACTTGCTGAACAATTCCCACGACATGGTTAACAACCGCAAGGAATTCCTCAGGTATACTAGGTATAGTCGCTCCATCTTCAGCTCGTGTGTCCTGATATGACTTGGTGTAAGGGTTCCAGTCCTTACCCATGCACATCATCTTCAATTTCATCTTTGATCTGCTTGGGTACTCCAGTGTGTAGAAACCTCCAGGTGTTGTTCCTAGTTCGTTGCATCGTCGGATGATCTGGATTTGTGCTTCAGGTGTCAGGTATCCGCTTAATAATATCATACCTGGCTGGATAAACTGACACTACTCCATTGGGAATTCGGTGATGTCGATGGTGGTCTCTTTGGGGGATGGTGTGGGAGGGATTGGATAACATATATTGAAAGCTCCTAAGTTTTAGAATTATCTAACTTAAGTAAGTTGTAGGTCATGCTTCAATTCATTGTCCATATAGTTGTACATTCTAATTTACTAACACTCATGCATGAAATGTGGCAAGCAAGTAATTAATTCACTCAATGGTTTTAGTAGTGGTCTAGAAGAGGGTCCAACTCCCTCAGACCGATCAAACACATTAAGGGTGGCCTTGCCAGCTCCCGATCCTGCCCTCTTTCTGGAAGCTATGCTTCCCTTGCTCATGTGTAGGCTGGTTTGTCTCCTTGGGCCCTCGGGGGCCGCTGCGGCCTTACCCTTATTCTCCCACTTGGGTCTGTAACTCCTACTCTGGGGATTCTGGAAACACTCAAAGTCACGGTGTCCCATCTTCTTGCAGTAGAAGCACTGCACCTCATCTCCTTTGCAGTCTACCCCAGGGTGGTCTTTGTTGCACCGCTTACAATAATAGTGGCGCCAGTACCAGAGCCCGTAGTAACTGTCATTACCACACACTATTAGTACTCACTTCACACGGTGAATAATGCATACTAAATTTGTACTCAGAAGTAGGTTGTTACCCTTTGGCGGGTGAGAGCGCAGGGGCTTGGCCACCACAGCATAGGTGAGCTGAAGTGGCTCCTCGTAGTAGCAGTCTGGCCCTGGCCCTTGCCGCTCTGCTGCTGGCCCTTCTGTGGCTGGTGGTAGGATTTCCCCTTCTTCTTCTCCCCCACCGTACCCTTGTGAACCTTGGCCATCACCCGACGCCTTGCACTTATGCGCATGTTCCTCGTCCATTAGTCAGACGGTGATCTCGACCTTAGTAGCGGCATGATAGCACTCCTGAAGTTCAAGGTGTTAGTCATGCCCCGCAACACATTTACACACTGACATATAGCATAACTTATTCACACTTAGGCGGTATTTTAAAGTACCTGCAAGGTATTGTACGGCGGGTCCCATGCCATAGCGTAAGCGGTGGCTGAGTCCGCTGTAGAAACAGTTCACCAGAACCCGGTTCGAGTAACCCAGGTCCGGTAGAAGATGAACAAGGTCGGTGAAGGCGGTGTAGTAGTCGTCTACCGACATCTTGTCTCAAGCTTCAAGCTATCCAGTTCCAGGCTTTTTGCCTCTTGCACATGCACTGGGTAGTACTTGGCTAGCAGCAGAGCCGTGTACTCCTCCCATCCAAAATTCGGATCGGCCACCTTCTCGGCCCGCACAAGTTTCCACCAGTTTCTAGCCAAACCCTTCAAGTAGAATGTGGCAAGACGGACCTTGGCATCAGCAGGAACGGCCAAGGTCTCGTAGGCGGTCTCCAGCTCAGAGATGTACGCCTCCAATTTAGTAGGGTCGGTAGACCCTTTGAATGATGGGGGTCACAGATCTGCCAACGCTTTCACCCAGTTGGTTTCGCGTGGCTGTAGTTGTGGTTGTGGTTCCGGTTGGTCCTGACCGACAGGCTGCTGCTGTCCTTGCTGCAATGGAGCAACTAACTGGGGAACCATCCGGGCTACAGCGGCCGCAACAGCACCGACCATCATCTGTGTCGTAGGGTTCTCCCCTGGTTCTCCTCCACCGCACCCGCGGCCTCTTCCGCGTCCACGGCCTGACATTTGAATTGACATGAACACACATTAGTATTGTGCTTACAAACTTATCAGGTCAAATGTTTTAACGTCCTTTGGACCACACAGTTCAAGTTTCCTAACTCGGTATATTCCTAAGCTCGGTAATCAGGCAATCAGAGCGATACTTCGCTCTGATACCACTTTTTGTAACACCCAACCGTAAAATCCATATTAACGACTAAATTACAGCGGAAAGACATTACATTAATACTAACAAAAGGGGTAGTGATACACGCCGTTAACCACTCACGTGGCTAACAGGCTGTTACGTACAATGTATCGGTATGATTACAAGAATCCCGAGCATAATTACAACATTCCAAACTACTTTCCAAAAAATCACTATATACCGAGTGTTAATGTAGAAAAATCACCATTCCATTCTACATCCACTAAATATACAACGTACAGAATACTTAAATAGTGTTTTAAAAAACATCACACACAACTCACATTACAATATCCACATACAATCATAAAATCAGAGTACTTGGACAGACTACTTGGGTTCAATATCCAAACATAACAAAAGTATTTCTTGTACTCCATAGAGCGAGTTTGCTTCTTCGATCATTCCCCTGAAAAATAATATGGTGCCCCAAAGTGTAACACCCCTACCGCTAATCTTATACTTACCGTCTAATCGCTCTAATAATCCTACTACGTCGCAGCGGATATACTACTACGGCGGGTGATACACACCGCTAACTGCTCATGCGACTAGCTAGGCTTACACTACTTACAGTCACGGTCTGATGTCTAAATATACCGAGCTATTATACCGAGTACAAAAGATCGCACTTACATTGACGGATTACCAAGTGATCAAATGTATAGCTAGTTACATCCCTTTTCAATCTTCCAAATAATGAGTTTAAAAACACTACTCATCTACACCATCTCACAATCCTTCATTATCCAAAAGGGTGTACCCCATGGTACACCGACTAACAAAAACCTACAGCCGTGTACAACTTAGTACCGTTCATAATGCATTAATTACAGACAAAAGAAATCAAACTTAAACTCTTCATAGTCTTCACCCGTCTCGAGGACCTGTACATATAAAACATCGCCCCAAGGGCTCAGCAAAAGCTGCAAAAAAACTTCGCATATACCGCGTGCTAACTAGGGTACGCCGACTATTTAAGGTCGACTGTACATGCGGTTCATTATTTTCATACATACATGCTTTACATACAACATGCAATCATATACAATACAATACACAATCCCAAGCTGCAAGACAATAGCACACACAATACTAACCTTCACAGGGTTACCCAATCTTCACATTCCGCTTTATCTTTACTTCTAATACTTTTACTCATTACTACTTTCTCTCTTTACTTACTTACTTTACCATACATATTTACTCATTCTTACTTACTTACTTTACTTATGTTAAGTCGGTATGACCTCCGGGCAGGGACAACACCGTCCCACCATCGAGTTTTACTTGACTCACCAATCCAGGATGCTACCCATTTAAGGGGTTTGGACCATGGACCAGTTTAAGAGCCAGGAATTGGATCCACCTCTTGTGTCTCCGCCTCCTCACGCGTGGCCGAAACTATATCAACTTCTACTCATTCCAATTTAATTACCAATTTATTAAGTTAGATTGGTTAGCTTGTTAGGAATCCGTTAGAAGTCCATCACATTTGCATTCGGTCACAATACAATACATCAAGCATACACACATTCATATTCATCCAAACATTTCATGAATTATACAAACTATGATTAAGAGATAATATCCAAACAAGGGACAACATCATGTATTCACAAGTAAGCATAATAATTCCGATTCGTGCATTTATCTTATTTGTGATCAATTAGCACACAACACACAAATCAGACTAACCAAGTTTAAATCCCCAAGTTTCTAAGGAATGATTTATGTTGCTGTTTAAGTCTTAATAAGCTATAAAGCACTTTTAAACCCTAGCATTGACATAAGTACACCCTTAGGACCAGAGATGTCCTTAATATCACTCTTTATACTCTATTAAAAGTAGTTAGCTAGAATGCTCCAATAGTATGTTGATAACCATGCTAGTAGGTGATGCAGCAGCTAGCTTATGTAGTAAGCACACAAGCAGGTGATTCAGCTAGTAAGCTAGCAAGTAGGTGACTCAGCAAGCACGAGGTGGCAAGCATGAGGTGGCAAGCACGAGGTGGCAAGCACGAGGTGGCAAGCATGAGGTGGCAAGCACGAGGTTGCAAGCACGAGGTGGCAAGTAGGAGGTGGCATGTTGGGATTGGCTAACATCAAGACCAATAGGAGCCTTACACCTAAATAACCTAGTATGAGGTGTCACCATATTATTAGACCACACTTTGGTCCATTGAAAGTAGGCTGCCGCCCCATTCCCTTAGTCAGCCCTTATGTGTCATCCTTATATTAAGCCTTAACTAGAACCAATCAGCTTGGAGCAAGTGTTATTCAAGGTGTCACCATTTAAGGTCTTACCCACCTAGGAAGGAAATTGACTAAGCTAATCTCCTTGCCTATAAATACCATCATCCACCACTCCAAAATACATCATCCAGCACAAGATTTGTCCTTCATTAAGGAAGAAGGGAAATAAAGGTCACCTTGTTATTCTTGTCTTGGCTGAGAGCAAATAAGAAGAAGATAGATCCTTGTTCCATCCTTACCTTTCCAAATCATTCATCCACCATTTAAACCCATTGTAATCAGTAAGAAGAAGGCAAAAAAGGAAGAAACCCATGAAGAAATAAATCTTGGACGAAGAGGAAGGAAGGGGGAGAAAGCTCCATACCAATTCCAATCCTTGAAGTAAGGTGTTCCTAGAAGTTAACCATCCATTACTAGCTGTTGGTGGCCGAAAATCAGAGGAGAAACCAGGAGAACTCACTCCATTTCCATGTCCAAGTTAGGTGCTCCAAGGTGCCTTAGGGTGTCCTAGTTCCAGCAAGAGTTTCCAAGGTCCTAAAGAAGAGTTTCTTCATCAATTCTTAAGGTAACTTCAAGGTTACTATCCCTTCATAAATCTATATGTTTTCAAAGACTAGTACCTCTTTATGGATTATGTAAATTCGTTGGTATTTTGGGGTACAAAACCATTGAGTTGGAAATAAGCTTTAAGAAATAAAAAGGTGCCTTAAAGACCTAACCTATATAACCAAATACATGGGAGTTGATTGTGATGTTTAAGCATGGTTTGTAAGCTTAATTGATCTTGAAACTTATCTGGTTATAGGTGTGTTATTGAGGCTGAAATTGTTATGGTTTGTTTTGGTGTAACTTCATGTTACCATCCCTTAATAAATCTGAATGTTGTACAGGAGTATTACCCTTATATTATCTAATTAAAATTCGTAGGTATTTATTATCCTAAAGCTAGAAGAGTGTTTTAAGGAAGAAACGGATGTGTTTACAACCTACCTTTGATTACTGATTGCTTAAGAGCTTGTTTATGGTGTTTTTGCTGCTGTTAGTAAGTGGAATAACCTAGAGGTAATTATGATTATTCTGGATGATCTTTAGTCTAATCTGATGTTGTTATAATCTAGGATAAATGTGTCTTAAAGATTTTGGTTAAAGCACCAGATTGGTGGGTGGAATTCTAAAGCATTAATCAAGTGTTTTAGGTGCTTAACTACCTAGAACCTATCTGATTATTATGGCCGAGTAACATAGGTGAAAGTATAGAATTTGTTTAAGATGTTAAGTGTGATTACTAAAGAGCTAATCTGGTGAATTGGATGCCTAGTACACCGGTTTCAGTTGGAAGTTAATTAGTGTAAACTAGATGTGTCCTAGGGCTAAAAACATAATTGTTGATTGTTCTGGTCATTAGTAACCTATTATGGCAGAATTGGCTATGAACTATTAAAGATGTATATCATGATTTTTATGATGAAGATGATAGTTTATAAGCTAAGACTTAAGGTCTTAAAGTCTAATATGTTAGGAACTTATATGTACTGTCTTAGAAGGTTGTTTATGGTTGTATTAACTCCTAAGCTAATCTGGTTAATATTGCGTTATTATGACCGAAAATGCTAGGAACCAATTATGGTTTGATTCAGGTTGTAATCTATAGTTAAATTATGCCTTAAGCTAAATTAGATGAGATAGTAATATTAGAACTAGAACTGGATGGATATGATTTGTTTGTTTGATCAAGACTTATTCTTATGGTATGATTTATGGTTGTTTTGAATTTAAGCTAAGATATTTGATGCTGTGTGACCTAGCCAAGGGTGCCATGTAAGATTATGTGATCATAGCCTTCCTTAAGTGTTGTTTGATTTTTTTTTATGTCCTTTGTGTTTTGAAATTATGAAATGGGCTTTGTTAAGTGACTTGACTGTTGATTCTTGTTATACTTTAAATTGTTATATTCTGATTAATGAGGATTCAATGAGTAACTCATTGGAATGGATTGTTGAGATATATGGCCATATGTGGAACTTGAGCAGTAAATGTCTTCTTATGAATTATTGGACTCATGGTATGCCTTGGGCTCCATGAGATGCTTCATGGTTTCCTACACTATAGTTTAAAGGTACTATAGGGGGTGCACATCTTTTTTAGGGCCTGGAGTGCGTTTAGGAAAGGTTGGATTGCCTTAAAGATCCGGATTCGTCCCTTGAACCGATTAAAGGTTGGATCGCCTTAAAGATCGGGATTCATCCCTTGAACTGATTTGGATGGAAATAGTGGAGTTGAATGGATAATCAATTAAATGAATTGGATTATATCCTATCTACGCATACTTGCACACCATGTTGTTATTACTTGAGTATTTGGGTGGTTAATTATCCTACTTGATATATTTGGTTGGTTATGAACTAAATATATCTGATGGCTTATTGTTGTACTCAAACTATTATTGTTAATACTTGAATATCATGATAAGTACTTGGTCTATTCTGAATATTACTTGAGCTATTAAATGATTAAGAGTGGCTATGAATCAGTGGCTATTTTGATATACTATTTCTTTTGATGGTAGCTTTGATTTTACTACAGCGTTGCTGACTTTTGGCATTATGCCCTGTGGTCCCTTCTCTATGATTGTTTGAATGACCACTGATACAGGAAATGAAGATGACTTGAAGGAGCTCGAGAGTGTGGGCTAAGGGATTAGAGACTTTCACCTAGTCTTCTGGAGTTTTGGTTTTAAGTTTTAAAGTTAGTTTGTAAACTTTGTTAAAATTTTGATATGTAAGTTATTAAGCCTTAGCGTTCACAGAAGTTGTGAACGTGGCGGTAGCGCCCCACTAGTTTGAAGCTTCCGCTACTACCACTTGTATATGTTTAATATGATAAGAAGATGTAGCAATTTTGGGGCGTTACACCAAGGTAGCATACGGGGCATGACAAGTTCATACCGTTCACCGTTGTACTTGTAACCGACTTTCCTCCGGTGTTAACAATTCAAGTCCTATCACATACATACAATTGGGTGGTTTATTATCCATACTTGACCTTACTAATCACTTTCCTAACATCCCCTGGTTAACTTACTAATTCATTGTTATTCACATACATGTACTTAAGTTACTTACTTAAAATTATTTTATAAGCTTGTTTATAGCCTTAATGACCTTTAAACATCATTAATCATGTCTTAATTATCTTATACCATCATTACCCATCATTACCCTACCTTAGGATGGCTTTAAAACAGATTCTATGTAAAATTTGAGGTGGTCCGGGTTACTGTCCGGGTTTACAAACCTAGACAACCACCTTGGGCAAACTCTCGGGTAAGAAATCGTCTGGTCTGGGTTTGTGTACTCCTTTACAAACCCGGACCACATGTATTGATAAGTCTCGGGTATGATTTTCAACTGGTCCGGGTTTGTGTACTCCTTTGCAAACCCGGACCACAAGTTGTAAGAACTCTCGGGTGTGATTTAGGGGTGGTCCAGGTTAGTGTCCTAGTTTGTAACCCGGACCACTCCTTATTGTATAACAGTCTGTCTGTAACACCCCATCCAAACCTTAGCACTTTAATCAATATTGCAGCGGAAATCATTACTTAAAAATATACCAAAAAGGGCGGTGTTACCCGCCGTTAGCCACCACCCACGTGGCTAACAAATGCTGTTTTACATAATATGTATCGGTCTGATCACCGAATCCCGAGCATACTTACAACCTTCCAAAAATGACCATCCAAAAAGAATTACAATATACCGAGTGTAACTGTTCAAAAATCACTAACAACTTTACATCCTCCAAAGTAAACGACCTCGAGTGTACAAGCACTGCTCGGGTTCAACATCCAAAACAACAAAATATCAACATCCTAGGATCTAAAGCCAATCTGCTTCCCTCGATCCTCATCCTGCAAATAACCATAGCCCCCAAGGGGGTCAGCAACCTTTTGCTGGCATGGTTAACGTGCAGCCCGCTGACTACCCGGATACACGCAACTATTTGTCATTATTACATGGCGTTGATTTTATCATACAACATGCATATATATAAACAGGAGCTATTGCAGAACAATAACACACATACATAGTGAAAACAGTTCACTTTAATACAACCAACATGGTTAGTCAACTTGTAAGCCTAGAGGATGTCTTTCATCCTCATGTTAAGCTTAACACATAACACATTACTGTTTAGTTAGTCGGGTGAGTAACTTTAACTTGAAAGATGAGACGAGCGTAGTGACCCGAACACATCAACACATAATTTCCCCCTAGCCCGAGTGGAAGTCAGGTAGGTAGCTTTGGCTAAGCTATGGAGGTCGAATTCCCCATAAAAGGAGACTACCCTAACATAAGGAGAGAGCCGAATCTGATGCAGATGTCGACACCCATACATACACGCGTGACCGGAACGACCGGATTCCTCACTCCCCGGTTAGCACTCGTTAGAAGTCCCACAATGGGAGCTTAACATAATCTCACACAAGTAAGTGTTTAAGTCCAGTTAAACATACAAGGGAAGCAAGGCATAATATAGTAACACGCATCATAACCAAACACACATAGCGGGTTAGAACGTTCCTTAGGTTGGGAACGTTGTTACCGGATACCGTTCTCTTACGTTTCTAGACTTGGGTAAATGATGGTTAGCACGCATTCGAGGCCACCGTTATCGGCACGTACACGTCACATTAATAATAAAACTGTAAACTCGTTTCATGATTTAATCTTACAAGGTTTAAACACGCAAAAACACAGGTAGCACACAAGCCGGTGTAAACCGGTAGGCAACGGACTGCAAGAAAACCATACCTTGGTCCTTGCCGCTCTAGTGGTCCACCGTACATGGTTCCTAACACGATTGATAATGTCGGTTAATTATATACTAGACCCTTGATAAACTTGTTACTTCACATTCCTTGTTTATTCTCTCTTTCACACTTTATTATGATTTTTCCCCATCTTTTAGTTGTTATTATAGTCCCCATACATGTTCTAGACAAACCCCCACAAACGGAAGTCAAAACGGGGCTCAAACAGCAGCTTATATTGAAAACAGTGACATGTCCGAACTTGTGTCCGAACATCAATGTTCGGACACAAGCCGAGACTCATAAGTTGAAAACTGCCATTTGTCCGAACTTGTGTCCGGACATCAATGTTCGGACACAAGCCGAGACTCAGGAATTGAAAACTGGCATTTGTCCGAACTTGTGTCCGGACATCAATGTTCGGACACAAGCCGAGACTCAGGAATGAAAACTGCCATTTGTCCGAACTTGTGTCCGACATCAATGTTTCGGACACGATGCGTCCGAACTTGTGTCCGGACATCGAAGTTCGGACACAAGTCGAGGGTTAAAACTTGTGAAAATTGGGGTGTCCGAACTTGTGTCCGGACATCGAAGTTCGGACACAAGTCGAGACTTAAACCGAGGAAAGATTTTGAGGCGTCCGAACTTGTGTCCGGACATCGAAGTTCGGACGCAAGTCGAGACTTAAAACTTGTGAAAGATTTTTGAGTGTCCGAACTTCGAAGGTCGGACCGAAGTTCGGACATCACCCAAAGTTCCGAAAACTTGTAACTTAACGAGGCATGTCCGAACTTCCAAGTCCGGACGGAAGTTTGGACAGACCCAGAAATGCATTTTCAGTGGCGTTTTCAACACAGAATTTCACCCAAACTCAATACAATTCTTGGCATGACTTCCCCATAGTTATTACATGTTTCCCCACATTATCTAGCCCTCAAAACACTTTGACCACAACTCATTTCACAAAGAAAACACCAATTGTATACAAATCCATCAATCGACAACAACACCACAATGTATATAACCTTTAGAGTTTGGCACTTAAAACAACAACAATTTAAACACTGAATTTCCTCATATTATTAGCAACACCTGCAATTCACTGAACATTTATTTACACCAAACAAACACATTCCATAGCTCACACATTGGTTTAGGTAAGTTTATTACCTTTGGTTTTCCTTCCCAAACCTTCCCTTCTCTTTACTCCTTGTTCCACATCGGTTATCAACGGGATTTTACCCCGCTACACTAATGACCAAGCCAAGATTGCCGAAATGAGTATTTAGGGTTTGTAATTCCTCTAACCCTAGAATTAGCAATTGCTTGAACTTATGGAGGGAATTACCTTCTATTTCAAAACTGAAATGCTTGGTAGAGGGATTGGGCTAGCTCCAACTCCTCAAGGAGATTGAACAAGCTAACATGAGAACAAGCATGGTGTTCAAACAAGGAAAATCGATTTCAGGAAGGAAATGAAGGAATGAGTGAGTTTTTGATTTCCTTCTTACCTTAGAACAACAAGAAGACACTTGGCTTCAAGAATGTGAAGCTTTTCCTTCAAAATGGGGTACACCCATGGAGATGAAGTGTGGTGTTTTTGAGATTTTGAAGGTGCAAAATGATCTCCAAGATGAGAGGAGTATTTTGGTGAAAGAATTTCTTGATTTGGAGCTAAGATGTGGAAGTTACAAGAGATTGAAGTTGGGGCTTCTTTGGCTTTGTGAAATCGCCCATGCTTGGCAAAACAAGAGAAAGAGAGCTGGGTGAGGGAGAAGGCAACCGTGAGTGAAGAGAATGAGGGGGAGAGAGAGAGTGAGAGAGAGTTTTGTGTGTGAGAGGGAAATAAATGTATTTTATTTGTTTTGTAGTTTAGTAAATGAGTGGTATTAATAGAAAGAGAGGGGAATAAAATCTGGTTTTTTTTTACAATATGAGAGAGTGGCACTTGGTCATTAGCAGATAACACCGTTAATTCCCGAACTGTCGGTTTTGACAGTCCGGGTCCGGTTTCCGGAATATAATATATTTTTTGATTCTAAAAATTCTTAGACTTTATTAGTATATAATTATAGTTATAAAATCAACTATAATTTATACAAGTCCGCTTTAGGCGTTTAACGTCACGTTTTTTCAGTTTTCTTGAAAAACGTGTTTAAAGTCTCGTTTGTGCATTTAATCCATTATATGGATTCGTTTCTTTTGGGAATTTCTCCATATTTCTTAATGACTACTTAAGTCTTAATATATATTAATTATGTAATTAACTAACATATTAAGGTTTGGGGTATTTCACTGTGGGTTTTTATGCTGGTCCGGGTTTCTAACTGGTTTACAAACCCGGACTAGTTGCAGTTTTGCAAATTATATATGTTTTTTGAACTTGTTTTAACTCCAAACTTCTACCAATCTCTTCTCTAATATTCCTACATATAATCTAGCATGTTTTGACATTGATTAGGCATTTTAAACTAACCTAATCCAACCTATATCTTTATCTGTTACATTAACCCATTTACAGTGATAGTTTTTCTCTTCCTGTTACAGTTTTCTTCTTCAACCATGTAACATATTTTTCCCTTCTTCTTCCCACTAGCTAAATGACTCTCAACTAGCCTAACTTAGTTAAACACTTCCCCATTACACCATTTCCAACTCTACTCCAATACACCTCTTCCTCTTTACAAAACAAAGTGAAAATATCATTCTTTTCTTCCCTGCAAACTTCTCTGTCTCTTTCTTTTCTCTAACAACAACCAAGTCTCTAATTTCTAACCAAATTTTGACATAGGTTCCCTACATTTCTAAGTGTTCTCCCCACATAATTTTGCACACTCAACATAGTTCACAACCTGCTCAATATACACACCATTCCCACACAAAATTCTAACAGCTACTGCACACTTAATATTTACACTAAGCATTGTGTTTATTTGTTTTCAAAAGCTTCAAACTACAAATACAATTAGCATTAACTTACTCCATCCCTTTCCTACGGTTACAGTGGTTTAGACCATTTCTAGCAATATACTTATACATACACAAACATCAAAACTGTACAGACATTTTATTACCTTGAGTTCTTGTTTCTTTTCCTTTCTCTCTCCTTCTCCTTTCTTGCTCTCCTCTTTCCTTCTTTGTTTTCTTGGTTTATTTAGGCCAAGCTACACCATGTAACAAGGCATCACACACACACACACACACCACACACACAAAAACTAGTAAATTTCTAACGTAGGTTTTTAAACCCTAACTTATGAGAACTCATTTAAAACTCTTAGGAAACCTTACCTTGAGCTTCTATTGGAGTTTTTGGGTAGAAAATGACAAGGCTTCAGCTCTCAAGATGGAACACCAAACGGCTGGATGAGGAACAATGGTGTTCACGTGAGTTTTGGTTTTTGCAAGGAAAAATGGAAAAGAAGAGAGCTTTGGTTTTTTTCTTACCTTAGAACATGAAGAAGAAGATGGAGCTTCAAATGGTTCTCCTTAGACTCCAAAACGACTATACCCTCAAAATTGAAGTTGAAGGTTTTTGATTTTTGAAGGGTGTAGAACGACCTCCAAAGCGACACGAATTCAACGGTGTAATTTTTGTAGCATTTGGAGGTGATTTGGGGTTTCAAAGATTGGATGCAAGTGAGCTGCTATGAGTGGGTTCTTCAAATCGCCATAGCAGTAGCGAATGAGGAAGAAGAAAGCAGAGAAAGAAGAGAGGTGCAGTACATGGGGTTTGTGATGGATAGGAGAGGGAGTAATAAAGTAAGTTACTTTTGCCTTCTAATTTTGTTTGTCTTTTGTACATAGAAGAGAATTAAGAGAGTGTGAGAGAGGGAAGTGACATCGGCTGCACCCACACACACAAACATTTTCAGTTTTTATTTTTTAAAGGTGGACACACTACTTTGGTTTATTTATGTTTTTACCCCCCAACTTCCCGTTTTTGACAGTTTTTACTATTTTCTCGTTTTATTGATTTTATTGGCTCTAGACCTTCACTAATGTTTAGGAATGACTATTTAGTTGACCAAAATTATTACGAGTCTATTTGACCCGCTTAAACCGTTTTCACGGTTTTCCCGGTTTCCTCGAAAACGCACTTTAAGGTTTGTTTGTGTTTTAATCCGTTTTAAGGATCCGTTTTCTTCTTCAGGATTTGTTCCCTCATGATTATTTAGACATAATTAAGCTTCTAAATTACTTATTAGCCTAATTAATCGCTATTTTTAATTACGAGATATTTCACAAAGGGCTCAACAACCCTTGGCTGGTTTGATTAATGTGCAGCCCGTCGGCTACCGGGATACACGCAACTACTTCTCATAATAAGCATGGTGTTCATTTTAACAAACAACATTCAGAAATATAGCAAAATTCATTGCATACAACTGCATAAATACAACATAAACATGAACGAACTGCTTGAGGAAACAACTGGTATAAGGGTTAGTCAACATTAGTGAGCCTAGAGAATGATTCCACCCTCATGTTTATCTCGTTACACAACATAGTTACGTCCTGTTTATCGAACATTTAAATACCCCAAGATGAGTTAGATATGGTAATCCAACACACCATACACAAATCCCCTTAACCCCGATCTTAAGTCAAGGCAGGAGAGCCGATTATGTGGCTCGTGGGAGGTTGAATTTCCAAGGAGAAAAACAACCGAACAAGGAGAGGGATGAATCTGATTCAGATATCAACCCCCAAAACACACGCGCGCGACCGGGACTCCTGGATTCCTCACCCCCAATTATACATAGGTTAGACGATCCACTTCCAGAACTTATCAAATCACGTGGAGTTATAATTAATCAACTTCAGTTAAACACACAGGGGAGTTGGAATACACTTCAACGTACATGGATTTAAACAACTGTCATTACAACCCTCAACATATATTAAATGGATAGCCGTAGTTAGAACAATCAAGTTGGGACGTTAAACTGAATACCGTTCTCTTCCGTATTCCTAACGTTTATTAACTAACGGGGTTAGCATGGGTTCGAGGTTGGACGGTATCGGGAAAACAACACGCCACAAAATTTAAAAATAAACACATTTCATGCTTTAATTTTATAAGGTCATAAAAATCCAGAAAAACAAACAAACTCACAAGCCGGCGTAAACAGGTAGCAAACAGACTACAAGAACGCCATACCTCCTCAGTCCTTGCTGTGTTCATTGACCACCGAATGCAGCTCCTATACATAGTTAATCACGTTGGTTAATTATCACTTTTGACTTCCGATCGATTAAGTGCTTTACATGATTATATTACATACTTTCACATTAAAACTTACATTCATTCATCCTTGTTACTCTCACTAGGGTTTACTACTTGTTATACCCAAAATTTTGACCCCCTGGTTAGGGTCTACGAGGTACTGGTGTTGTGAGAGGCATTTTAATCAAGCGGTGAGGGATCCCGGCCCGATCGGCACGTTCCATGGCATAGGGAGCAGCTTCGTCACTTTCAGGGGCGTTTTGGTAATCTTTAAAGGCTCCTAAGACCTCTTGTAAGCTTTCTCTCTCCTCCAAAGGATGCCCAAATCAGCTTGAAACGCTTTGATATTTTAACCCATGATAGAGGATGACATTTTGAACATAATGGCGTTGGAATTTTGATTTTTTCGAATTTCCAATAATTTTCTAGCAATTTCTGACTGAATCTGACGAGAAATTCAATTTAAAAATATTCCAATATTCAAAAAATTCGGTTCCACCTCAGAAAATTCATAATATGCATTCTTGACATGTGGTTAAAATCTCACAGCAAAATTCATTGGGGAAGTCACTTAATTAAAATATCAAAAAATCTTACTTTTACTAGATTTTCTTTATCTTTAAGAAAGTCTATATAAGGGGATATATTTTTGGATAAGAGGAGAACCTCGTATGCTCAAGAACCCTAGAGAGTCAGAAAACACAGCCTCCTCACTCTCTCTCTCACGTTTTCCAACACCCGGCCACCCAAATCATACCGAAAATCCCCCGAAATCACCATCTAAACACGTTTTCCAATCCCCAAAGCATCAATAGTCATCAAAACCCCACAAAAAACACCACCAAAACGTGAAGAACAGCAAGAACAACCAACAACCAGGAGCTTGGGTCGAAATCCTCTCGGGTCTGCCATCAACGGAGCACTCGACGAATCCCGGTGTGAAGAAACATTGTGAATCCGAAGGTAAAACAGTAGAAACTCCACCTCCCTAATTCTCCATGTATTATCTGTCTTGCCTCAAAATTTGGGCTCAAACTAACCCTCGTACGCTTCTGTATTGCTGTTTATTCAAGCTTCTATCCAATAACTTGTTTACCAAGTTTCGTGCATAATTCGAATTCAAATTGAGAACTTTCGATCACTAACACATTGTACATCTTTCAGGCTACACACCCATAAAATTTGAGCCAAAACACCTTCGCGAACAGCCTTAACGCCGCCGTCCGAGGGCGGTCCGCACCCACGGACGTCATGTCCGGGGTCCCGGACTCCTTGTCCGTAAGCCCAGACGCCCACGGACGGCGGCGAGTTTTTTTAAATTTTAAAAATTTAGGTTTTTTCTAATAATGTCCGGGCCCACGGACGGCCTGTCCGTGGGACCGGACTTTACAATTTTCTGTTTTCTATTTAATTCGACTTTTATTTTTCATATAGGTTAACTAGGGTCCGTGGTCTCGGACATTAGGTCCGTGGCCACGGACGGAAACAAAATTTGACCTAATTCTGCCTCCGAAACCCTAGTTTAGGTAATTTTAATTTCCACTTTAGTTTTCTGTCAAAAAATGCTAAAAACACAAAAAAACAGAAGCTCGCGCACTTAGGTTAAAACGACTCGTAATAAGCCGTAAATAAACCAAGTAGAGGAAAAACGACCTAGGAAGGGTAATGAAAGTAATTGAACCCTAATTAAGTCGAATATCAAGCCCCCGAACCCGAACTCTCCTTTCCTAATTTAATCTAGGTCAAAATTAGGTGGCGACTCATAATAGGTTCCAGTGAGCTAGCCTAGGATTTAATAATTATTGTTATATGACATAGTTATTAATCTTAGACTATAAGTGGACCTAAAACCCGGTTAGATCCTAATCAACTTTAATCAACATAGGATAGGGTTTAAAATCGAGGCTCACAGACTGGCGACTCCGCTGGGGACAAAATTCTTAATTTTAACTTGTTTAATTTTAAGAAGAGGGCTTAACTAGAAAATGTTTATTTATGGCTTTATTACACGCTGTTTGTTTACTTTCGTGCGCACTTTAGTTTTCTGCACCTTCGCATCATATGAGAGCGAGGGTCCACACAAACCATTTCATTCACCCCGGGACCCGTTTGAGGGTCCCCTGTCAGGGACTCACACCTTTTAGGTGATGTGAATAAGCGGAGGAAAAGAGGAGGATGTCGTCTAACCACATCCCCTTAATACCTGGGCCTTAGCCCCAAGCGTTTTCCCGGCAGTGCCCTTACCTAGCCCATTGTTTGGTCAGTCAAAGACCCGACCGTAGACGCACACCTTCAGGTGATGTGAAAAGAGTGGGGAAGCCCAAAGAGAATAGCGTGCAAGCCCTATTCCTTTGTGGTGACCTGGGCCCATGCCCCAAGCACCTCTCCGGATCGATCCATACCTGGTTTGATTTAAACATCTAGTGAGGACATGTTGAATCTGTGTGGGCCTTGTTTGCTTGTGTGATCGGCCCACTACCCAGCCTAGAAACTGATAGGAATTTCTCCTACATCAACCTAGCCCAACCCGAATTGTCAGTTGTATTTGTTTGCAGCCTAAAGGCTCTGTTTGGTTCAACATGTGAGTTATGTGGGCTTCGGTCCAAAAGTTTAGAATTAGGAGGTTTCTTTTTCAGCCCAATTTGGTTTATCCATTTAGTTCTAGGCCCATAAAAGTCCACCTAAAAGTAATCCATGAGATATGTAAACCAACCAAGCCTTCCACTGAAATTCATTCTTCCGACCCAGGGCCTATTCTAGTATAGGAAAACTCTTCACTTGGACTTCAGCCCAAAATCCTAGATCTAGGCATCATCTTTCAGGTTCAATACTACTCATTCAGGTTTCATTCCAACCTAGGGTTTTGTTCAGCAATCATTCTGGCCCAAATACCACACTCATAACTCATTCTATTTGGGGCCCGTAGACCAATTCATAGTTTTGGCCCATAAGCTTCGCTCTCAATCTAGAAGTTTGGCCCATAGCACAAAACATTTGAATCCAAGATAGGTTACATAACTCTTTCATTCCAGTTTCTAGCGTCAAGGCCCGATAGGAACATCAAACGAATCTTAGACTTCAAGGCTTTCCCTCTCGGCCTAGTGGCCCATTCACGGTTCGTGTGGCCTCCTTCAGCCCGTTTGCTTCACTTCTAGATTAAGGGTATTCAGGCCCGTAAATATGTTCTATCCTAGGAGTCACTCTAGCTCATGCACTTCACTCGCAGCTTGGAAAAGATTCAGACCCGGGTTCCTCCTACATGACCCATAAACATTCCTAGTTCAAACATTTTATAAGGCCTATTCGAAGTTCAGAAGGAAGACAATCACGGTCATCTCAATGGCGTCCCGATGGTCCAGAGCTTGAGTCTTCAATATGTTGGCATCAGACAGCCCAACATCACTATTTTAGAAGTTTTCTCGATTTGGTAGTTTTCTTTTCCCAGTCGTTCTCCCAACTTTTATGGTAGCTAACTTCCTTTATCATTTTAGGTAGTTTTCTTAAGATTACAATTTTTGATGTTGTCTTTTCATTCATGAATTAGAGCATAGTTCCATTTTCATTTTTTTTTTGTGCATTATTCACAAAACCAGAACACCAAAAAATAAATAAGCGGTCATCACGTCATTTCACCACATCCACTACCTTCATCGCATACATCCATGTGTCTCACCACATCCCCACTCCACATGAAACTCATTCATGTGCAAGGAATATCTCACCACCTTGTTGGTTCCACCACTCATACCTCTCACTGGAAAATTTTACCGTACACTGAAAGCATCCCCACTGCCATGTTTTACTTTCATCACTACATCACTCCACCAAAACAACAAGACTTCATCGCCATGTACCACCACACATATAACCACCTCCAACAAATAACCTGGGTATTCAAAAGGCTTGTCAAAAAGACCCAACAATACTGGGGGCAATCTGAGTTAAGGGTCGATAACGTTTCTTTCATTAGTTTAAAGCGCGCGCGAACAAGTCTCTGAGTGAACATTTCGCGAGGGTGCCTTGAGTGGTAAAACCATGAGTGAAAGAGCATGTCATTTTTACAGCTCCAGAGAGATTACATTCAAAGGTAAGGTAAACAGCATGACTCTAACCGAAGGAGATATTTTGTAAATTTACGCTTAGACCTTTGAAAAGTAACAATGAACGGATACACAACTATTAGGGATGACGAAGCACCTAGGTACAGCACCACACAGCCAAAAGCTTGTGAACCCTGACATTAAACCCTAGGCACCCCCCGCTGAGCCTTTCATGTATGATCTCTTTTACAACACTACAAGCTCCACAAACAAGCCAGCCAATGATGAATAACCACCCGGTGGCCAAAGGAAGCAAGGAGCCCGACTTTTGAGCAACAACTTCACAAGTCCAAAGAAGCAGAACCGCTACCAGCATGACGAAGCGATCCGCAAATGGTCCCAAAGTGACACAGGATCCAAAATGAGCTGACATCAAAAAACAGCTCTCAAAGTTCAAAATCGGGAAACACAAGAACCCCGAAGGAAGGAGATTCAAAGAAAGGCAAACCTGAAAAGCCTCGAAGAAATCCAAAATCGGAAAAAAGAAAGAAGATGCAAGGAACAATCCAAAAGTTCCAAGTCCCAAGATCATAAGCTAAGTCATCATGAAATAGCCAAACGACTTCAAGGCAAAGAAGACAAGTCCAAGGGACGGTGCAAGTTGCAGCTTTGGTCATCTTTAAAGCTCCACATATCCTAAACATTCCTCCATTATCCTGTTGTCATTCATCACACCCCATAGCCACGTTATAAGCTCAAAAGACTTCCGACTTAGTAGCTGTGTATCCAATCACGTGAAAGTAACAGGTTGAACGCGTAAATCTAGCAAATGTCAAATTCAATGGTTGAGAAGTTGTGACCGTAAGTGAGAAACGAGTGCAAACACCAAACACGTCGAGCTTAGGATAGAGAGCACCACAACAAGATAAACCTTGAGCTTATGAGAATGAGACTTGTTTTGCACAATTAATCAAAGAAAATACTGGGGGCAATCGATCGTTCCGATCGATTGCCAAAGATTCCAAAGAACTCAGATTGCCTTAAGGAAAATACTGGGGGCAATTGTTGGTCCCAACAATTGCAACAATGACACCGATTGAGGCCCAAAAGCCAGAAACCCAAAGGATTCAAACCCTTCTCATACCACTCAGGCCCGACCTAAGCCCTATCTCCACATTCAAACACCCCAGGCCCGTCCTAAGCCCTACCTCCACATCGAAATTCCTCAGGCCCGTCCTAAGCCCTATCTTCACACTCAAACATTCATAGGCCCATCATGAGCCCCACCATCTCCAGATTTGACATAAACCCTAATCCTTCTACATCCATTTAGACCATCATACATTTTACTCACTTTCACTTAGAACAACCTTTAGGCTCGTTGTAAGACCTAGTTCCAATCCTTAGGCTCGTAGTAAGACCTAGTTCCAACCCTTAGGCTCGTCATAAGACCTAGATCCATCCTTAGGCTCGTCATAAGACCTAGATCCATCTTAGGCTCGTAGTAAGACCTAGTTCCAACCTTAGGCTCGTCATAAGACCTAGATCCATCCTTAGGCTCGTCATAAGACTAGATCCATCCTTAGGCTCGTAGTAAGACCTAGTTCCAACCCTTAGGCTCGTCATAAGACCTAGATCCATCCTTTAGGCTCGTTATTAGACCTAGTTGCATTCCCTTAGGCTCGTAGTAAGACCTAGCGTACCCTTTAGCTTACCCACTCTCATCAAACACATTGCATTCATCACATTCAAATAGGCTCGTCATAAGACCTAGTTGCATCATCCAGGCGCGTCACAAGACCTGGCGACAGAAAAGTTGGCGAGGGTGATGGCAATAAATCCTCCTTTTGCGATGTCAACTTATTTTCGGGATCAACGAATGGTGGGCGATGGCAATAAGTCCCCAAGGTTTTTACCAGGAGTTATCCCTGCACACCGGCTTGGGGGGTGATGGCAATAAGTCCACATTGGGTCCAGCCAGGAGCATTGGCACGGGTTTCGGTCCCCAGAAGCATCCGAGCATCATCAGCATTATCATCAACATTATCATCAGCATTATCATCAGCATTATCATCAGCATCATCAACATCATCAGCATCATTAGCATCATTACCATTCCAGCATTTTTGCATTTGCATGCCACCTAGCTATCATCATTATAGGTAGTCAACGCCTTAGAATCGCTTGACATCATCACATTCATTATAGGTAGTCAACGCTATAGAATCGCTTGACATCATCACATTCATTATAGGTAGTCAACGCCTTAGAATCGCTTGACATCATCTCATTCGTCATAGGTAGTCAACGCCTTAGAATCGCTTGACATCATCACATTCATTATAAGGTAGTCAACGCCTTAGAATCGCTTGACATCATCTCATTCATCATAGGTAGTCAACGCCTTAGAACCGCTTGACAACATCACATTCGTCATAGGTAGTCAACGCCTTAGAACCGCTTGACAACATCTCATTCATTGTAGGTAGTCAGCGCCTTAGAACGCTTGACATCATCTCATTCATTGTAGGTAGTCAGCGCCTTAGAATAGCTCGACACAACTTATCAGTTTTCTGATAACATGCAGGGTCTTGGAAACATTTGAAATTTTGGGGTATCACTCAGGCATCAACTAGCCTTCTCACTTTCATTACAAAGTCTAGTTGACGGGGGGCAATCTGTTATACCCAAAATTTTGACCCCTGGTTAGGGTCTACGAGTTACTGGTGTTGTGAGAGGCATTTAATCAAGCGTTGAGGGATCCCGGCCCGATCGGCACGTTCCATGGCATGGGGAGCAGCTTCGTCACTTTCAGGGGCGTTTTGTAATCTTTAAAGGCTCCTAAGACCTCTTGTAAGCTTTCTCTCCTCCAAAGGATGCCCAAATCAGCTTGAAACGCTTTGATATTTTAACCCATGATAGAGGATGACATTTTGAGCATAATGGCGTGGAATTTTGATTTTTCGAATTTCCAATAATTTTCTAGCAATTTCTGACTAAATCTGACGAGAAATTCAATTTAAAAATATTCCAATATTCAAAAAAATTCGGTTCCACCTCAGAAAATTCATAATATCCATCCTTGACATGTGTTAAAATCTCACAGCAAAATTCATTGGGGAAGTCACTTAATTAAAATATCAATAAATCTTACTTTTACTAGATTTTCTTTATCTTTAAGAAAGTCTATATAAGGGGATAGATTTTGGATAAGAGGAGAACCTCATATGCTCAAGAACCCTAGAGAGTCAGAAAACACAGCCTCCTCACTCTCTCTCACGTTTTCCAACACCCGGCCACCCAAATCATACCGAAAATCCCCCGAAATCACCATCTAAACACGTTTTCCAATCCCCAAAGCATCAATAGTCATCAAAACCCCACAAAAACACCACCAAAACGTGAAGAACAGCAAGAACAACCAACAACCAGAAGCTTGGGTCGAAATCCTCTCGGGTCTGCCATCAACGGAGCACTCGACGAATCCCGGTGTGAAGAAACATTGTGAATCCGAAGGTAAAACAGGTAGGTAGAAACTCCACTTCCCTAATTCTCCACGGTATTATCTGTCTTGCCTCAAAATTTGGGCTCAAACTAACCTTCGTACGCTTCTGTATTCCTGTTTATTCAAGCTTCTGTCCAATAACTTGTTTACCAAGTTTCGTGCATAATTCGAATTCAAATTGAGAACTTTCGATCACTAACGCATTATACATCTTTCAGGCTACACACCCATAAAATTTGAGCCAAAAACACCTTCGGGAACAGCCTTAACGCCGCCGTCCGAGGGCGGTCCGCACCCACGGATGTCATGTCCGGGGTCCCAGACTCCTTGTCCGTAAGCCCGGACGCCCACGGACGGCGGCGAGTTTTTTTAAATTTTAAAAATTTAGGTTTTTCTAATAATGTCCGGGCCCACGGACGGCCTGTCCGTGGCCCCGGACTTTACAATTTTCTGTTTTCAATTTAATTCGACTTTTATTTTTCATATAGGGTAACTAGGGTCCATGGTCTCGGACATTAGGTCCGTGGCCACGGACGGAAACAAAATTGACCTAATTCTGCCTCCGAAACACTAGTTTAGGTAATTTTAATTTCCACTTTAGTTTTCTGTCAAAATGCTAAAAAACACAAAAAAACAGAAGCTCGCGCACTTAGGTTAAAACGACTCGTAATAAGCCGTAAATAAACCAAGTAGAGGAAAAACGACCTAGGAAGGGTAATGAAAGTAATTGAACCCTAATTAAGTCGAATATCAAGCCCCCGAACCCGAACTCTCCTTTCCTAATTTAATCTAGGTCAAAATTAGGTGGCGACTCATAATAGGTTCCAGTGAGCTAGCATAGGATTTAATAATTATTGTTATATGACATAGTTATTAATCTTAGACTATAAGTGGACCTAAAAACCCGGTTAGATCCTAATCAACTTTAATCAACATAGGATAGGGTTTAAATCGAGGCTCACACTACTAATGTCACCTTTTCTTTCTTTTTTTCATAAGGCCCGACCGACCCACCGACCAAACCAACCCCTGGGTCGGCCGGATACAGAAGGCATCCGGGTTTGAAAGTTTTCCTCGATTGACCCACGACCGACCCAAGACCCTCTGGATCGGTCGGAGTCAGAATGTTCCCGACTGAACATTTTTTTACGGGTGACCAACCCACGACCGACCCAACACCCCTGGGTCGGACGAAGTCAGAAACTGCGCCCTTTATAAATTCTAGTCTGACCCAGCCAGGGTCGGTCCCCTGGGTCAGTCGACAGTAGAACTTCTCCTAAAAATGTCTATCTTGCTCCAAACCCTTCCTCAAGTTCCCTAGTATGTTCTAACATCATTTTGGCACATCAAAACCTCTTAAACCACCCACCAAACTCATTAATCAACCCACCATCAACTCCTTAATCATTTACTCAAGTTCTTACTAAATTCCTAACACTTGTAACAATGTTCCTTAGGATTTTAAGTGGTAAATTTTGCCTACAATATCAACTAGCCAATATGTTTCCTCCCAACCATTTTAACCATTCTTAAGCATCATTACCACCTGAAGGTTCACTCATTTACCCATCTCTCATCTATCTAGTTTCAAAATGATTTTATACTCAATTTTTCTTCTCAAGATACCTAGTAGTTCCCTGGGTTGTTTCTACCTAGAAATGCACCTAAGACACTAAATTTCTATACCAATTTTGACATGGTCTCCCCATAACTCTAACATGTCCCCACACATTATTTAGCTCACCAAGTCAATTCAACAATCAAACTCACTCAAGGCCCTAATCCATACATCAATTCCATCATTTTAACAACAAACACCTCAATGAAATAAACCTTAAAAGCTTGGCTCTTAGGCCCTTAAACAAAATTAATTTAAGCACTGAATTTCCATATATAATGAGCTTTCACCTGTATTTCACCCAGCACTCAAAGCATTTATATTTGCACCAAAACAAACACAATTCCTTAAAACACCACATAAGCTTAAGGTAAGTTATTTACCTTGAATTTCTTTCAAATCTTTCCCTCCTCCTTCACTCTTGTTCCACAACCAGTTTTAATGAGTGTGTATTGCTAATCTAATGACCAAGCCCAAACAAAAGCTAATGAGCATTAAGAAACTAACAAGGCTCTTGAACAACACTTGAATAAAGAGGTTTCTAGGTATTGGAATTGAGAGCATTACCTTGCAACTTCCCAAGAGTATTAGGCACTAAAAAATAATGATTCTCCAGCACTTCTTGAAGACTAACAAGCTAGGAAAGAGAGGAGCAAGGGAGTTCAAAACTGGGCAAAACCGGTTACAAGAATAACAAGGAAAAAAAGGGTTTTGGAATTTTTCTTACCATAGAATTTACAAGGGGTTGTCTAGCTTCAAGAATGAGTGGTTTTTCCTTCAAAATGAGCTACAACCATGGAGTTTGAAATCAGAATTTGGAGGTTTTAAAAGGTGGAAAATGATCTCCAAGGCAAGGTGAGTTTTGGTGTATTTAGTTTTTGATTTTGACTTGTTGATTTAGTGGAGGAACAAGGAAGAAGAAGAGTGGAGTTGAAGAAGGCTAGCAAATCGCCATTAGAGGAGAAAAGAGCAGAGAATGAGAGCTGGGAAGGAGGAAAATCGGAAGGGAAGAAGAGAATAGAGGAAAGAGAAATGTGAGAGAGGGAAAATAAAGCACTTTTGTACTTTACCTTTATGCTTTTGTCCTTTAGCAAATAAAGAGGAGTTATTAGAATGAGAGGGAGAGGGGAAAAACATGGGTAATAAGGGGGAGAGTAGTTCAGATTTTTATTTTACAAAAAGAGAGGGAATGGCATTGTGGTCATTTAGCAAATAACACCTCATAAGTCCCGTTTGGCGCTAAACATCAATCCGGGACCAGTTTCCGGATTTTTCTCGTTTTATTAATTTTATTGGTTCTAGACCTTGAATAATGTTTAATTATAGTCATATGATTGTGAAATACCCCAAACCTAAGTATACTAAGTAAACATCAAATTATGATGTAGTAAGGCTAAAATATGCCTTAGAAAGATTGGTAGACAATTTAAACCAAGGAAAACACAAGCCAAATGTAAGGGCAATTTGGGCAAAAATGTGCTCTAAGCTTGGAGAGACTTGGGTGAGTACCCAAATATCATGCTAAGACCTTAGTAATATCCTAATGGTCATTTTAAACCAATTACCAAAGAAAACTAAGCTTGAAAACAAGTTAAAACACAAAATGTGCTTTAAGAAGTCTTAAAGCACATTTTTGAAAAATTGTCTTGTAAATGGGTTTTGAGTGGCTAAATGTCCATCATTACACCTTAATCAACATGTGTACTAATTAGTATCACATTAGGAAGCCTAAATCAATGGGAAACAAAAACTTTCCCGAATATGTGCACTAATTAGTGAATAGTGCTCAAATAGTGCTAGTTTTGACTTAAGTCAACCTTAATTAGTTAAATGGCCAAACAAGGCCTTATGTATGTTAATTAGTAAGGGGGGACGGTTTTAAGGGGATGAGTCACCATAGACTTCATCAAATAAGGAAATAAGAAGAGTAAAGTAAAGAAAGTTACTATTTGCCTTTACAAAGCAAAATATCCTTTATTAGCCTACTTCTCTCCTCTCTTCTTCATTTCTCTTCTTCACCAACGAGTTCCTCTTCTTCTTCTCTGTTCTAAACCGTTCCCAACCGGCTCCATACTTGCTTCACCTTGCTTTGTCCATATCTTGCTCATTTTAGCTCCAAATCAAAAACTAAGCATAGATTTCTCTTAGTTAGACCAAGGCCTTGCTTCCTATCTTTTCAAAATTTGAAAAGCCTCATTTTGGAGCCATGGGAAATCTCCATTGAAGGGGGAAAAATAAGCTTAGAGGGTGCATTAGCTTCTCCATTCTCTTAAGGTAAAGAATATGTAAGAAAAGTTAGGTTTCCACCATTTCTCCACATTACCGAAAATTACTACTCATGGGGCTTCATTTTTATCCATTGTTCTAGCTTGATTCTATTCTCCAAGGGCTAGAGGAGGTCCTTCTTGATTCATATCCAAGCCTACCTTAAGACTTCAAGGTAAAATATTCATTATAAGACCTTAAAACACATTTTTAACCTAGGTTTTCATTCCTTAAGGTTAGTGTATTGTTTAGCACTCATGTGAGTCATTGAATATTGATTAGAACATTGGCAAAGGAAATTTAATGAGTGGTCGAGATTCATTCAAGAAGAAGGTCTAAGGAGGAAGTAAAGATAAGCTTGGAAAAACAAGGTAAAATGCTTACCTAATGGTGGTTTAAGTTTTAAGGGGTGGTATTTAGATAAGTACTAATGTAGCTTAAAGCTTACATTATGTAATAGGTTATATAACCTAGGAAAAAGAATTTAAACAAGCTTATGAACTTGTGATTAAGGAGCCAATGGGAATGAGTTAGTAAGATAAGTTTAAGATGGATTTTAAAAGCATTATAACTACTATGAGATTGATGGGTGTATTTGCAGGTTGAAAGCTTTTATATGTGGGAAATTCAGTGTTTAAATTCATGTCATTTAAGGGCCTAAGAGCCATGCTATTTAAGAGCCTTAGTGCTATGCAATTTAAGATTTATTGCACTATATTGAGTTCATTATGAATGAGTTGATTTGGGTGAGAAAATATGATGAGAAAGGACTCGATGAGTGTGAGATGATTGTATGAGAAAAACCATGCATATGGGCATGATAATATACTAGAGGAGCTATGGCAAAATTTGAATGAAAATAAGTTAACAACGGTGTTCTCGAGGTTTAGAATGGCCTAGAGTTGTCTAGGAGGAGTTAGAGGTTAGGCGGGTGTAAATTGTGTGCTAAGATTGTGTACTAAGGGTTAGAGTGTTCATGATTGTATTAAGGGTGAAAAAAATAAATGTTGGGTGTAGTAATATACTAAGAAAGCCATGTCAAAATTTGGAGAGAAAACTAAGTGTTTAAGGCTGTTATAAGGAGATTTAATGACTAAGGATGTTTTCTAAGCTGATCACTAAGGGTTGTTTTGGTGAAAATGGATAACCATGGAGTTCTTGAGTACTAGGAAGACCTAGGAATGTATAAGAGGGACTAGGGGTTATAATGGTGAGTTTTATGCACCAAAACCATGGTTAAGGAAGCTAGGAAACTTGTACAAAGTTTGAAGGAAAAATAAGGTATAATGACTTATAAGGATGTAAGCATGTGCTAGATTATATATGGCTTTAAGAAGTTTGAGTAAAGCAAATGGGTGTGCAAATGATGCTTGAGGAGTAGTTAAGATGGTGGTGAAGAAACATAATGATTAGTTGAGGTCTTAGGCAAAGTCACAAGAGCGAAGTGTAAGGAATCAAGTGTTAAGTGTAAGAATTTTGTAAGAAATTGAGTGTCAAGTTTGGTGATTTTTGAGGAAGGTTTAGTGCATGTTTTAAGGTGTTTAAACATGTAGGAAACATGTGGAAAGATTGTGGAATGAGTGGGAAAGATTGGGGTGAATTTGGAGTTCAAAATGAGGAGAAAGGCACTTTGGAAAATAGGTTCTGCTGTGGACCGCCCCTAGGGACCGCCCCTGTGGGGAGGTCCAGCAAATTGTGCAGAAAATTAGCTTCTGGTTGGGACCGCCCCAGAGGAGCGGTCCAGTGCAGAGAAAAAAAAAAAATTTGTTTGGCTTCTAATGATGGGGGATTGAATGGTAATGGTTTTAGATGATGTTTAGGCCTTGTTTGGTGACATGTAAAGGCCTTAAGAGGTGTAAACAAGTATGAGGTGTAATGAGAAGTGATTAACTTATATGATTAAGTTTAAATTACAATGACTTAGTGGTCCAACATTAGGGATGATGATGATTAGAAAGATAAGCATATAATGACTTAAGAGATTAGGTAAGTAAATGATTTTAAGTGTTCAAGATTAAGTTTATAAGAATTTAAGAGGTGCTAAATGGGGATTGATATGTAATGATAATATAAGGTTGTTTAAGACATGTTTGGTGAGTAACAATGATAATTAAGTGGGTGAATAAGTATAAGGTATTAGGAGAAGTGATTCACTTAAGATTAAGTTTATAAGAACTTAAGTGGTGTTAGATGGGGATCATTAGTGACCAAGTGAGTTAAGTAAGTTAGCTTTATTGGAAAAGTAATTAACAACCTAAAATTGAATGAACGTTTTAGGGTTTGAGAATTTGGACTCCAGAGGAGAGTAAGCAACCGAACGACCAACGGTGAACGGTACAGTTCTTCTTGTGACCTGCTTGCTAACGAGGTGTCCCTCGGCTTGTGTGCTATTTGTTTTTGTGTGCTCACTAAACAAGATAAAGCATGCAACCGGAACATTATGTTTATTGTATTGTTGTGTGATGTTTGAAAACTAACACAACTTACCGTGAGAACCTACTAACTAACAGTTTAGTAGGGATTGTGTGAGACTAAGGAACACTCCCTAATATTAGTTTGTTAAAAACCAAAAGAGGTTTTACCAACAAACATTGTATTAAGACTTCAACTAACTGGTACTTGGGGGGAGTGAGGAACCCGGGACTGACTCCGGTCATGCATGCTAAGGAAAGGGGGTCGGTATCTAAAGCAGATCTGACTTCCGCTTAAGGACTTGTCTTCGGACTTGTAGCCTAGGGTCGGTTGACCGGCTCAGCTACGTTGGACATCCAGTCCAAGGTAGGAGGCATTAAGATGGCGTGGGGGGATCTAGCCTACATCCCCAACAATTTAAGAATGTTGTTTATTGCCGGTAAGTGTCCTGCTGCTGGATAGGGTTAACCAAGCCCTACGAAAAAAAACAACGAACTAAGGGTTAACCAGTTCCCAATGAGAGAACGGTTGGCATATATGAGATAAGGGTTGAGATAAGTTGCAAACATTCCTATTTAAAGGATGGTTTGTATTATAAGACTGAGATAAGCTACATCCATTCCTTTTTAAAGGATGATTGTTTCTAAGACTAAGATAAGACTAAGATTGAGGTCAGATAAGGATGAACTAAGATTAAGAGGAAACATAACCTAATGAAATACCCCGAACTTAAATATAGGGATTAAAATTAATCTAATACGTATTTAAGGACCTAATGGTACCTAATTAATTAGTAAGGAAAAATAAATCCAAAAGAAATAAAGAAACGCTTAAAAAGCGGAAAACGCTAAATAAGCGTTAAATAACCGTAGGAGGTATGAGACCTCGGTTAGAGTATTACATGGATTCCAAAGGTTTAATAATACCTAAATAATATATGGGAACAACTCCCGAAGGAAACGGATCCAAATAATGTATTAAAACGCTAATAGAGCTTTAACGCACGTTTTTCGAGAAAACCCGAAAACGTGATTTTAAGTGGTCAAACGAACCCGTAAAATTATAAATCATTAAATAAATATTATTAAGCATTTATGGAAGCTTAATAACCAACAAAATAAAGAAACGAGAAAATTCCGGAAAACGGACCCGGTTAGTGAACATCACCTAAACCGGGTAAAATAACGAGCGTTTTCAGTAAAAGACGAAAAACGCTCCAGCTAATATAGCTGTAGGGGGCCGGCTTTTATCAGTCAAATAACTCCCTCACACACACATGTAACTAGCTAACTAAATAAGAGAGCCAAAAGCAAAAAGTAATAAAGTAAAAAAATTACCTTACCCCCACTTGCTCTCTCACCTCTCTTATTTCACTCATCTCTCTCCCATTTCTCCTTCTCTCACCGATTTATCCCCCTCTCTCCTCTGGTGTGGCGATTTCAAAGCTCCACAAGAGCTCTAATGGCAACCTCATCTTCTCCTCCTTGCTCTACCTCCATTTGAGCTCCAATCACAAAAATAACTACATATTTGAACTCCCCTCACTCTCCTCTACACTTCCCTCTTTTTGGAATTTCAAAATGAGGAAGTTCATTTTCGTGGTATACCCCATTCAAAGAGAAAAGCACACCATTATGGAGCTTGGAGTCTCCTCTTTCCAACAAGGTTAAAATCTACATGAAAAACTCATGTCTCCACCATCTCCTTTCATAACCGATTTTTACCCATATGTAATGCCTTGTTTTCTCTCTCTCTTTTGAGCACAATATCAACCTCACAATGGTGGTGGATTCACCTTCTTGAACCAAGGGCTAAAACCCCTTCTAAAACTCTCCAAAGGTAAACCCTAGAATTTTCATTCTTAACACTTCAATGAATTAGTGTTAATTTAAGGGTTAGTATATTAATTGTAGTGTTTTGTGTTCATTGGGTGATGGGAATGGAGTTTGGCAACTCCATTCCCCCACATGGCCGATTTGGGCAAGAAAGGAAGAGAAGGAAAGGAAAGGAAAGAAAACTAGAAACACAAGGTAACCACCTTTACCTTGAGCTTGTTTCATATGTAGTAGTGTAACAGTTTTGGAGTAGTAAAATGAGTAACGAATTGAGGAATGAGTAGTAAGCACATTGTAGTATGATGAGTGATGAGATTGTAACAGTTTTGAAGTTTTTAAATGAGTTTTAAAAGCTTGGGAAACATTGGGTATTGATTGAGTATGTGCAGGAATTTTATTGTGTTGTAGTGATGTTGAGGTGTGGATATGATGTATTGTATAAACAGGTGGTGAGAATGGGAAATTGTGAGCCGAAATGGTGTGTGAGCAAGTAAGAATTATAGGGGAGACTATGTCGAATTTTATCTAGGAATTTGAGGACTTAGATACATTGGAACAGATTTTGGAAAGTTAAAATGAGTAGTTTAGTAGCTTGTAGCAGATTTGGATATGAGGTTGTAAATGGGATGGAATTAGGTTGTGAGTAATGTATTTTGGATGCTAGGAGTAGCATTAGTTGAGGAAGTAATGGAGGTTAGAAGTTGAGTGATAAATCTGTAGCATGACAGTGGAAACCAAAATCTGTAGCAAAGAGGTATCAAATTGCGTTGTGGAACTAGGAAAGAGTAGGGTGCAAGAATCGGTAAAAAGAGTGTCGGACTTGGGTATAGGTATTGCAATGGCTTGGAAATGTATTTGGAATGCTAATGGTGGCATTGGTTGAGAAGTAATGGATGGTAGAATGGAGTATGAAAATCTGTAGCATAAGAGGAAAGAAAACTATTGTAAGTGTTGAAAGAAAGTGAGAGAAATTGTGTATGTGGATTTAGGAATGAGTAAGGAATTGATGGATGAACTAAGGTGTATTAAGAGGTTTATTTAGTGGTAAAACATGTGGGATTAAGTGTAGGAACAATGGGGAGGTAATGGGTAAAAGAGAGGACTGAAAACAGAAACAAAAATGCAAATACTGGGCCGGACCGAACTTGCGACCGGACTTGCAAGTTCGGTCGAGCCCAGATTTACAAAGACGGGAATGCTTCTGAATGGACCGAACTTGCGACCGGACTTGCAAGTTCGGTCGGACCAGAAAATTCTCCCGTCAAAAACCTTCTGGAATGGACCGAACTTGCGACCGGACTTGCAAGTTCGGTCGGCCAGAAAAATTCCCGTAATGCAAGCTACTGGAATGGACCGAACTTGCGACTGGACTTGCAAGTTCGGTCGAGCCAGAAAAATTTCTCGTACTGATAGCTACTGGAATGGACCGGACTTGCAAGGTCGGTCGCAAGTACGGTCCAGTAAAAAAAAATTAAATAATAATTATATGTATATATATATATATATATATATATATATATGTACATGTATGTAAGTATGCCAACATTAAGTAAGTAAGTAAAACTTAAGGTAATGAAAAATAAGTAAGTAATGTGTAAGTGTAAGAAGTATAAGGACATAGTAAGTATGAGTTAAGTTAATGATAGATAGATTAATCATTCAACTGTATGTATATATAATAGGATTTGATTTGTTAACACCGGAGGAACGTTGGGATACAAGTACAACGGTGAAAGGTATGATTTCTTCATGCCCTGTATCTAATCTGGTTACCCCGATTTGTGTGCTTATATTTGATCACCTAATAAGATAAATGCATGAATCGGACTATATTGAAATACCCCTAAATTAATTTAAATTAATTTAGGGGATTTCTGTTATTAAGCCTTTAATAATACTATTAAGTATTAAATTAGTATAAGGAATTATGAATAAAATATTGTATGGAGTTATGAGTTTTAATATTATATGGATTATGGAAATTATTTTAGGGGATTCCTCCTATTTAACTCTAAAGAATACAATTAAATATTTAATTATTATATATTATTATATAGTATTATGAATTTAATAATAAGATTTATAAGTCAATAAATCTTGGGAAAATTTCTAAACACTCTAAGTATATTATAAAGATTTAAAAAGAGTTGGAACATTGTTTTGAAACATAAAAGTCAAAATAAAATTATAGAAACCTTAAAGCTTATTAAGCCTTGCTAGGGTTGACTTTTTGAGAATGGTCAAACTAGCACATGAAACCTATACCAATAAATAGGTTATGGAAAACCATGAAGATCGATAAAAAGAACGTCAAAAACGGATCATCCTAGCCAAAGTTATGCTAGATTGAAGTTTAGAGTCAAAACTTTGAGATCTGCCACGTGTCAGTCAATCACAGGCCGCCCAACACTTAGTTGATTTTCTCCTTGTTTTTCGCCAACAGAAATCAGTTTGTTGCCCTATCTTGTGACCTTCATAACTTTCTTATCCTTTGGAATTTTTGAGTGTAGTCTTCTTGTTGTCTTCTCCTACATTCCCTCTAAACAACCATAACACACAAACCCTTACTCGTTCTAAATCAACGGAAAATCGAATCAAAGTAGCCACCCTGCAAAAACTGTAACTGCAGTTCCAGTTTTTCCTTTCGAATCAGGTAACTTCGACTAGCCATAACTTCTTCGTTTCTCAGCCAAATTTCATGTTCTTTAGCTCGTTTTGAAGAGATCTAATCCCTCTACAACTTTCATGTTGATGACCAAAGCTAATTCCCAACCGTTTGGAAGAGAGAGGTGTCTAAAGTTTCGAATTTGTCATCCCATAAAATCATGGATTTTTCCGGAAAACGTAAGGTATAAACTCGTAACTTTCGACTTAGATTTCTTTCTGTGTATTGCGATTTAGAGTGAGTTCTTGATATCAATGTGTAGACCTATGTTCCCTCTTTAGATTAAGCCCTTACACATAGCCTAACTCGATCTGTACTGCAAGATATAGATCCTCAAAGTCGGCCCCGTGAACTGCTCGAAAGTTCGAAACTTTCCAGATTTCCGAATTCGATTTGCTCCGTTGTTCCGATTCCGGTAAGTTTCCTTCAAATCCTTCAACCTTGCTAATCTACATTACATTGTCGGTCAAAAACATGTTTCAATTGCATCAATTACGCTTTAGATTGAGTGAATTTGGGAGAATCGAATTCGAAAACTCTTAAGAGCCCTAACCTCGAAATCGAATTCGAAACCCATCGTATACTGCATTATAATTGGGGAAATTGGTCTCATTCGAACCGTAATTTAATTTCGAAACCATAGAAACAAGAATCACTCGATTTCGTTCTGTTGATTGGGAGATATTGTCGATTTAGTACTCGACTTCGATTTTGGATTTGATGAAGAACTGGGGCTTCAGCATCCGTCTGATCTAGACTTAAGGAAATGGACGGCCAGGATTAGATCGTGGATAATAAAGATGTTGTTTATAATGTTTCAGAATTTAACTCTAACTTGTTGAATTAATTTAAATACCTTCCCGAAGGTATTTTGACTTGAAATTTTAACCATAGATTCCTTATTAAATCTAGTTTATTTGGATGTAAATAATAAGGTTTTGGGTTTTTTTAAACATAAGTTATCATTTTTGCAAGTTACGGGTTTTCTGGAATTATTTGGCTAAATTAAAAAGATATTTTTATGAAATAAAATATTATAATATGTCTAAAATGTTATAATTACTATATATTTAATTTGGGTTTTTTGGGCAATGGTAAAAGGTTTTAAATTTTTTGTTTATGAGTTTTTCATAAGAATAACCTATAAAATAAGGTTTTAATGTAACCAAAAATTAAAGTAAGGTTTGTTAATTAACTTTTAAGCTGGGGAAAATAAGGGGAACTAAATTAACATTTTATAACAGTAAGTTTATAAATGTTTTAGTATTGGCTTTTAAGAGAAGTCAAATTATTTGCATATATGTATATATACTTACTTAAGTAGAAACTTATATAAATTAAGGAATTTAATTATCCTACATTTTATTTACTATATTAAGTGGGAGTTAATATTTTTAATTAAACTAAGGAATAAATATATATATTTTTACGCGTTTATAAAAAGGGAATTAAGTAGTAACTTAGAGTAAAACAAGGAGTTAAGTAAATTAACACTTATAATAACTAAATATTATAAGAGCTAGAATCCTAAGATATAGTAAAAGAAATAATTTATGAAACATACTTGGAATACAGTTTACGGTTGTATTAATAAGATAGTTTAAATATTACGTAGGGGATGTCTTAGTTAAACTCTAATACAGTTATACTTATATATATTAAATAAATAAAGGGAAACATTTTATTTATTAAACCATATTTCGGTTTTAGTTATGCCTAAAAGTTATTAAACATAATTAAATACAATAAAACTACATAAATAATGTTTTGAACAAATCCTAGTATATAAAAAATATATACACATTAAACATAAATAAAATTAGATACCTTATAGGAAATATAATACGAAGGAATGAATAAGTTAAACTAAACCTCTACATAATACTAATATGAGAATATATATGAGGTGGGATTAAATTATAGTTGTGTATTAGGCTTAAGAGTTACCTTTGAGTTTCCAAGGTTTATATATATAACCATATTGAAATACATATTTTGTCAATAACCAGGATGTAAATCTTAAATTGGGATTAAGTAATTAATAAGTTAAAACTTAGGAAAAATTGTGATTTCATAAAATGTTGTACAAGTAGATCTTATTCTATAATTAATAATAAGCAAATGTAATACGTTTACATCTAGATGTTCTTAATATATAAATCATAATAAGATAAGTAAAATACTTTTACATCTAAATGTGAGGTGGATTAGTAAGTCTAGATTTAATTATTTCTTAACATTTATGGTAGTGAAATATAACTTAATGTTTTAAGATAGAATCATTAAAAGGATTATGGTATATTCTATATTAAACGATGATTTGGAAATTTATCTAAATAATTATCCTTAAGTTTCTTAGAATTTGATAAGCCATATAAAATACATTTATTACTAATATTCAGGATGTGAGTTTACAATTAAGTGAGGTATTTAGTAGTGAGAATTTATAGGAAGGTTTATAAATGGGAATTTGATACTTAAAATCTTTGAACCTTTTATTAGATGAAACTAAGTTACATAATGTAATACTCAAGAATTTTTAGTAAACTCTAATGGTAATCCTAGCGGTCCGAGAGAATTACCGGGAGTACGGTGAATTTAACTGGAGGACTGAATAGATTGTGATATTTATTAAGCTGTTAGGGAAAGGTATCTGGGGAGATTTGAGCTAAGGATAAATCTTAGAAAAATAAGTTATAATGGTTAGAAGTGCTTAGGAAGTATTATAAACTCTAACTGTCAGAAATTTCACAATAAGCCTCAAGTCCCCGGGACTGCTGAAACTACCGGGAATTATTGAAATTCTTGGGAACAGTGGATAGCTACCAACCCTAGGAGGTGTGTCAGGATTTCAAATGATAATCTAAGGTGAAAGGCAACTAAATCCTTCTTCTTTCAATTTAGAAAAAAAAAGTTACATTTTCAGCAGTCAGCGTTTCTGGACTGACGATGTACCGGGAGAGTTTTAAAACTAGCTTTAGAAAATTATTTTCACTTGGGTACCTATACCCACGCTGTTTCCTCATTTAATCACCCTTATAGCCAGTAAAATACGTGGCTAATTGAAGCCTATGGAGGCTGGTGCAAATAGTAACCAAGCCATCATTAGTATTAATTGTTTTTGTCTTTTAGCGACATTATCACTCTTGACACCTAAGCCCCTTATTTAATTGTGACTGCCATGGATGAGAGGCTGGGATTTACTCAGCACATTAGTAACTAATCTAAGGGCTGGGAATAAGCCAAACAAGGCTGGTAATTATTAGTACTCATTAAGACAAGTACGTACAAAATAAGAGGATTTTTGGCAAGATTGGAAACAGCCACCACCGACCTTGTTTCTCTTCTTTATTTAATTCACACTTGACATTTATGAGCTGGAGGAAAAATAGACCAACCGAGAGCACACAGTTGGAGAGGAGAAAATTAAGTTCAAACCAAAGGAAAGTAAGGAAAGAATTTATCGTAAGGCAAGGAAGGTAACCAGCTGGGAAGGGCGACACCTACAACTGCTTGGATAGAATCAATAGCTAGAGGAGACTCATATAAGAAGGCGCCATGGCCAGAAGGGTGCAGGTAACCCATGTGCTCACTCAAAAATTACCTTAAACCATGTTTCTTCCTTAAATCTCTTCTTCAGTATATTTCAAACCATACATCCTTTTTAGCTGAAATTTTTCCAGTGATTTTAGTGTGATAAATAGGTGATACTCTGAGAAAATCAAGCCAAAACTCGTTTTGGAAGTAGGATAACTGTTAGGAGCTTTAAAATGAGTGAAAATGTGTTTTAGGATGTGTAGACTGAAACTGGTGGGATCTTGAGTGCTTTGGTGTGATATTCTGACTATATATGACTATAGGGGACTATTGGTGATGGTGGAGCTCGTAGGTACTCAGAAAAACAAAGAGATAAAGCTAGAGGTGTAAAAAATGTGCTTTAAGCTTTAGAAGCTGTTAGGGAGTTTCAGAACTTGGTTTGAGTTGAAATTTTGAGGGTGTTCTTATAATATGAACTTAGGAGCGTGATCAAAAATTCAGATTAAAACTCGTTTGGAAGTAGATCGAATTATCAGATAGTGTTTAAGGTTAAAAATGTACTTTAAGCTTTTATGAGTGGAGTTGTGTGTTGGAAATTGACTTTGATGGTTGTTTTGGTCCTTATAGGCAAATAGGGATCTAGGAAGGGTTATAGCTTATGGTGTAGTGTGAAAATCAGGAGGAAACATTGTAGTGTACTTAATGCGCTTTAAAGTTTATAAATGAGGAACTTGAATCTTGTGTGTGATTTCTGTGGATCCTACTATCTGAATAGGCCTTATTAGGCATTGGAATGGTGTGACCTTGATTATTTACATAAAGAATGTGAGAGGTTGATTAAAACTTCTTTTAAGATTTGTGAAGCTATTATATGTGCTAATTGTGATCTAAACTGGAATTTTGTGATTGTGTGTGATCTTACATATGTGGTTGAGCTTACTGGTTGGATGATGAGTTATGGTTTTGAGACTTGGCTATGGTTAGCCCTATTGTAAAAGCTATGTTGGCAACTGAACTTAAGTCATTTCTATGGCTTGCCGTATTGGCGACTGATTATTTGACTCCTACCAATGAATTGGGGTCGCTCTATGATCTACTCTATGTGCTATGGTTAGCCTTAGGGGGTGTGCACACTTAAGGACATAGGGCCAGAGAATTGTGATTTGTGGATCTTACTTTATGAGTTCATCGGGTTCTGTGTTGCAACTGGTGTGATATATGGTGGAGAAGGTATTCCAAGGAGAGGTAAATTCTTCCGTGTGATTTACTCTGGTTGCTTATTAATATGGTGTGTGATGATCGCTAGTAATACTTGTTATTACTGTATGAAGGATTTGTAAAGAGAAAATGAATTTGACAGGGTGAGATATGTGTTACTCAGTTTCACTGACTTTTTGCAACCCCTTTGTGTGTATATATGGATTTATGGTTGCAGGATGACTTCTTCGGTGAGATTATCTGGGAGGAAGATTGAATCCTGGATATTTTCTATGTGACTGCTTATTTTACTTATTCTGAGAGATTGTCGCCTGAGGTCACTAAGATTACCTACGATGACTGGTACCAGAGCATCCACAACTATAGGTCTCCAGAGCATGAGTCCACCATCGTCACTACTCGTGTTGTGAAGCATTACTATGAGGTTGTTGAGGAGAGTTAGGAACTATGGTGTGAGTTTGTATTTTGTACCCCTGTACACCGTGGTATCGGTGACTAGTAGCTAGCCTAGGAACTAGCCTAGGAACTAGCAGTAATGGGATGTCTCTTTTGGGATGTAAGGTGTATGTAAGATGTTGGCTGTAGCCTTTTGGGTCTTCTAAGTGTAGGGGTGGTAACATAGTGTGGTGAATGTAACTTATGTGGGCATACCTCTGTAGGATATTAGTTGTAGCAATAGCCTGTGCACCTGTTACTAGTTAGCAGGTGTGGCGTGTGGCACCCTGACCTTTATTTTGAAAGTCTTCTGCTGTAATATATATATATAACATGATTATGGGCACTAGCATCCTTTTATTTATCCAGAGTTGTGAGTAGTAATTCGGAGTTGGGGAAGTCGGGGTGTTACAGTTTGGTATCAGAGCCACAGGTTTAGTAAGAGGGACAATTAGAACCATTAGGAAGTCATGTGACCCAGGCACAACTCTAGCAATTTAGGCAGAACCTAGCAAAGTTCTGAAATATGATTTGTTTGCTATATTTGTTGTATGATTGTTTGCATTAATTGATTGTTTTGAGATGTGGATAATGTATGTGCACCAGAACGATGGTGAGGGGAGAGTTCAGCTAGATGAGTTAAGGAACTAACTGTGAGCATGGGGAGGATCTTAGAACAGCAATGAGGCCAGAGCAGGGGAACCGAAGGACTTTTCTCGGAAGATTGCTGCTATGAAGCCTAGTACTTACCCGGGACGGAAGACCCTGTGATCTTAGAAGAGTGGATTAGGGAATTTGACAAGATATTCGACATGGTAGATTGTCCTGAACAAAAGAAGGTTAGTGGAGCTGTGTTCTACTTTAGAGGGGAAGCTGATTTATGGTGGACTGCTGAGGAGGGGAGGTTGAGGAATGAGCCTAACTTTGGTTGGGAAGCACTTAAAAATGCAATGAGGAAAAGATTCTACCCGGAGCATGTTCGCCTGCAGAAGTACCATGAGTTTGCAGGACTAAAGCAGCGGGCAGATGATGTGAAGACCTATCATGCAAAATTTGTAGAGCTCGCTCGGTTTGCTCCAACGATGGTGCCAGATGAGGCGTCGAAGGGCAACGTTTCCTAGAAGGGCTGAACTGGAATTTACAGGAGGTCTTGAGTGTGATACCGTTGACTACCCTACAAGAGGCGTATGAGAAAGCTGCCAACCTTTTCCGTGTGCAGCAAAGAAGGAGGGAAGTGCAATCGGGGCAGAAGAGGAGATGGGAGGCGAATAAAACTAAAGATGTGGGCAAGAAGTCTAGGGTGGATGCAAGACAAGTGGAGGAGGTAGACCCTTCTACCAGGGACAAAGTGCAACCGCTAGTCAGGATGGAAGGGTTAGGCGGTATTATGTAGAATCTGTGGACGAAATCATCCTGGAGTCAATTGTGAAGGGAGAATGGTTGAATGTTACAAGTGCGGGAAATTAGGGCATAGAGCTTTTGAATGTAAGGTTGTGAAGGTGGGAGGTGGTAGTAATTTTGAGCAAGGTCGTCAGAGTTGGTTTTGCTACTCGACCAGGCTATAATAACAAGTTTGGTGGAGGTACTCAGGGTGGAATCCAACGAAACAGCTATGGGGTCAGAGGAGAGCAACTACAATGGTCAGGGGAATCAGTATGGAGGTCAAGGAAATAGACAAGCGGAGCAACCTCAGTATGCAAGTAGCAGTGCTCAAGGAGGAGGCCAGGGAGGTGAAGGTTACAAGACTCAAGGGCATATCAACGTCATCACCAAAGCTGAGGCCGAGGCTGACCAAGGGGGAAATATTATCACAGGTATGTTTCCGGTCTTTGGAACCTGTGCTAAGGTGTTATTTGATTCGGGTGCATCGTGTTCTTTCATATCTTCTGAATTTTGAAACGGGTAGGAGTTGTACCTAATATGGATGTTAGCCTCTCGGTTTCTACTCTGACGGGGAAGGTGGTAGGATGTACTAAAAAGCTTAAGGATGTGAAAATTAGTATTGTGGGTAAAGAATTCGAGATGGATGTGATAGAGTTTGAGTTGGGAGATTTCGATGTAATCTTGGGAATGGATTGGTTAAGTAGGCACAAGGGGCATATAGACTGTGAGAAACAGAAAATCACTTTACAGGGAAAGAGGGGAAAGAAGGTATCGTATACTAGTGGGGGAGTTCCAAAAGAAAAAAGGATAATTTCCGCTTTGAAGTTGTGGAAAGGTCCTCAACTCGAGGATCAAGTCTTCTTATGCTATATTCAAGGGGAAAGCTCCATGCATGACCAGGACCCAACCCCAGGAATTGAGGAATTACCAGTTGTGCGGGAATTTCCGGATGTCTTTCCGGGAAGAGATTCCAGGACTACCGTCGGATCGAGAGCTCGAGTTCACTATTGACTTGGTGCCAGGAACAGCTCCGATATCTAAACATCCTTATAGGATGGCACCGAACGAGATGGAGGAATTAAAGAAACAGTTGGAAGAGTTAATGGATAAAGGTTATATTCGCCCAAGTGCGTCACCCTGGGGAGCACCTATTTGTTTGTCAAGAAGAAGGATGGAAGCTTGCGACTGTGTATTGATTACCGGGAATTGAACAATGTGACCATCAAGAATAAGTACCCCTTGCCGAGGATCGATGACTTATTTGACCAACTTCAAGGAGCAAAGGTGTTTTCAAAAATTGACTTGCGATCAGGTTATCATCAATTAAAGATAGCTGAGAAGGACATAGCAAAGACGGCTTTTCGTACAAGATATGGTCGCTACGAGTATGTGGTCATGCCATTTGGGTTGACCAATGCCCCAGCAATATTCATGGATTTGATGAATCGAGTTTTTCACCCATTTCTTGATAAGTTTGTTGTAGTTTTCATCGATGATATACTTGTGTATTCAAAGAGTGAGGAGGAGCATGCAAATCACTTGCGTCAAGTTCTTCAAGTGTTAAGAGAGAAGAGATTGTATGCCAAATTTTCAAAGTGTAAGTTTTGGCTCAAGCAGGTAGCATTCCTTGGTCATGTGGTGACCGGGGATGGCATCTCTGTGGATCCCGCAAAAATTCAGGCGGTTAAGGATTGGCCTAAACCAATGAATGTGAAGGAAGTCAGGAGTTTCTCGGATTAGCAGGGTACTATAGGAAGTTTGTTCAAGGCTTTGCTAAGATTGCAAGACCGCTCACAAATTTGATGAAGAAAGAGGTAGCTTATAAATGGGATACTAAGTGCGAGGAAGCTTTTCAAACCTTGAAAGAAAAATTAACAACAGCACCAGTCCTTGCATTACCTTGCGGAACAGAAGGCTTTGAGGTTTACAGCGATGCATCTAAGTATGGTCTAGGATGTGTTCTGATGCAAAATGGTTCGGTAATTGCTTACGCATCGAGGCAATTAAAAGATTATGAGACAAGGTATCCGACACATGATTTAGAGCTTGCGGCTATAGTGTTTGCATTGAAAATATGGAGACATTACCTGTATGGTACATCTTGCAAGGTTTATACAGATCATAAGAGTTTGAAGTATATCTTCACTCAGAAAGAACTTAACATGAGACAACGAAGATGGTTGGAGCTGATAAAAGACTATGATTTGGAGATATTGTATCATCAAGGCAAAGCGAATGTGGTGGCCGATGCTCTAAGCCGGAAGAAGAATCATGGAGGTGATATTAATTGGATTTTACAAGATAAATTGGTGGATGGAAGAATTTAGGAGACTAAATCTTGAGGTGGTGACATCTGGAGAGGTGCAAAAGGAAGTTCTCGCTAATATGACAGCATTTCTTGATATTTTCAAGGAAATTGCGGATCGACAATCGGAAGATGAGAACTTAAGGAGAATAAAAGAAAGAGTGAAGAACGGTGAAGCATTGGATTTTCAAATTCATGATGATGGAAGTTTGAGGTTTCGGGGGGTAGATGGTGTGTACCGTGTGTTTGTGGGGACATAAAAGAGAAACGATGATGAGGGAAGCACATAGCTCCACCTATTCAATGCACCCAGGAGGGGATAAAATGTACAAAGACTTGAAACAACGTTTCTGGTGGCCAAACATGAAGAAAGAGGTGGCTGAACATGTGGCAAAGTGTATGACATGTCAGAAGGTTAAATTTGAACATCAGAAAACGAAGGGTATGATGCAACCGTTGGATATCCCGGCGTGGAAGTGGGATTCGATATCTATGGATTTCATGGTTGGGCCTGCCACCGACTAGAGGTGGATTAGATCAAATCTGGGTATAGTGGATCGGTTAACAAAGACAACAAGACTTATTCCAATGAAAGGTACATGGACAATGGAGCAAATGGTGGATGCGTACATTAAACACATTGTCAAGTATCACGGTGTTCCAGTGGAGATTATTTCTGACCGAGACCCAAGGTTTATTTCTAGATTCTGGCAACAATTTCAAAAGGCCATGGGCACTAAGCTAAATCTCAGTACTGCATATCACCCCCAGACAGATGGGCAAACAGAAAGGACTATTCAGACTTTGGAGGACATGTTAAGGGCTTGTGCTATGGATTATCAGGGATCTTGGATTGATAAGCTGCACCTGATTGAGTTTTCCTATAATAACAGTTACCACACGAGTATCCGAATGTCACCATATGAAGCATTGTATGGGCGGAAGTGTCGTACGCCATTGTGTTGGGATGATTCAGGTGAGCCAACCCTGGTAGGGCCAGAGTTAACAGAAGAGATGACTCAGCAAGTTAAGAATATTCAGCAGAGGTTGAAAGCTGCTCAAGATCGACAAAAGTCATACGCTGATTTGCATAGGGAGACCTATTGAATTTGAGGTGGGTGATAAGGTATTTCTGAAAGTTTCACCTACTAAAGGTGTGGTTCGATTTGGAAAGAAGGGGAAACTTGCTCCTAAGTTTATTGGACCCTATGAAATTTTGGAACGAGTAGGAAAGATGGCATACCGACTGGCGTTACCCATGGAGTTGGATAGAGTGCATAATGTTTTCCACGTCTCGCAATTAAAAAAGTATGTTTCTGATGAATCACATGTTTTACAACCTGAAGAGGTAGAGCTTGATCCAAGTCTTGCTTACGAAGAGCGACCGATTCAGATTCTTGATCATAAAACAAGAGAGACTAGGGGTAAATCAGTGGATTTAGTCAAAGTTCTTTGGACTCATCATGGGATTCAAGAAGCTACTTGGGAGCTTGAAAGTAGGATGCGGGCTCAGTACCCAGACTTTTTGTTTGAGGTTAGTACTTAAAGTTTCAGGAGAAACTTTCTTTTAAGGGGGGGAGAGACGTGTGTAATAGTTGATAAGTGATGAAAAGTTGATACGATTATGTGATTTATATCATGAGGCATTGTGTGTTGGTTCATGTTATAGTGAAGTAGATTACGTGAAGAGTGTTATAAGTTCATGTGAGATGATGTGAGTCGTTGCGCGTTATGATTATATGTGGACGCACCAGATGGTGAGATTTTATATGATTGTGATTTTATGGGATGTATGATTGAGTAAGGCGTATATATCTTTGTGGTGGGTGTTTGGGTGGTATTTTACAAATGAAATCTTTGATGACATGATTGAGGTGTTGATATAATTATTATGAAAATGAGAAGAGATGCTATGTAAATAAATTATTCATGGATGTTATTAATGTAGTGTTAATGGTTGGGGATGCTTTATTTCGGTGATGCTATTGAGTTCTGGGGTAGGTTAAGCTTCGGGGACGAAGCTTGTTTAAGGGGGGGAGAATGTAATACTCAAGAATTTTAGTAAACTCTAATGGTAATCCTAGCGGTCCGAGAGAATTACCGGGAGTACGGTGAATTTAACTGGAGGACTGAATAGATTGTGATATTTATTAAGCTGTTAGGGAAAGGTATCTGGGGAGATTTGAGCTAAGGATAAATCTTAGAAAAATTTATAATGGTTAGAAGTGCTTAGGAAGTATTATAAACTCTAACTGTCAGAAATTTCACAATAAGCCTCAAGTCCCGGGACTGCTGAAACTACCGGGAATTATTGAAATTCTTGGGAACAGTGGATAGCTACCAACCCTAGGAGGTGTGTCAGGATTTCAAATGATAATCTAAGGTGAAAGGCAACTAAATCCTTCTTCTTTCAATTTAGAAAAAAAAAGTTACATTTTCAGCAGTCAGCGTTTCTGGACTGACGATGTACCGGGAGAGTTTTAAAACTAGCTTTAGAAAATTATTTTCACTTGGGTACCTATACCACGCTGTTCTCCTCATATTAATCACCCTTATAGCCAGTAAAATACGTGGCTAATTGAAGCCTATGGAGGCTGGTGCAAATAGTAACCAAGCCATCATTAGTATTAATTGTTTTTGTCTTTTAGCGACATTATCACTCTTGACACCTAAGCCCTTATTTAATTGTGACTGCCATGGATGAGAGGCTGGGATTTACTCAGCACATTAGTACCTAATCTAAGGGCTGGGAATAAGCCAAACAAGGCTGGTAATGATTAGTACTCATTAAGACAAGTACGTACAAAATAAGAGGTTTTTGGCAAGATTGGAAACAGCCACCACCGACCTGTGTTCTCTTCTTTATTTATTCACACTTGACATTTATGAGCTGGAGGAAAACATAGACCAACCGAGAGCACACAGTTGGAGAGGAGAAAATTAAGTTCAAACCAAAGGAAAGTAAGGAAAGAAAGAATTTATCGTAAGGCAAGGAAGGTAACCAGCTGGGAAGGGCGACACCTACAACTGCTTGGATATAATCAATAGCTAGAGGGGACTCATATAAGAAGGCGCCATGGCCAGAAGGGTGCAGGTAACCCATGTGCTCACTCAAAAATTACCTTAAACCATGTTTTCTCCTTAAATCTCTTCTTCAGTATATTTCGAACCATACATCCTTTTTAGCTGAAATTTGGCCAGTGATTTTAGTGTGATAAATAGGTGATACTCTGAGAAAATCAAGCCAAAACTCGTTTTGAAAGTAGGATAACTGTTAGGAGCTTTAAAATGATGAGTGAAAATGTGTTTTAGGATGTGTAGACTGAAACTGGTGGGATCTTGAGTGCTTTGGTGTGATATTCTGACTATATATGACTATAGCGGACTATTGGTGATGGTGGAGCTCGTAGGTACTCAGAAAAACAAAGAGATAAAGCTAGAGGTGTAAAAAATGTGCTTTAAGCTTTAGAAGCTGTCCTAGGGAGTTTCAGACCTTGGTTTGAGTTGAAATTTGAGGGTGTTCTTATAATATGAACTTAGGGCTTGATCAAAAATTCAGATTAAAACTCGTTTGGGAAATAGATCGAATTATCAGATAGTGTTTAAGGTTAAAAATGTACTTTAAGCTTTTATGAGTGAGTTGTGTGTTGGAATTGACTTTGATGGTTGTTTTGGTCCTTATAGGCAAATAGGGATCTAGGAACGGGGTTTTAGCTTGTGGTGTAGTGTGAAAATCAGGAGGAAACATTGTAGTGTACTTAATGCGCTTTAAAGTTTATAAATGAGGAACTTGAATCTTGTGTGTGATTTCTGTGGATCCTACTATCTGAATAGGCCTTATTAGGCATTGGAATGGTGTGACCTTGATTATTTACATAAAGAATGTGAGAGGTTGATTAAAACTTCTTTTAAGATTTGTGAAGCTATTATATGTGCTAATTGTGATCTAAACTGGAATTTTGTGATTGTGTGTGATCTTACATATGTGGTTGAGCTTACTGGTTGGATGATGAGTTATGGTTTTGAGACTTGGCTATGGTTAGCCCTATTGTAAAAGCTATGTTGGCAACTGAACTTAAGTCATTTCTATGGCTTGCCATATTGGCGACTGATTATTTGACTCCTACCAATGAATTGGGGTCGCTCTATGATCTACTCTATGTGCTATGGTTAGCCTTAGGGGGTGTGCACACTTAAGGACATAGGCCAGAGAATTGTGATTTGTGGATCTTACTTTATGAGTTCATCGGGTTCTGTGTTGCAACTGGTGTGATATATGGTGGAGAAGGTATTCCAAGGAGAGGTAAATTCTTCCGTGTGATTTACTCTGGTTGCTTATTAATATGGTGTGTGATGATCGCTAGTAATACTTGTTATTACTGTATGAAGGATTTGTAAAGAGAAAATGAATTTGAGTGAGAGTGTGAGTATGTGTTACTCAGTTTCACTAACTTTTTGCAAACCCTTTTGTGTGTATATATGGATTTATGGTTGCAGGATGACTTCTTCGGTGAGATTATCTGGGAGGAAGATCGAATCCTGGATATTTTCTATGTGACTGCTTATTTTACTTATTCTGAGAGATTGTCGCCTGAGGTCACTAAGATTACCTACGATGACTGGTACCAGAGCATCCACAACTATAGGTCTCCAGAGCATGAGTCCACCATCGTCACTACTCGTGTTGTGAAGCATTACTATGAGGTTGTTGAGGAGAGTTAGGAAGTATGGTGTGAGTTTGTATTTGTACCCCTGTACACCGTGGTATCGGTGACTAGTAGCTAGCCTAGGAACTAGCTAGTAGTGGGATGTCTCTTTTGGGATGTAAGGTGTATGTAAGATGTTGGCTGTAGCTTTTGGGTCTTCTAAGTGTAGGGGTGGTAACATAGTGTGGTGAATGTAACTTATGTGGGCATACCTCTGTAGGATATTAGTTGTAGCAATAGCCTGTGCACCTGTTACTAGTTAGCAGGTGTGGCGGTGTGGCACCCTGACCTTTATTTTGAAAGTCTTCCGCTGTAATATATATATATATATAACATGATTATGGGCACTAGCATCCTTTTATTTATCCAGAGTTGTGAGTAGTAATTCGGAGTTGGGGAAGTCGGGGTGTTACACATAAGATATTATATTGATATACTTTACGGTAAAGGGAATAATGTTAGGATATTTGAATATAAAATATGAGAATTTTCATATAATTAACAATTTCGCTTACGAACCAGAATTTAATTCTTTGATAGATTCTACTCTATGTAGATATATTGTCCATCCTAAATACAATAAAGGAAAGTAATTTATTAAGTTATTCTTTTGAAACCTTTGGTTTAGCAAAACAATTTAAAACGTATTTAAGGCTTAAGTTTATTGAAGTTTAGTACAAGAGGATTATACATAGTCTATAGAGGTATGTGTGTAAAGATAAAACATTTAGGAGATTAAAGGTAAGCAAGGATACATAAAAGGTTATATTTAAACACCTTATTATATAGGTAATAATTAAGAAAATGTACCTTGTGAATACTAAATGTAAGAGTTCGATAAGTCTAAGTTAACTATAATATAGTTGTTCAATATGGGAGGTATTCAACATCTTATGACAAGATTATTAGACGGTTATAGTAGGAAGTCATTCTGAACTAAGGATATGATAATTGAGTTTAGTGGCTCAATTAAGTTAGAATAAAATGTATTCACAACATTGTGTTTCCAATGTACAAGATGTAGATCTTAATTAAGTTAAGGGAAAGACTTAATCATATGGGTTGTCTAGTAGATATTGTTTAAATACATAATCTTTACATTGTGAGATAAATTATAGTATTCTGAGATGAGTCCATCATAGGTCATAATACAATGTTTATTCTAAATTAAGAATAAAGGTATTGAGCTTAAGATTATTATTGAATTCTTAGATTTAATTATATAATATAAACACATTTATGTTATAAAGGTCTCAAAAGTCTTGAATGTGAGGATTGTGGTTAAATATGAATTAAGTGGATAGGAGTGGACAGTTAGCAGGTGTTAATAAAATACATTCCTTGATCCTACAACCTTGGGCTATACAACGTTCTCAGATAACTCAAAGATTATACATAACATTTAAGTGAGGGCTTAAAAGATAATTGAGACTTTGAAATAAGAGTAAGGAGTTTATTTAAGCGTAACATAGGCTACAAGTGATTGATGATAGATTACCTTTAATATTCTTCAGAGTACTGTTGATTGTTTCCGCAAGTTGATTAGAACTGCTACAGCATTACCCAGGTACGATTTCTCGTACTCAGCTTGTTGTGTTTTGGACTCTATGGAATGTTTTGTACGATTTCTGTACTCGATATTTTTGCTTGACTTGTGGAATGTTTTGGAAAACGCTAACTGACTTTAAGAGGAATTTCTAAAAGGGAATGGTTGTGTGACTAACTCAGCTTGTGTGACTAACTGAGCCTTGAATGTGAAACTTACATGGGTATTGGTTCCTTCTATTTGGTTACCCCGTTAGACATTGACTGCTTAGGGTTTACGCTTCTGCACTCTGTAGGACTGAGTGTTTTGGTATTGCTCTGGGTAGTTAGTGATCTAGTGGGAATTTGGAAAAAAGGTCAATCTTGGAAATTCTTCTTTCGACTCTGGATATCGTTTCATCCATGAGCTGGTTCTTGAGGTTTCGACGTGCGCGGGTCTTCAATGGTAACAGCAGGGGGCTGTATATCCCTCGCCCATAGGGGCATTTATATTTGACAGCAGGGGGCTGTATATCCCTCGCCCATAGGGCATTTATATTTGACAGCAGGGGGCTGTATATCCCTCGTCCACCAGAACATTATTAAACTGATAGCAGGGGGCTGTATATCCCTCGTCCATACGGACATTTATATCTGGCGATGGGGGCCATCTCTCCCAATTGGTTTTATTCTACTCTTGAGTTATTGGTTCTTGGATCTATCATATCATTCCTAGTCCTTTGTGACTATCTGAGTCTTTCTACTCCTAACGGGAATTGGGTTTAACTAAGGCATTGGATGTCCACTAACACATGGTGGTGTGGTTTTGTTTCACTAACTTTACCTTTTCTATTATTTATCTTTATCCTTAACTTGTTATCTTTGGCTTGGTGATTTTAAAGTGCCTGTTTCCCTGCTTTACTTTCAAGAGTTTAATTTCAAGTTACTGTTTATTTTGAAGAGTTATGTTTTAAAGATTGTTTTGGAAAATTGTACCAGTTCCATTCCAGGGAACTGACTCACCCCTTCCGGGGTGGGCTGCTTGGTTTCATCTTGCAGGTATTAATTGTTTATACAGGTGGCCACGAAGAGCATGAGTGACTGGGATGGGAATTAGGGATTGTGGAGAGTTATTCTATTTTACTAGTAATTATGTTTATATTGTTTTTCTCGAGTTCAGACCGTAACTTAGTTAATTGCAATGGTTGTAATTGGTGAGGTTGGTACCGGGTGTTTGGAGCCCGATGGTCTGTAGCACCTTTAGTTTATTTTCCGCTGTTGTTTTATTATTATAGGGGTGTTACAATATTGCACTTACTTGTGCTTGTTTACATTGTTCTTGATATTTGTCTTGAACAATAGTTTGTATAATTCATGAAACATATGAATGATGATGATGTGTATTGTATTTTGTAGTGTACTTGTATATTGCACTGTATTTTGTATGGATGTGTATATGAGCTTTGTATTGTATTATGTGGCTTGAATGAATGACTTCTGCTAATTCCTAACTACCTAACTCCTAACTTAAGTGAGTAAATTGGAATGAGTAGAAGTCCGATATAGTTTCGGCCACGCGTGAGGATGCGGAGTCACAAGAGGTTGGCTGCAATTCCTGACTCTTAAACTGGTCCGCGGCCCAAATCCCTTAAATGGGTAGCATCCCGGATTGGTGAGTCAAGTAAATACCGGAGGTGGGACGGAGTAGTCCCCAGGGCCGGAGGTCCCGACGACTTAACTTGAGTAAGAGTAAGAGTAAGTAAGTATGGATCCATAAGTATGTATGAGTATGTATGCGTATGTATGAAGTAACGAGTAAAAGAGTAATCTCCACCCGATTAACCCGGGTGGACCAATGAAGCTAACAAGAATTGTATATTGTGTATGTAATATGTATGTGTAATTCGGAAAAAGGTAAGTATGTATTGAATGGTTATGTTGTACTTCTTGTATGTAATGAAGTGTATGTATGTGTGTATGTCTTGCGTAATGAATTGAGGTATTATGTATAAGAGCATGTATGCATGTATGTTTGAATGAAATCAACCGCATGTATTCGACCAAGTGGTCGGCGTACCCTCACTAGTACGCGGGGTATGCGGTTATCATGCTCAGCGAAAGCTGACCCCCTCGGGGGAACGTTTTTAGTGTGCAGGTACCCGAAGAGGATATGGTCAAGGCACGAGACCGGTGACTACATTGGATAGTAGTAGTAGAATGTAGAGGTGTACTGATTAGCACACCCTTGTACTTAGAAAGTAAGTAGTTGTGAGGAAGGGGTAGTGGTTAGTCTCTTAATGAGTACATATGAACTTGGAAGAAGCATTGTAATTGTATTGGGAACCTAGTAAACTCGGTTATGTATTTTGTAATGTATGGTTTACGAAGGAGTAAAGTATTGAATGGAACATTGTAGTATTTGTTTGATGAATGGAGTATGTGTTGTAGAAGTGTAGTACTCGGGATTCCGGTCCACCAGACCGATGCTGTATGTAGAAGTAGTAGCCTTGTTAGTCACGTGGGTGACTGACGGCATTGTATCACCCACTGTATGTAAGTACGTATCCGCTGCGTGTATCTGATGTGTAAGGAGATTGGACGGTAAGCATTGTATTAATGGTAGGGGTGTTACACCTAAGGTGTTAAATAATTAACCCTCTAATTAAGGGAACGCATTAAGTCGTTCATGGTGTTTGAACTTTGATTGTTCATAATTGGTTTGTTGTTTATTGCACCTTCTATTATGTTGTGCATCTAATCAACCTCCATGCTATCGACAATTAGTCGTCGTAGCCACGTTAGCTTGGGGGCCATGAGAGGATCGTACCAGCATTCGTTCAAACTAGAACAGCTGGACACCTCAGACGACCAAGTATCAAGGAACTCAGAGAATCCATCTGAAGATGAGGAATAAGAACTAGGAAGTGCAAAGGGCACATACTAGTAAGTATAGACATTGGATATGTCTCAAATAATCCAAGCAATTACCTGACAGCTTGATGGAATGCCCGCCTAAACACACTAAGGCGAATGCCTAACGTGAACCTAACAATGCTCAACAAACGGGGCGGAATTCCCAAGAGCAATCACAAGATTACTACGAAGCACAATCCATAATCGGAGAGGATATTTAAACCTAGTCTCAAGCACTAGGAACAAGTATAAACAGTCTACCCAAGGACGGGAGACGTCATAACCCAAAAAGGGACAACTCAAGTACAATACCACAAGGCGGTACAGTGGACAACATATCATAAACGTCGTGATTAACGCAATTACCATCAATACCAGGAGCAATCCTTGAGTGTGACTGGACTAACAACAGTCAAACAAAGCGTCAAGACAAGAATACAGGAGCTGGAACGAGCACTCGGTTAAGACACCTAAGGGATTTCACTTGACAGGAAATACCTAGTCTACAAAGCACTGATAGCAGCACTAGATTGCCTTAAGAGTTTCTATGAACGGAGCGTGATGCCATGGACTTACCATGGAGCCCAATAATATCTCCAACCTATGATGGTATACATGGAGTGGAAAACATGTATAAGCAGCTTGCAAGCAGCATAGTTGCAGCAATACGACTCAGAAGTCGTAAACCAAATACGTTATATAAACTTATGTGGTTGCAAAACCGGAACCAATTGTTAACAAGACCTGCCTAAGAGATATGCCTCGTACGACTAGAAATCAACAATTGGACCATCGATCCAAACCCAACCTTATGAGTGGCTTGGAGTAATGGCCAACTCAGTGTCACTGTCACTAGAACATCAGTCTACTATACAGTTGACAAGCTTTTAATTACCTTCATGCCTTATGTAGCAATGGTAGCGGTAGCACAGAGGCATAAGAATCATGATAATGCCAACATTGGCCTAGCCCACACTTGGACACTACAAGAAACCCAAGGGAAGGTACCCCTCGTAACCGAAGACCACCAATGCGGTGATGATGTGAACCTTAGAAAGGCTTCCATCTACTATAACAATAAAACTACGCAATAGATATTGCCAAGGGGTGATGGAATAAGGAAATGAGATTTCCAAACCATTACGACTCAACGGAGTAAGCATACTCCATATGCACCCAAACATGTGGTGGACCATTGTGTAAACACCAACATAGCAAACCTTGTCATTAGACCTATGAGTGGAGACAAACCCCTCAACAAGAACTTTCATTTATCAATGACAGAGTACTCTTCAATTGGAGAACGGGACCAGAAAACCCTTGAAGCTTCATGGGATGTCCCGGTGATGTACATACAAGAATAAACCGCACAGCTAGAGCCTATAACCAATGCTCATCTTTGAGAGGACAGTAATTGTCAAAAACAATAGTGCACATTGCACACCATGAATGACCAACACTCAAGAGAGCTTGTAACCCGATAAACCACTCCATCCTTGGTCAACCAAGATACTTGGTAAATTGTACCACAAATGATGATAGAATGTGAGGTAAGTTAACCTACACATAAAACCTAAGTGGAATAAAACACCTTCACATTGGGAAGATAATAAGATTGCCGTATGCTACGACAACCGCCATACACACCAACACAGGGAACTCCTAGTGTATTTACACCATAAGGAAATGGTGCCAATGACAATGTCACTAAGTAAAAAGGAACTACCACAGTAACAGAAACAGTAAAAGCAATGTTGTACAATGAGTAAGAATACGGTGCGCAACAGGCGACCGCTATGAGGAAGTAGTAAGCAATGACACGGAGTATAAGTATGAGATGACACACAGAAATATTCCTTCCTATCACATAAGTGACTTACTGTCAAGCGTTTACGCCTCTGCACTCTGTATGACTGAGTGTTTTGGCATTGCACTTGTTCAGCTAATGTTAATGAGATGGCTAGGGATATGGAGAATGTAAACGTAGTAAATCTTTCCTTTCACCACAACATGGCATAAGCCAGTCAAGCAAGCCTAGCAACATACAGTGCGGCCTAAGGCCAGAGAAGCACGAAGAGTGTACAACACACTAGTAATCACATAAGATGTGAATTCATTGGAATATAAAGTGAAAGGAGATACAAGGAAATCACTAGGACCGATGCACAGAAAATGCAAGGTCATTCAAGTGAAGAACACTTGTACTGAACCAGGAGAACTGGGTATAATTCAGAAGCTAGTGACAACAGAGGAAGCACATCAGTTAAGTGGTGACTTAACCTCGCCGACAATAAGTCGGAGGAACTTAACGAATAATCGTGGAAGCACGAATAGCATGTGCAGAAGATTACCAGAGAGCTGGCTATAAATCTTAAACTCATTGAGTTCAAACACGGTAAAAGAATACCGCATTTGTTTAGTAAACCTTATCCCCACAATAGATGGATAAAAAGGTGTGATGCATAGCACATTAAGGATAACACGAAGGGTAAGTAACCCGAGTCATCAGGGTCGCGCAGCAGAAGCTAGTGGGCCCTAGCTAGGAGATAATACACCTAGTAAGTATAGCAAAATGGCCATTAATGGATTGAAGCCTAATAGGCTAGAACGAATTAATGATGAGTTAAATAAACTCATATAGAAATCCTTGTACAAAGACTAAACCATTGGTATGGTTAGGATCTCTTTGACCAGAGCATATTGTATAGTATACGGTAGTGAAGCTAAACGCTTCAGTTTGCCCAAACCGATTAAACCAATGTTTAATAATAATAACATATGGTAGATTACGTGGGCGTAATCCTTTTAAGGGGGGTAGAGAAAACCGCTTAATGTATGTTTTGTGAATAAAAACACATAAACCATGATGTGCATAGCACAAATGAGAACCAAATTGATGATTGATACTATGTTAAATAAACATAAGTACTCATTCATATTGTAATTATGGTAATTAGGCATTAGACATGCAAATACCATGGGATGGATATATCTATCTTGTAACACCGATGTAAGAGTATTAGTAAAGAAAAGTAATGAGTAGTGGACGGAGCTCCACAAGTATTGTAACCTTTGAAGAAGTAGTACGAAATGAATGAGGATAGCTAGATGAATGAAGTTATGAGTAGTGGAATCGTAAGTAATATTTGAAACAATCGAAGTTAACTAAATCTTATAAGTGTAGTATTCCTGTAGTTAGAATATGGGAGATGATGGTGAGTAATGGATGGAAGTAGTGAAGGTTTGAATGAAGTGAGTATTTAGGTATCGAATCACGGAGTAAAACATTTGGGGAAGTAGAGTGAGGATGATTGATGGATTGATTCCATCCTTTGGAGATGTATGAATTCGTAATCACGACTAGAAAGAATAAAAAGATAGAAATGAAAACAATTAAATTTTTATTTGGTTGAACCTGATGTGGGAAGTCGAACTTGATCCTGATCAGATCAAGGGAAACCGAACACAAATTGGGGTGGAAAGATAGTTCAACACTGATGCTGATCACATCAGGGTCGAATGATTCTTGAAGCTCCCCTCAAGTGGTCACAAGAATCACACATAGGATAGAAGTAATGAATATAAATTGGAATATGGAGTTGTATGTTTTAGAAATTTTTAATTAGTAGTGGTGGAAGAATTTCCTTTAGTATGGAGAATGAGGATGTGTTAGAAGTGTGTACCGAAGAAGATAGTAAGATAGTATGTTGTATTATTCCAAGGGCAGCGGGACATAGAGGAGTCCTGTGTCTAGATGACCGGTTGTGCCTGCGGGATTGTATGTGTATTGCATTGCTTTGGGAATAGCTCTGCATTGTATGTATGTATAAATTGGTAATGAGGAACCGGATGGTCGGTAGTAATGCGGATTGGAGTGATTATTGTGCATTAGTATGGTATGGTATGGTATGGTATGGTATAGTATGTAGGAACCTTGAGTAACGGATTGGGATTGTAAGAGGAAGAAGGTATGGCTTTGGTATTAGACACGTAAGAATGAGTAAGCATTGTAAACCTATACCTCGAACAACTTTGAGGACAAAGTTCTTAAGGGGGGTAGATTGAAATACCCCGAACTTAAATATAGGGATTAAAATTAATCTAATACATATTTAAGGACCTAATGGTACCTAATTAATATTAGTAAGGAAAAATAAATCCAAAAAAAAAGAAACGCTTAAAAAGCGGAAAACGCTAAATAAGCGTTAAATAACCGTAGGAGGTATGAGACCTCGGTTAGAGTATTACATGGATTCCAAAGGTTTAATAATACCTAAATAATATATGGGAACAACTCCCGAAGGAAACGGATCCAAATAATGTATTAAAACGCTAATAGAGCTTTAACGCACGTTTTTTGAGAAAACCCGAAAATGTGATTTTAAGTGGTCAAACGAACCCGTAAAAATTATAAATCATTAAATAAATATTATAAGCATTTATGGAAGCTTAACAACCAACAAAATAAAGAAACGAGAAAATTCCGGAAACGGACCCGGTTAGTGAACAGCACCTAAACGGGTAAAATAACGAGCGTTTTCTGTAAAAGACAAAAAACGCTCCAGCTAATATAGCTGTAGGGGGCCGGCTTTTATCAGTCAATAACTCCCTCACACACACATGTAACTAGCTAACTAAATAAGAGAGCCAAAGCAAAGTAATAAAGTAAAAAAATTACCTTACCCCCACTTGCTCTCTCACCTCTCTTATTTCACTCATCTCTCTCCCATTTCTCTCTCCCTCTCTCACTGATTTCTCCCCCTCTCTCCTCTGGTGTTGCGATTTCAAAGCTCCACAAGAGCTCCAATGGCAACCTCATCTTCTCCTCCTTGCTCTACCTCCATTTGAGCTCCAATCACAAAAATAACTACATATTTGAACTCCCCTCACTCTCCTCTACACTTCCCTCTTTTCGGAATTTCAAAATGAGGAAGTTCATTTTCGTGGGTATACCCCATTCAAAGAGAAAAGCACACCATTATGGAGCTTGGAGTCTCCTCTTTCCAACAAGGTAAAAATCTACATGAAAACTCATGTCTCCACCATCTCCTTTCATAACTGATTTTTACCCATATGTAATGCCTTGTTTTCTCTCTCTCTTTTGAGCACAATATCAACCTCGCAATGGTGGTGGATTCACCTTCTTGAACCAAGGGCTAAAACCCCTTCTAAAACTCTCCAAAGGTAAACCCTAGAATTTTCATTCTTAACACTTCAATGAATTAGTGTTAATTTAAGGGTTAGTATATTAATTGTAGTGTTTTGTGTTCATTGGGTGATGGGAATGGAGTTTGGCAACTCCATTCCCCCACATGGCCGATTTGGGCAAGAAAGGAAGAGAAGGAAAGGAAAGGAAAGAAAACTAGAAACACAAGGTAACCACCTTTACCTTGAGCTTGTTTCGTATGTAGTAGTGTAACAGTTTTGGAGCAGTAAAATGAGTAACGAATTGAGGATGAGTAGTAAGCACATTGTAGTATGATGAGTGATGAGATTGTAACAGTTTTGAGTTTTAAATGAGTTTTAAAAGCTTGGGAAACATTGGGTATTGATTGAGTATGTGCAGAAGTTTTATTGTGTTGTAGTGATGTTGAGGTGTGGATATGATGTATTGTAATAAACAGGTGGTGAATGGGAAATTGTGAGCCGAAATGTGTGTGATCAAGTAGAATTATAGGGAGACTACTATGTCGAATTTTATCTAGGAATTTGAGGACTTAGATACATTGAACAGATTTTGGAAGTTAAATGAGTAGTTAGTAGCTTGTAGCAGATTTGGATATGAGGTTGTAAATGGGATGGAATTAGGTTGTGAGTAATGTATTTTGGATGCTAGGAGTAGCATTAGTTGAGGAAGTAATGGAGGTTAGAAGTTGAGTGATAAATCTGTAGCATGATAGTGGAAACCAAAATCTGTAGCAAAAGGTATCAAATTGCGTTGTGAACTAGGAAAGAGTAGTGTGCAAGAATCGGTAAAAAGAGTGTCGGACTTGGGTATAGGTATTGCAATGGCTTGGAAATGTATTTGGAATGCTAATGGTGGCATTGGTTGAGAAGTAATGGATGGTAGAATGGAGTATGAAAATCTGTAGCATAAGAGGAAAGAAAACTATTGTAAGTGTTGAAAGAAAGTGAGAAATTGTGTATGTGGATTTAGGAATGAGTAAGGAATTGATGGATGAACTAAGGTGTTAAAGAGGTTTATTTAGTGGTAAAACTGTGGGATTAAGTGTAGGAACAATGGGGAGGTAATGGGTAAAGAGAGGACTGAAAACAGAAACAAAAATGCAAATACTGGGCCGACCGAACTTGCGACCGGACTTGCAAGTTCGGTCGAGCCCAGATTTACAAAGACTGGAATGCTTCTGGAATGGACCGAACTTGCGACCGGACTTGCAAGTTCGTCGGACCAGAAAATTCTCCCATCAGAAACCTTCTGGAATGGACCGAACTTGCGACGGACTTGCAATTTTGTCGGCCAGAAAAATTCCCGTAATGCAAGCTACTGGATGGACCGACTTGCGACCGGACTTGCAAGTTCGGTCGAGCCAGAAAAATTTCTCGTACTGATAGCTACTGGAATGGACCGGACTTGCAAGGTCGGTTGCAAGTCCCGGGTCCAGTCAAAAAAAATAAATTAAATAATAATTAATATATTATATGTATATTATATATATGTATATCGTATATTACATGTATATATATATTTTACATGTATTAGTATGCCAACATTAAGTAGTAGTAAAAAACTTAAGGTAAGAAAATAAGTAAGTAATTGTAAGTGTAAAAGTATAAGGACCATAGTAAGTATGAGTTAAGTTAATGATAGATAGATTAATCATTCAACTGTATGTATATATAATAGGATTTGATTTGTGAACACCGGAGGAACGTTGGGATACAAGTACAACGTTGAAAGGTATGATTTCTTCATGCCCTGTATCCTAATCTGGTTACCCCCATGATTGTGTGCTTATTTGATCACCTAATAAGATAAATGCATGAATCGGACTATATTGCACTACATGTGCTTGTTTACATTGTTCTTGATATTTGTCTTGAACATAGTTTGTATAATTCATGAAACATATGAATGATGATGATGTGTATTGTATTTGTAGTGTACTTGTATATTGCACTGTATTTTGTATGGATGTGTATATGAGCTTTGTATTGTATTATTGTGGCTTGAATGAATGACTTCTGCTAATTCCTAACTACCTAACTCCTAACTTAAGTGAGTAAATTGGAATGAGTAGAAGTCCGATATAGTTTCGGCCACGCGTGAGGATGCAGAGTCACAAGAGGTTGGCTGCAATTCCCTGACTCTTAAACTGGTCCGCAGCCCAAATCCCTTAAATGAGTAGCATCCCGGATTGGTGAGTCAAGTAAATCCCGAAGGTGGGACGGAGTAGTCCCCAGGGCCGGAGGTCCCGACGACTTAACTTGAGTAGAGTTAGAGTAAGTAAGTATGGATCCGTAGTATGTATGAGTATGTATGCGTATGTATGAATAACGAGTAAAAGAGTAATCTCCACCGATTAACGCGGGTGGACCAATGAAGCTAACAAGAATTGTATATTGTGTATGTAATATGTATGTGTAATTCGGAAAAAGGTGAGTATGTATTGAATGGTTTATGTTGTACTTCTTGTATGTAATGAAGTGTATGTATGTGTGTATGTCTTGCGTAATGAATTGAGGTATTATGTATAAGAGCATGTATGCATGTATGTTTGAATGAAAAATCACCGCAGTATTCGACCAAGTGGTCGGCGTACCCTCACTAGTACGCGGGGTATGCGGTTATCATGCTTAGCGAAAGCTGACCCCCTCGGGGGACGTTTTTAGTGTGCAGGTACCCGAAGAGGATATGGTCAAGGCACGAGACCGGTGACTACATTGGATAGTAGTAGTAGAATGTAGAGGTGTACTGATTAGCACAACCCTTGTACTTAGAAAGTAAGTAGTTGTGAGGAAGGGGTAGTGGTTAGTCTCTTAATGAGTACATATGAACTTGGAAGAAGCATTGTAATTGTATTGGGAACCTAGTAAACTCGGTTATGTATTTTGTAATGTATGGTTTTACGAAGGAGTAAAGTATTGAATGGAACATTGTAGTATTCGTTTGATGAATGGAGTATGTGTTGTAGAAGTGTAGTACTCGGGATTCCGGTCCACCAGACCGATGCTGTATGTAGAAGTAGTAGCCTGTTAGTCACGTGGGTGACTGACGCATTGTATCACCCCCTGTATGTAAGTACGTATCCGCTGCGTGTATCTGATGTGTAAGGAGATTGGACAGTAAGCATTGTATTAATGGTAGGGGTGTTACACCTAAGGTGTTAAATAATTAACCCTCTAATTAAGGGAACACATTTAAGTCGTTCATGGTGTTTGAACTTTGATTGTTCATAATTGGTTTGTTGTTTATGCACCTTCTATTATGTTGTGCATCTAATCAGCCTCCATGCTATCGACAATTATGTCGTCGTAGCCACGTTAGCTTGGGGGCCATGAAGGATCATACCAGCATTCGTGCTGACCCCCTTTGGGGGCTGTTTTTACTACACAGGTGAACGTCAGGAGGCGGCCGTCGCAAGAGTAAGATGGGGTACAAGTGTTACGGGTTAAGTGTGGCCTACGAGTTGTGCATGTACACTCGTATGGCAATTTGAGTTAGTAAGATGTATAGGATGTGAGGGGATTGTAAGAAGGATATGTATTTGGTTAGGTGGTATGTACTAATGTTCGGTATATTCTGTCAATCAGACCGTGGCAAGGTCCTGGAGTGTATTGAATTCCACTGTGACATTTATATATATCTTGTTAAGTTGCGAAACCATTGGATTGAGATGGGTGTTAAGATTGACTATAATTTTTATTAGTCCATTAAACCCGTTTAAAATCACATTTCCTGGGTTTCTCGAAAAATGTGCTTTAAAGCTTGTTTGCATTTTTACTCCACTATTTGGATCCGTTTCCTTCGGGAATTTTTTTCCCACATGTTCTTAGTGACCAAAAAGACCTAGGAATCCATTTAGGACCCTATTTAAGGTTATATACCTACTATAATTACATAACACGTGTTTTTGCATTTTTTGACTTTTACGCGTTTTCTTTTTCTTTTTGGTTTTTATTTCTTCCCATGATCTTAAGGACTTATTTAGCCTTAGAATATTGTAATTAATAATTATTTAACATATTCAGGTTTGGGGTATTTCACTTTAGAGAGCAGCTTGATAGTTCAGTTGTGGTCTTCATCGACGATATCCTGGTCTATTCTAAGACTTGGGAGGAGCATGAGTTACATCTGAGGCAGGTTTCGAGCATCATGAGAGAGAACCAACTGTATGCCAAACTCTCAAAGTGTGATTTCTGGTTAGACAGCGTGTCATTCCTTGGACACATTATTTCAGCGAGCGGGATATGTAGACCCTGCCAAGATTGAGGCAATGAAGAGTTGGCGGAGGCCGAAGATGGTAACAGACATCCACAACTTTCTGGGTTTGGTCGGTTACTGCCAACGTTCGTGAAGGACTTTTCCAAGGTGGCCAAACCGATGACTAGCCTTATGAAGAAGGTGTCCCATTTCTTATGGTCTGCCGAGTGCAAGTAGTCCTTTCAACACTGAAGGATTTCCTGATATCGGCACCCGTTCTTACTATCTCTGAGGGCACTGACAGGTTTGAGGTATATTGTGATGCCTCTGGAACAAGTCTAGGCTGTGTGCTCATGCAGCACGGGAAGGTTTTTACCTACGCATCCCGACAGCTGAAGAAGCACGAGGTGAACTACCCCACACACGACCTTGAGTTGGGCGCAGTAGTCTTCGCTTTGAAGATCTGGCGCCACTATCTTTATGGTGTGACAGTCACCGTCTACTCTGATCACAAGAGTTTACAGCATCTCTTCACTCAGAAGGAGCTGAACATGCGACAGAGAAGATGGGTCGAGTTCCTGAAGGACTACGACATAGACCTGAGATACAAGAGGGCAAGGCAAACGTTGTAGCCGACGCCCTGAGCCGCCGAGCACACTCATTGTTTACTCTATTGGTGGGTAGCAGTCTGATTGATGAGATACGAGCTGCACAAGAGAGCGATCAGTATATGCAAAGTATCAGGCAGAAAATGGCAGAGGGCTGTTTTGAGAGTCAGAATACGACTTCGAACAGAGCGACGACGGTATGATTCGATTGAATGGTCGGTTTGTATTCCAGAGTCTTCTCCTGGCCTGAAGGAGAAGATACTCCAGGAGGCTCATTGCTCGTCCTTATCCGTCCACCCCGGTTCTTCAAAGATGTACATGGACTTGAAGGTCCATTTCTGGTGGAGCGGGATGAAGAAGGACGTAGCCACCTATGTGACTAGATGCTTGACCTGTAAGAAGGTTAAGTTTGAGCACAGGAGACCCAGCGGATTAGTCTAGTTCATGCCTATTTTTGCTAGAAGTTCGAGGACATCTCGATGGATTTCGTTGTCGGTCTCCCACCGACTAAGGGAGACTGAACACGATTTGGGTCATTGTGGATCGTCTTATGAAGTGGTGAAATTTGTAGTGATGAAGGATACCTGGAAGGTCCCGAAGTTGGCGGACCTGTTCCAGAGGAGGTGATCCGACACCATGGTGTGCTGACGACCATTGTGTCTGACAGAGATCCTCGTTTTCTATCTAGATCTGGGATCAGATTCAGGAAGCCTTGGGCATGAAGCTAAAGCTGAGTACGGCATTCCATCCTCAGTCTGACGGTCAGAGTGAGAGGACCATCCAGACACTGGAGGACATGCTGAGAGCATGTGCCTTGGATTTTCAAGGGAGCTGGTTAGAGCGTCTACACCTGATAGAGTTTGCCTACAACAACAGCTACCACTCCTCTATTCAGATGCCACCATTCCAGGCACTCTATGGTAGATAGTGTAGGACTCCTTTATGCTGGGACGAGGCCAGCGAGACTACACTTCTAGGACCTGAGTACCTAGAGCAGATCAAGGAGGATGTCCTACATATTCGTAGGAACATGAAGGCAGCCTAGGACCCGCCAGAATCATATGCAGACACCAGGAGGAGAGACATTGAGTTTACTACTGACGACATGGTATTCCTTAGAGTGTCACCCATGAAGGGGATGTTCCGGTTCGGGCAGAAAGGCAAGCTGAGCCCGAAGTACGTTGGGCCGTATGCAATTAGGAGCGAGTGGGCCCGTTAGCCTACAGATTGGACTTGCCAGCAGAGCTTGGAGGGTGCACAACGTCTTTCACGATTCATAGTCGAAGAGGTATGTGCCCCATCCATCGCACGTGTTAGTGCTAGAGACTTTAGAGTTGGACCCCGCTCTTCGATATGAAGCAGTACCACTCCGCATTCTCGATACGAAACGAGACAGACTAGGAACAAGACCGTTAGCATGGTCAAGGTTCTCTGGTCAAACCATAAGGTGGAGGAGGCTACATGGGAGTTAGAAGACTCCATGAGAGCGAAGTATCCAGCACTCTTCGAGTAGTGGCTGTGATACTTGTACGGGTTCGTTGTCAAACCCTTTTTATGGGGGTAGAAGCCACTTGGCTTGCACATATGTTTATGCATTAGGTTTATTTTGTGGTGTGTTTTGGTGGTATGCTGTGTCATACATGTTTGTTTGATGAGTTGGTTGTATGTAGTGCCTCAATGCACATGTGTTTGGTTATATATATAGGACCTTTGAGTACTCCGGATTGGTTTGTTGCACCTTGTTTAGTACTATGTATGAATGAATGTGTCATGATTTTTTTTACTATGTGGAATGAGATTAATGTTGTTGTGCCCCATTTTTTTTCTTCTTCTTCTTTCCTTTTGTTTCTGATTTGTAAAAGGGAGTTTAAAAAAACATTTCTGATTGTATATATCGTTTCGGAAAGAAGGGTCTTTTTTTTTGTATGGTTTTATTTAAGTTAGGAAAAGAATTTTTAATTTCCTTTTTCTTCCTTTCTTATTAAAGTTTATTCATTATTTTTATTTCTCTCATTCCTAATTTTCTTTTCACGTTCTTCTACGCCGCTCTGCTTCCTTCCTTCCCAACTACTCCTCCCTTTTCTCTCTGTTCATCTCTTCTCTCTTTTGATTAATTGCTGAGAAGATTCTACTCAGGAGTTCTGTCTGTCTAGTAATCGTCCCTCAGGTTTGTGTATCGTGAATTCGTTAGTTTCGTTGGGTTTGCCTCCTTCTTCATTCTTTGATTTTGTTTTGGATTCTGGAATTAATCAGTCCGTCTGTTCGTTAATTTGAGTGGAGATTCGAGGAGTCTGGTGTGTGGAGTTCGTAGAGGTGTGCTTTACGTCGGATGTGAGGTAGGTGGTGGATGGATTCGGTATAGGTTGTTCACCCATGGGGATTCTTGATCTGTTTCGTTTCTAAATGTGTTTGCTTTGATATTTGATTTCGATGTGAATCTGGATTGATTTTGATTTACATTTTCACTCCTCCGCTTAAACCCCATGGTTTTTGTTTGATTGTCTAATTTGATATGGAAAGGGATATGTTCATTATAATTTCGACAACTACTGTACATGATAAACAAATACAATTTGGGGTAGCACCCCATCGATATTTTTACTGATATAATTAACTTATGATCCTATAATCTGACATATCAGTTTCGGTGTTTAATTGATCTTTTACTGCTCGGTGATATATGTCAGTGTATAACCGCCATTGCTTTACTGCCCTGGACAACTTTTGAATTCTGATAAGTCGATTTTGTTATCTGCCCTACACCTGATAAAATTGGAAACGATTTCTTTTTCTTTTCGGCACTTTATATACAAACCGTATATATGTTTGGTGGTTTTCCAAAATTACATGAATTACGTATATATATGATTTCAAGTTACTTTACACTGTAGGTAATAGATTGAGATGATTTGAATGCGTTCACCACTAATTTTTTTTCACCGCGGCTATAATACCTGGATTCAGATATCGGTTTGAATTTATTAATACCCTATACTCTAATTTCGTTCGTATGTTATACTCCCTCCGTTATTTTTATATGTCTTTCTAGTTCATTTGGTTTGTTAAGATTTAGTTGTCATTTTAGATTTTCAAGACAAACTTTATTGCTTTTTTCCACCATTACCCCTATTAATAACAACAACTCCCAAGGAAAAAGATAGTTTAACCACCTTACACACACATTTATTAAAAAGAAAAAGTAAGGTTAGATGAGTCCTTTTACCTCATTTCTTAATTCTTGTGCATAAAGCCAAAAGAAAGACATCTAATTGGAGGGAGTATTAACTATTTCAATCTCTTAATTATTGTTCCCTGTGACTACTGCCTATTAATTTAGCACTTCCTGTGGTTGCATCTTGATTTGTTTTCCGAAATCAATTCGATGATTTGACGTGTTCTATCCCTGTACACTTTGTATCGTTTTGTATGTATGCATAGTGATTTTGAAAATATGTTTATTTCGTATTCATAATACGCATATCTTAAGTATTTTGAATATTATATTGACGTAGATGGCTATTCTACTATCGAACTACATTCTGAAGAGTTCTTAATCCTCTTTACTTTACTGTACGACCTTTTAACAATATTTTAGTTTGAAGTATATAAACACTCAGTATCATATGAGTGCCGTTTTTTTTCCTCACATATTTAGGTTGCTCATATACATTTTGATTGATAGTAATTAGTCGAATAGAATCAGATAGTATTTTAATAGTTGTTGACATTTGGTATTACCGGAAGTGAGTGGCCAAGTAAATTCATGTAAATATATCACCAATATATTAATACGGTGAATAGATGTTGGTACTAAATCGGGTATGTGCATTTAGCCATACATTCTATCGATTTTGTATTTTCAAGGTTATAAATTATTTTAATAGTTTGTTGTAGCTTACTTTATCGGATTTTAATACGTGTTTACGTATTCGTTTGATTGTATTTGTTACATAAATATTTTCAGAGGTAGACTATTATATATATATACGAATATATCACTACAACAATATTGATTTTTTGGGGCAATTTTAGATTATCAATTAGTGCAATTAATAAGTTGCACCTAAAAGTTATGACAAATAGAGCATATTTACATCGCACTATTTGACCATATCAAAAGGTGCACATATCAATACTTGCACTATTTGATAGCATCAACCGGAGCAATATTGTGTATTGCCCTATTTTCATATGTTACACGTAACATGCAAGAATGACTAATCAGGGCAAAGTAAAATTTTACTCTAATAAAGAGTATCTATGGGTGCATAATACATTTTGCACTAATTGATGGACTTCTAATAGTACAACTGTTATCAGTCGCACTAATAGTGCCTAGAGTAAATGGGGCAAAGTAAAATTATACTCTAATAGATAGTATCTATTGGTGCATTTTACTTTTCGCACTATTTGATAGACTTCAAATATGGCAACTTCTATCTGTTGCACCAATAGTGCATTAATTTTCCTTTCTAATTGTAGTCTCGGTGTGACTAAGAAACCTTATCAATTGGTGCATCTTTCAAACATGCACTAATTGATGTCATCAAATAGGACATTTCTTTTTCTACGCACCATTAGGTTGGCTCACCACAACATTCTCCGCCTCTATTTTCAAAGCCCTCTCTAAAATCTCCACCATCTATCTCACTGATAGTTACGGCGAAGTGTTACCCAAATTAAACACTCTGAGTTGCGCAGCAGCACGCTTCTTCCCACCACTCCCGGTGCTCTTCTCCGACGTATCCCATGCTCCTAAGCAACCCTTGACTATATCATCATATAAGTGAAGTCCCTCGCCACAGTCTCGTGATAATGACCGTCTTTTTCAAAGATCTGTATCGGTTTCCCAGATAATATATCTTTTGTAAAGAAGAAATGCGCCATATCTGGTCTTCCCCATGGACCGTAAACCGTGAAGAATCGAAGAGCTGTAAGTGATAACCCGTAGATATGATTATATGTATGTGCAATGTCCTCACCTGCAATTTTAGTAGCAGCGTATAAACTTGCTGGTTGCTCAGTTCTATCCTTCTCTGAAAACGGTACTTTCGTATTCAACCCGTAAACAGAACTAGACGACGCCCACACAATCGCCGGTTGAGGGTTAACCGACTTACAAACTTCTAGATGGTTCACGAATCCAGCTATATTGGAATTGATATACGATTCTGGATTCAGTCCTCATCCTTTCAATTTCACTCTCCTTGCTTCTCTTTTGATCTTTAGCTACTGGTGCCAGATATTGTTCGTGCAACCAAGGGGATTTAATTCGGGACTGTGTCTTGTCAGTAGTATATAATAGTATTTTTGTCGAGTTTACATGAAAATCGAACATGAAATTCGTCGCTTTAGAGTAGTAATTCTGTTGATTGTTTCATCTCTTTACACCTTCACAGGTACCACAACAATACATATACCACTTCACGGGCACTCTGCATATTTTCAACAAAATAAATAGTTCTGCAACACATTTATTGTCAGAAATATTTTTGAAAGACAGGTAATACTACATTTATTATCTTAGCCTCTTGCTTGCTTTGAATACATACGGAGACCAACATATGCAAGTTATTTAGACCTAGGAGACTGGGTTGTTTCTGTGAACTGCAACTTTGGTGAAATTGGTGGTTTTATGTAACATATAACTGAGCATAACTTTGTTTTTCCGTCATTGTTTTACAAACAACACCCAACAAACTGAGCATAACTGTTGTTGTAGACTATGTTGTAGAGTTTGTATCTTAATTCCTAGGCCAAAACTCTTTTATGCGGTTAAAGCTGGTTTCATCAACACCGAAAGTGACATCAATACAAGGATAGCGTTCAAGGTAATACAATTAAGTAATCGTCTTCCTCTATAGAATGAACTGTTACATCTATTTTAGTAACGATATACAGATTTGATAGTGACTTTTTGTAGTATTGTTGCACAAGAGTAAACTGTTTCAGTGGAAGATGCTGGCTCGGTTTTTTTTACTTACTTCATCCAAGGAGTATAAAAAAAGTTATAGGAGTTAGACAAAGAACGTCTCTGTTGACAAGGTCTTTCACAGTGCTATTAATAAGGTGAGTTTCAGTATGATATTATCTTACTGTGGAGGTTTTCACAAGTTTTGTGTATTATAGCTTAATAGTGTGGTTTTGTAAGTTATATCTTAAATATTTTCAGCTGATGTAGCCAGTGTTGTTCATTCTATCAGTGATATCCTTAAGGGTGTTTTTGCTTGTTTTAGGTACTTGGATTATTTTCGGTGGGCATCTTATGAAGTTATGGTCATATAAGCTACCTAATGATGATAAGGTCTACTAACATAAAGTAGGAAATTTAGTTACTGATAAATTAGTTCATCCTTATTTTGGAATGTGTTGATATGAGTTTGGCTACAAGTCTTTGCTTTGACCCATTATTTCTTATTTTGATTAACGCTAAGGTTTATAAGCTCTCTTGTGCTAAGGTCATTGATTACAATTTCAATATATTCAGCAAGCTTACATCAAGTGCTAACAATTGATTATACATGTCACGATTATTAAACTTTTACGTAAAATAATTTCACTTTGCACATCGATTCGATCGCATACATTTTGAGCTAGTAGATTTGTTTTCTTGATGTTTTATTGATTTAATGAGTATAGTATATAGGTTATAGAGCTTACAAACTTATAATTGCCGATAAGGTAGTTTTTATCAGAATCTATTTTTGTATGATTTGATATAAGATTTATATATTCTGGTTTACAAATACTTTTGTAAGCTATTAAGTGGTACATTTTCTATAATTATGAAGTGGTTTCATTTCTCCCTTATCGGGTATATTTTTTTAGTTTTATTCATATTTAGTTAAGATTCTACAACTCTATTTTGGGACCTAGTCTATTGTTTTCTGAGCCGTGGATGATGATTGGGTCGAGTTATCTCGTAGCGTGCTGTGTAGGACGTCCTTCTGTATCTGTATCACGGGAATCCTCCCGTTCTGTTATCTGGGGTCGACGGACCCATTCTGTATCTGGAGTCGACGGACTCATTCTGTTATCTGGGGTCTTCAGACCCGTTCTGTTATCTGAGGTCTCTGACCTAATCTGTATGCTCTGAACTAGGGTCCCTTAAAAACTTTATTTCTGATAACGTTCTGATGTTATAAGATTCTGATTGCTTCTGTTTAGTTTTGAGTGAAGGCAGATTTTGACATGAGACCCTGCTTTGTGCTTTGTCTCATTCAGTGAGTGTGGCTTCAGATTTGTTTTGTCTCCTCTGTTTTGTCAGCCTTGGTTTATGGTTTCCGTTTTACAAAGATTAGATTTGTATTGCAAATGAGATTTGTAAAGAAACTATACTTATGTTTTGTTTCCTTCTTCTGATAGTCTATATGTGACTTACGATTTCTGAAAAGCTTTATGATTTCTATAATAGTCTTCCACTGTTAAGTTATCTTGTCACCTCTGTTTCGCTCTGCTTTGCATTAGACCTCGTATCATATTGAGGTGCTTCCATTTGATTTTGAATAAATATGATTCGCTAACTTATATCTATATAAGCTATGTTCTGTAAAAATGTTTTTAGCATGCTTATGCTGATGAAGTTTATCACTTACTGAGCTGTGGTTTGCTCACCCCCTATATTCCGTCTAATTTGTAGGTAGGTTTAGCTCTCTGGTTGGAGATTCAGCTTTTCGCTTAGTTTTGGCTTTGGCTTTTCGGTTTTGGACTCTGTAATGTCAGCTTTGAGACTTCTCTATTTAGCTTCTGTGTGGAATTGGCTTCCGCTATGATATGTAAGACAATTTGTAACATTATTGTTAATATATGAGTGTCAGTTTTGTTTTGGGTTTCGTTAGTGTGTAGCTTTGCGTGTCTTAGATAGTAAGCGCATGGTGTGTGACGGGCTCAGAACCAGGGTGGTTTTGGGGTCGTTACAAATGCGTATCCATTGTGATACATATAGACTAGATTTGAACCAAGTGGGATATACTCCCTGGCGATGGTCTGTTTGTGATTACCTAGTGGAACTGGATTCTTTAGGAAGAACTGAATTTAAATAAGGACTTTGGGACGAAGCCTTTTTAAGGGGGGTAGATTGAAATACCCCTAAGGTTCATAAACTAAATTAAAATACAATTAATGAGTCAAGAAGACTAATAAGCCTTAATGAACCAAGAATCATGAAAACTCCTAAGCACACTTATATAAAAAAATATGTACTCCATGAAGGTTACTAAACCTTATATAAAACACATGGACATAAGTGGAGCATAGTAAGGAGGAAAATCAACTTACAATTGATTTATCATGATATACACAGCTTCATGAACAAAGAACACAAACACTTAAGCAAAAATGTACCTTAAGAAGTCAAAATGACTAGTGAGTAAAATATAACTTGTAACACAAGTGAATACAACTTTGGTTTCTAAATAACACATGTTACACATGTTACACATTAAAAAAGTCCAAGATACACATGATGTGCAAAAAGAACATCAATATCAAAGGTGAATCAAAGTATACATTTTTACTAGTTTTAATGAATAGTAAAGTATACCAATTTCTCAAAAATACATTTTTACACACTTTAGGACAAGGAAATCATGTTGGTAACAAACTAACACATGATATAAGTTCAATGTACAAGTTATAAGTCATAACATTAAAAATGAAGCAAAAAGACTATATTACCCTTGAAGGAAAAAGCTGGGTGGCAATCTCCTTTCCTTGGCTGCCACCTTGCTAAATTTGAACCAAAATATCTTCATTAGGTGTACTTAGTCACCAAATACTATACAAGACCCATGCTTTACCATTAATGCGTTAAAAAGTCATCTTCTTCTCTTTCCTCCTCACTTCCCCTTGGCTGCCGAAAATTTCCATCTCCATCCTCCTTATTCTGCTACTAGACAGCAAAGAGCAAGCTTGGAAAGAATTCCATTCCTAAGGCACAAGGTAAGCTCTTGATTCATATGATAGTTCATTCTCTTCCTCTTTTGACTAGCTATCCATTGGTCTAAGATTCAGCCCTTTTCCCCCATTAATCTAGGCTGAATCCAAGTTGCAAGAGAGGGTGAATTTTGGCTGGAACCAAACTTGGGGAAGGAAGCAAAGCAAAATCATTCCTTAAGGCAAAAATGTGCTCTAAGCACCTACCTTCCTTTATATTGTCGTTCTAACTGATTCCTATTAACTAAACCTCCTATAATATTCATATTGACATGATAGAACCGTTGGTGAAGCTTCATCCCCTTGGAGTTGGCCAAACCACCCATAAATACCTTAAAAAAGGGGTTTAAAGAGTAAGTCTTCTAGCTTCTGTATGAATGAGTTAATCCACCACTTTGGCATGATTTTATTAAGGGATTAACACCTTTCATTCCTGTGGGGAAAATAGGTTGTGGAACACTTGGGAACAACTTCAACTTTTAAGGTAAAAATCCATGTTTAAGACCTTAATGACTCTTATGGTTAGTTTCCGTTTAAGCTGAGCCATAACATTTACTCTCTGTTTAATGCATGTCAAGAGGTATATAAACACACCTCGAAAATTCCATGACAGTACATGGAGTGATAGGTTGGTTAAAGTCATTTTTAAGGTGAGAAATCTAGGTTTTCATGGCTTAAAATTACTCTTATAGTTGGTTCAGTTTTTGGAACCTAACTACATCTTATTCTTGCTGTTAGAAATTAATGAGAAGCTGTCTAAACCAAGCCCCCAATCTTCCATGACCATTCAAGCTTTAAAAAGCTTATAAATCAAGGTATAACACTCTTAACTATATATTATATGCTTTAAAGCTTATATATATATTGCCAAGCATGGACTGGTTAAAATGGTTAATTTAAACCTAAGTGTTGCCAGAAATGACTTAGTTAATATAAGCTAGTCATTTAAAAGATTTAATTAACATAATGGTCAAATTAAGACATTATGTGGAAAAGTGGTAAATATGGAAAAATTTGAGGTGAGGTCGAGAGTTTATAGTATTTTTGAGACATTTAAAGTGTAATTTATTTTACAAGTTCAAGGTTGTAATAAGGCCATGTCATTAGGCCATTTTATTTAAGTTGAAAAGTTTATTTAATTTAATTTATGCACTAAGCAAAAATATTGGGGTCAAACCGGTAAATATTAAGAATATATATAGCCGTGGGCTATTATAAATGAAACTGGGGTTTAAAATGAATTTAAATAAAAACTATAACATTTTATAAAGTTTTGTGTTAAAATTGTAAAAATAGGAAAGTTTGGGGTATAATTAGTAATTACCGAAAGTTCGGGCTCAAATAGAATTTGGAAGTCAAGGTTGACTAACAGGAGACTTTGACCAAGTTTGGGAATTTATGGAATTAAATACTAACTTATAATAAGTTAAGTATGAAATTGTAAAAGATTTATAAGTATTGGGGTGAAATGGCGATTTCCGCAAGTTAGAAGTACAAAATGAAGTTTATATCAGACCTTGGGTTATTAGGAATTTTTAGGAATTTATTTGGTTAAATTTAGAGTTAGTATGAATTATATAAGTATAATATATGATATTTTATATCATTGTTACATTTGGGTATCATAAGGGATAAAAACTGTAAATAGTAAAAGTATAAGGTTAGGAATGATGTTTATAGCCTTTTGGTATAGTTTGGTAATTTTTGGAATCATATATGAGGTTTTATTAAGATATATGTATAATATAGTTTTAATGACATTAAGAAACTATATATATAAAATGGGGTAATTTGGTGGAAATTAAATTAGAATAGATCATGGGGTCTGTTCGGCTATTTTAAGAAGTTATAACCATAGGTTATAATAATATTAAGGTTTAAAGATTATAAATAAGGTATATATTATAAGTGTAACAAAGCAATATAAATTGGGTTGTTTTGTAATTTCTGAAAGTTTAGTGAAATTAAATAAAAACCGACAACCATATGGGCTGTTTGGTATTTTATAACATTTTATAACCATAGGTTATAAATGATTTAATGATATAAATTATAATATATATATGATATAACTATAATGTAACATTATATAATTATGTCGTGGAGTTTTTTGTAAATATTAGAGAACATAAGTGCTGTTCGGTAATAACAAGTTTAGAATAAGAATTATAGTATGGTTTATAATGTTATAAGGGTTATAACATTTATAATATAAGGAATATTCATTAAGGAAGAATGAATATATTATAAAGGATTACCATACAATAAATGGTCCCATAATACATATATATAAATAAATATATGTTATGGAGTGAGAAATATAATATGGTTCAATAACCATATAATATCATAATTAAAATGATATAAGATAAGAAAAAAAAGAATTATAAACATTAATTAAGGAAATTCTAATGTTATGTTGTACATGGTATAATAAAGAGTAAAATAATTCAAATTATTTTAAATATGGATATACAAACATTACACTTGGAAAAAACTAACCTTAGGAAAATAAATACTAAGGTGAGATGTATAATGCATGATCAAGATTATACACCCAATATAGTGACAAACTATATAATATACAATGTATATTAAATTACATGCGATCACGAATGTTTAAGTTAAGTATATTAATATACCACGACGTACCCATGCATGTAATATAACGGTAACTATTCCCGAGTTAAACCAAAAATCCGACAAACGTTGTTAGTGACGGGGAATGAAACAGGAGGGATTAGCGACGGTACGGGGTACCGTAGAGTAATGTTGTTATACGAGATGCTGAGATGAGTAGTGTTATACAATTATTCGATTGTTAGAGATGACTCGAGGAGTATCGGATCTAGCTGATTCATAATCCACCGTTCTAAAATCAGGGTGAACGGTATGTTGTTACGTGTCCTTGATTGTCTCTGAGGGCTTCCTCAATTCAGATCTGTGAATTCTGTGATAAGATTGAACGTCTGAATGTGTGCATAAATATGCATGAACTGTATATTTGAGCTGCTTATCATTACTGTTTTTGCGATAACAGTATCGATTCGTATATATGAACCTATATATAAAATGAACTAGCGGCTATGATGCTATCTTATATGTGTAATATAATGAACGTAAGAAAAACATTGTAGCATTAGGATAATAAGATATATATTATCCGAGACTTAAATACGGAGCATTGGCCTTACTAACGCCGCTCTCGTATCTAACATTGGATCCCGAGTTTACATACTCCGGATTGGACTAACGACCTTAGTCTGCTTTGTTAGAAAAAAATTGGTAATGCGATGTGATGGTATAGATGAACAAAGCCAGGAGGATGTGGCTCTTGGTGCGCGCTATGTTCACAAAAACGATACTAGGATGTTCCCGTACGGGTCAACAAGTATCAAGGAATTTCCTGCGAACTAGAACGGTTCATTGGTCGGAGACTCTACCGCTGGAGTGGCTACTGCCGTGGGTGACTGAAATACCCCAACCTTGATATGTTGTTTAAACATTAAACTACGGAATATAAAGGCTAAAAAGTGCCTTAGAAACATTAGTGAACAATTTAAACCATAGTAAAAGCAATAAAGTATCATAAAGACAATTTGAGCAAAAACATGCTCTAAGCTTGGAATGAACTTGGTTAGGACCCAAAGAGCATACCAATACTTAATAACATGCAATAATGATTTAATAAGGCTAATTAAGTCCTTAAGAAACATTAGGTGTAGACAATTAAACAAAGAAAACACAAGAAAACACCATAAAGTCAATTTAAGCAAATACTTGCCCTAGACTTGGTGTAACCTTGTATAAGACCTAAAGGTCATTCCTAGACCTTATTAACACGCTAATGAACATGTTAAATCAATTACTAAAGAAAAAAAATCTTGAAAATAAGTTAAAACACAAAATGTGCTTTAAGGAGCCTTTTAAAGCACATTTGAAAAATTGTCTTGGAAATGAGTTTTGAGTGGCTAAATGTCCATCATTACTCTTTAATCAACATGTGCTACTTAGTATCACATTAGGAAGCCTAAATCAATGGGAAACCAAAAATTTCACAAAATATGTGCACTAATTAGTGAATAGTGCTCAAATAGTGCTAGTTTTGACTTAAGTCAACTTTAATTAGTTAAATGGTTAACAAAGACCATAAATATCTTATATATAGAAGGGGTGACGGTTTTTAAGGTGGGGAGTCACCAACCTAGCCAGATAATTAACTAAAGGAGGAAGAAATAAAGTAAAACATTATTTACCTTTATGACATAAATATCTTCAAAAACACCCTCTCTCCTCACCTTTCTTCATTTCCTCTTGTTCCCACCATGTTCTTCCTCCATTCTCCCAACCAAAACCGTGCTTGCTACAGCACCTCTCTTCTCCAACTTCATTTGCTCACCAAATGTTCAATATTGCTCCAAATCAAAAACTAAGCACATATTTGTCTTAGTTGAGTCTAGGCCTTCCATCCCCTCTTTTCAAAATTCCAAAAGCTCAAGTTTGATGCCATGGAGAAACTCCATTGAAGGGGGAAATTCAGTTGAAGAGCTCCTTTGCTTCTTCTCTTATTCAAGGTAAGAAAAGTGAAAGAAAAACTAAGTTTCCTTCACTTTTGTGCATTACCGAAAATTGTCTTCTCGTGGAGTCTTGTTTTTACTCCTTGAACTAGCTTGTTTTAATCTTCCAAAGAGTAGTGGAGGTCCTCCTTGATTCCTACCCAAGTCTATTCTAAGACTTCAAAGGTAATTATCCATTTTAATACCTTAAAGCACTCTTTTTAACCTAGGAATGTGTAACACCCCTACTACGCACTTATCAATAACTGAAATCGCAGCGGAATAAACAACTAAAACAATAACTAGCGGTTCGGTGCTACAACGCCGTTAACCACCCACGTGGTTAAAAGGCAGAATAAATACAAGTGTTCCGGTATGATGATCAGACTCCCGAGCGTTAGGTACTAACATCCATATATATACATAACCACGATACCGAGTATTTTAATTACAACCCATCACTGTAAACCATCATTATACCTCCACTGTAACATCAACGGATCCAAATATAACGCCACGGGAGCACAGGCGCATCCCGGGCCAACAATAAAAAATAATCAAAAGTATTCTGTTGGGACATCGGAGTGTTGCAGAGATAGCCCTTCACCGCAACAGAGTCAATCATCACTCGACAGATACAAAGAGCGAGCCTATCCAAATAGAGTCCCGCGCGGCAACAAAGAAGACTTCATAGACTCTCTCGTGCTGTTGCGGAAAATCAGGAGTCAACTCGGAACACCTTAAGTGCCACAACGGTCATGAAGTTCTTCCTCAACATCCGAAGATCGCGGCCCAAGTAAGAAGACCACTTCAGAGCCGTTGGAGTTGCCCACTAAGTTAGTTCCGGTATTTTCGGAACTAACTCCTTCGACCTGCTGTTGTACTTAGAGTATAAATAAGATGTAATAGTCAGTTTTAAGTGTGCTTTCATTGAGGATTATTTCAGAGCTTAGAGAGAGAAAGAGAATCGCATTGTAAGCCAGAAAGAGAGAGAGAATACGTACCTAGTTAGTTAGCACCTCTAGATAGACTCTACCTAGGAAGATCCTAGTTTCACTACGCTTACCATTGTTCTGATTAGAAAGTGTGTTGGGTGAGTGAGTGAAAAACCGCTAAGTAGATCCTTTCTACTTAGTGGGCATTTGTAAGTTGTTTTATTTGACCAGGAAATGAAATAGCTTATTTGTGTATCTTGCTGAGTTCCACAGAGTCCTTCTCTCTTTTCATCGTTTCGCTATAATTACCGCAAAAGTCTTCCGCCCCTTAGTTTAGTTAATTCGATTGAGTGCCTCTACATCAAAGAGTGTTTCTCATTTACGAAGGCTGATTGAGTCAAACCAATCTTAGACTCACACCTTTGATTGGTTTGAGTTAGCCACCCGATCCTACACGTGGTATCAGAGCCTCGCTTAGGCTAACGGTCAATCAAAAGCAATGGCAGATCTCTTGCCAACCAAAACAACAAAATGCACTTCGAGCACCCCAGACTCACCCCACCAACTACGACCATTGAAAAACGAGATCGAGCAACACATTGAGTCCGTCAACTCTGAGCTTTGGGAGATAGTCACTGGAGGAGATCTTGCAGTTAATCCAGACCGATCAACATGGACTGCTGCAGATCGCAAAAGGTACGAGCTGAATCGACAAGCATCACGTGCGATATACACTTGCCTGTCCATCCCAGAACAAAGGAGAGTCAATCACTGTAAGTCCGCAAATGAGATATGGACACTCCTTCAAGCTACCCACGAAGGAGTCACTGAACTCAAGAAATGCAAAGCTCAAGAACTCCGAATGGACTATGAAAATTTTCTACAAAAACCCGGTGAGTCACTGGAAGAAGTACTTGATCGTTTCTACTTACTAACTACTACTATGCAGGAAGTTAGCATCTTACCAGATAGAGAGAGTGTCTTGCATAAATTGCTGGACAGTCTAGAGAAGAATGGGCAGAGACAGTAATCTCCACCAAAGCATGCAAGGACTTATCCAAATGGAGCTGTCAAGACCTAGGTTCCTATCTACAATCCGTAGATAAATATAAGAAGAATGTTCGAAAGAAGTGTGGTAATACTTCTTCTCCCTCTTCTAGTAAGACTACTTTGAATGACCAAGCCTTGCAGGTTAATTCGACTCAGTTAACTCAAGAAGGAGCCTATGTTGCTGATACTCAAATCAGACAAGCTAAGGCTGAACTGGTGGACATTATTGTTGAGGAAAGTGAGGCTGAGACTATGGAGGACTTTGTCTTCATAGTCAAGAACTTCCGAAAATTCATGCGTAACCAACCTAATCGACAGAGTCGGTCGTTCTCGAACACCTCTAAACAAGTTTTCAATTCTGTCACTTGTTTCAACTGCAATAAACCCGGTCACTTCAAGAAGGACTGTCCTTACTCAAGAACCAGTATGGAAAATCTCAAGGGAGATCGCTGATGGCAGCTGTTGGATGGGGCGATTCAGACTCCGACGATCCAGACATAGAGTCCAGCGGATTGGTATGTCTAATGGCACATGACACGACGGAGTCCATGATTCCTGATAATGAGGTAACTCGTTCTCACCTTGAAACAGACCTTTACCGTATTTCTCCTATGGGATTTATGACTTTAATTGCTAAAATTGTCTCCGAGAACAACTCCCTCAAAGCAAGTCTTACCAGCAAGATAACCGAGCTATCTGAGGAACTCGAAATCTCAAAAGGTCTTATGTATGCCCTAAGAGATGAAGCTGAGGAACACAAAACCATCTCTTGTTCTCTCAGGTTAGATCTACAAGATTCAAGGCGTCATGTTGATTCCCTTCAAAAGGAACTTCATGATACCTTAGAACAAACTCAATTTAGACAGGGTGACCAGAAAGAGTCTCTCACCCTGATCGACTCTCTCAAACAAGACCTCACCATCTTTACTGATAAGTGTTGTTCTCTTCAAAATGATCTTAATGCTTCTGAATCCAAAAACATATCCCTGAACACCACTATCAAAAACCTCACTCAAAAACTGAAAGAAAAGGAACACGCTCTTTCTCTTAAGCCAGTCAAGTTTATCAAACAAGTCACCTCCTCCGAACTACCTGAGTGGGCCAACTCCAAAATCAAAGAAATTAGCCAAGATCGAGATGCTCTTCGCTCTAAAGTAGAACAACTCTCTCAACAGATTGTGAATCTACAATCCGGAGTTCGATCCACTCAATCCACACCCAAGTGGCACAAAGGTAAGTTCGACATTCCAAAGAATATGTCCAAATCCGACAACAGAGCCAAACGATATCAAGAAAAAGAAAAATTCGACTCCTGGTGGAAAGGACAACAGAAATACGTCAATCTTCCACCAACCAAAATTTGTGGCTATTGCGGGAGTCTTGGACATCGAGACAGTGCATGTGATAAACTAAATAGAGATCTCTCATTTAATGTTAAACGTGTTAAATTGATACTTGAAGCACGAGAAAAATTGAAAGAGTCTGGCTCGAAAAGGGAACCCAAGTACATCTGGGTTCCCAAATCTAACAAATGATCTGTTCTTTTGTAGGTGAAGGCGAATGGAGACAGCTGGTACTTGGATAGTGGATGCTCTCGTCACATGACTGGAGATCCAAATCAATTCAATTCGCTTTCATCCTACCAAGGAGGTAAGGTTACTTTTGGAAACAACAACCAGGGTGAAATCGTGGGAGTTGGATCCGTAGGTAACCCCTCAAAATTTAAAATTGATGGAGTCCATCTGGTCACTGGACTCCAACACAGTTTACTAAGTATTTCTCAAATTTGTGATAGATTCAATTTGGTACTTTTCTCCTCTTCGGATTGTAAGGTTTATGATGAGCGTACAGGTTCATTAAAAGCTGTGGGACGTAGAGAAGGAAATCTCTACAAAATGTGCTTAAACTCCATTAATCCAGACGATCAAGTCTGTCTCAACGTGCATTCCAAAAACTCACTGCTGTGGCACTCCAGACTTGGTCACGCAAATCATAGGCGGTTGAACAAACTCAAAAGCAAGGACTTGGTGATTGGTTTACCCGACACAACCTTGACACAGACTCCGTCTGTGAAGCATGTGTAAAAGGTAAACACACCCGGTCCTCCTTCAAAAGTAAGCCTACTCTCTCTACTAGCTCTCCGCTAGAACTGCTACACATGGATCTTGTTGGCCCCATGCGCACACAAAGTAGAAGTGGTAAGAGGTACATCCTGGTCATAGTCGATGACTATTCCAGGTGGACCTGGGTCATTTTTTATCTACTAAGGATGAAACTTTTACGGAGTTCGTCAAACTCCATAAAATGCTTGTCAACAAATTTTCATTTACTCTAAAAACCCTGAGAACGGACCAGGGTACTGAATTTTGCAACAAGTCGTTTGATGAGTTTTGCAGGGACAACGGAGTTGATCACCAAATATCATCCGCACGTACTCCAGAACAAAACGGAGTAGTTGAACGCAAAATAGAACTTTGGTAGAAATGGCTCGCACCATGCTCATTGACAGTCAACTCACTCCATCTTACTGGGCAGAAGCTGTTAACACAGCATGCTATGTGTTAAACCGTGCGTTGATTCATCCATTCCTTCACAAGACACCCTATGAACTACTCCGTCAACGAAAACCAAGTCTTATACATCTCAGGCGTTTCGGATGTAAGTGCTTTATCCACAATAATGGTAAGGACAACTTGGGTAAGTTCTCTCCTAAAAGTGATGAAGGTATCTTTCTTGGCTATTCTTCTAAAAGCAAAGCTTATCGTGTTATCAATCTGAGAACTCAATGTTTAGAAGAAAGCCCACATGTCAAGTTCGATGAGTCCCACAACGTTGGCTCATCTTCTGATCAACTTGACTTTGCCCCTGATGATTTTCTCACCGATCCACACTTCATCACTGTACCAATAGGAAGACTCCCTGAGTCCCAATCCATCACTCCTCATGATTCTCCAGCAAACAAAAACAATTCATCAGAATCTACTGACTCTGACCATAACCCGGAGACACCCTTACCACAAAACTTGAATTTTGACTCCTCTGACAAAGACACACCCCTCCTGCTTCACGTCGACAGTTCCAGCAAAAATCTGCTCACCCTCCTGAAAACATCATTACAGACCCAAACTCCGGTGTTCAAACACGCCTACAAGCTATGCAAAACCTCTGTGCCTTTGGTGCTTTTCTGTCTAGCACTGAACCAAGAAACGTCAAAGAAGCACTCCTTGATAGTGATTGGGTTACTGCTATGCAGGAGGAACTCAATTCTCTCCAGCGACATGCTGTCTGGGAGTTAGTTCCTCGCCCCACGCATCAACAAACAATTGGTACACGTTGGGTCTTTCGTAATAAACTTGATGATGCAGGACAAGTTTTCAGGAATAAAGCTCGATTGGTCGTCCAGGGCTACAATCAAGAAGAAGGGATTGATTATGATGAAACCTTCGCTCCCGTAGCTCGTCTTGAAGCAATTCGCATGCTAATTGCGTTTGCTGCTTTCAAAGGTTTCCAATTATATCAAATGGATGTTAAGACAGCCTTCCTCCACGGCTACATTGATAGAGAAGTCTACGTCGAGCAACCTCCAGGGTTCACAGACTCCGTCCATCCCGACTACGTCTACAAACTGTGTAAGGCCCTTTACGGACTGAAACAGGCTCCACGTGCCTGGTATGAAAGACTGTCTACATATCTATTGCAAAATGGTTTCTCTCGAGGTAACGTAGATAAAACGCTCTTCATTCTACACTCATCACATGACTTACTTCTAGTACAGATCTATGTTGATGATATCATTTATGGTTCTACAAGTAACACCCTCTGTGACCATTTTGCTAACCTTATGAAGCAAGAGTTTTCCATGAATGAGTTAGGTGAGCTCAAGTTCTTCTTAGGATTACAAATTCAACAGGAAAGGGAAGGGATCAAGATCCATCAACAAAAGTACATCAAGGAACTCCTTGATAAGTACAACCTGAAAAATGCCAAGAGTATGTCCACACCAAGCTGTACATCTGCCAAACTGCATCCTGATGATGACGGAGTCGGCGTCAATGCCACCGAATATAGAGGAATGATAGGGTCCCTCTTGTACCTGACTGCCAGTCGCCCAGACATTCTTCACGCAGTCTGTCTTTGTGCTCGCTTCCAAGCAGCACCAAAACAGTCTCACCTCAAAGCAGTCAAGCGTATCTTTCGCTATCTTAAAGGTACAAGTACACTCTATCTATGGTATCCACGATCTCCTACTTTTACTTTATCTGGATATAGTGACTCTGACTGGGCTGGTTCTCTCCAAGATCGAAAGAGTACTTCAGGTAATGCACAGTTCTTGGGTCTTTGCCTTGTTTCATGGTCCTCCAAAAAACAGAATCTGTAGCACTCTCTACAGCAGAGGCAGAGTATGTTTCTGCTGCAGCCTGTTGCTCCCAACTCCTTTGGATGAAACAACAACTTCAAGACTATCATGTCACCCAAGAACAGATCCCAATCTTTTGTGACAACAAAAGCACAATCAAAATATCAGAAAACCCAGTCCAACACTCAAGAACCAAACACATCGAAATTCGCTTTCACTTCTTGAAAGACTGTGTCGAGAAAAAGCTTATCCAACTTGACTTTGTGCCCACAGAAGATCAACTTGCAGATATTTTTACTAAACCCTTGTCTACAGCAAGATTCGAAGCACTGCGATCAGCAATCGGATTGACTCCGTCTACCTAGACGGTCGCATCTCCTTGCCCCTACCGCAATCTTCAGCAGGTACTCCCTCATGTCTCATAGAGTCTGTCTTTGTTTGCACTTGAATCAGTGAAATGTGTTTTATTACTTCGCACGTCTATTACTCTAGCGCTACTATCCACGTCATCTATCCAAACCCAACGCCTAAATCGTCGCCCTTGATCTCGCCCTACCCTGACGTCGCCGCATTTATCTCCTGACACACGCCATCTCTGCAACTTCCAGCCTTTATATCTATCACCCGTCCACTCCATCTCTCTCACTTCCACTCCCTTTACACCCAAGCTTCCTTCAATTTCCAAATGGCCGGCATCAACTTCAACGGAATCAACATCCCACCCGATATTTTCGCCGATCCCATTCGCCTTCAGGCGTACCTCCAATCGATGGCGAACCCTAATCCATCCCCACTCACCACCACCACTCACTCTCCCACTAAAACCACCGCTACTTCGTCTCCCACACACTCCTCCACACCACCACCTGAAACCCGCGACCCATCCACCCATCAAACACCGCCATCCGCTGCAAGAACAGAATTCTTGAAACCGACATTGAGGAGGTCACCCCAATCCAAACCCTACCACCATCCCCAACACCACAAGCTAACAACCCCCGCCGAAACCCATCCTACTGATCAGCCACAAGCCCATACCAACAAATCACCCACCAAATCCCCTACACCAACCCCACCAGCATCACCCGCTAAATCCGCAACACACCACAACAACCTCCACCCAAAACCCGCAAGAGAAAAGGCCAAACCTCTACCCGACCCACAGCAAAAAGAATCCTCCGTTCCTCTGTCAAGGCCAACCTGTCTCCTCCGGTTCCGGTGAATCGTCTCCAGTCCAAGAACTGCCCACCGCCAGTCACGATGCCTCTACTGGTGCTACCTCCGCCAAAGATCAAAAACCACCAAAACCGCACCGACGGAGTGTGAAGGTCGACCCATTCACTCAACTGTACATGCTCGGGGACCCTGCCTCGGAACGTAATATCGTCAGGGGTAAGTTCCTCGACTTTTCTTGGGCTCTATCTCCAACCTAGGGGAGTTGGTTACTATGCTAGAAGTTCAGGGGGGAAACACTCTTCTGTGAGATCCGGAGTGGTATCCCATAGAGTCTGTCGACTTCTTCCAAAACCTTGTCATCCGAAACGGTGCTGCACAGTCTGTTGTTAATTCCCCCCAATCTTCTTTGATCTTGCAAAATTGTCCGAAATTCTTGGCGTCCCTGCCACTGGCCTGTCATTCTATGAAAAAGGAATCCTTCCTGAGATCCCCGGGGTCCCACAAAACAAAATCTATCGCTTTTTCTCCTCCAAGAAAAAGATTGGCTCCCCCATACCCCGTGGCGATCTCTCCATCTTACACCAACTCCTCCACATTCTGGTCATCAAAAATATTGTCCCAAGGAAGGAAGGAAACCTCATGGTCAACTGCTTGGACCTCACCATTATGTACTGTATCATTAATCGTCACTCTATCAATCTGGCACACATAATTCTCCATCACCTAGCCCAGTCGGTCGACACCCCGAAACACTCCTTGGGGTACGTGTTCTGGTTGCCTCGCGTATTCAAATTCTTTCAGGTACCCTTGGCGACTTCGACGCCAGAGTCCATCGAGGAGGCAGACACCATCAACCTGCGGTATCTGAATCGGCTGACTTCTATCGACAAATCAAAGCTGCTGCCCCCACCATCTACTCCAACGACGGCGGGGACATCCACTTCTCAAGAGGCAGTCCCTCAAGCTTCACTCCAACCCCTCCTGGAGAAAGTGGAGCGCCTCATTGCGCATGCAGCCGAGCTGATTCAGGGCCAGAAGCGGATGATGGACCGACTCGCCGGGATAGAGACGACAGTGACGGCCTTGCAAGACCAACTCCTTGACAAATCCACCTTAACCCCAAACCCTTAGAATGACGTGTGTGTGTAGTGTTAGAACTTAGGCTGCTTTTAAGTTCTAAACACTTTTTAATGGTTTTGTGTGTGAATACTTTGACTGACTTGTGATACTGTGGGCTTCCCTCTGATGAAAGCAAAAGGGGGAAGCGGTGAATCCCGTCTGGTGTACGGGTTATTCTGCTGCTTGTTTAAACTGCTTTTTGGATTGCGCTGCTGGACCATGTGGTCTAGTGTTTTGACTGCCTTATATACTATCCTGCCTATTACACTGCTTATTTATCGTTTGCTTGCCTGGAGTCCCTCTCCGATCAAGGGGGAACCTAAATAGAGTCCTTGAATTTAGTTGCTACTGCTGCTATTAAGGGGGAACTTTGACAGGGTCGGTTCCCCTAGTTCTTGTGTTTTTATTTCAGGATTGACTCCATCGGGATTCACGAAGGTTTGCTATCATCAGCAACAAGGGGGAAACTGTTGGGACATCGGAGTGTTGCAGAGATAGCCCTTCACCGCAACAGAGTCAATCATCACTTGACAGACACAAAGAGTGAGCCTCTCCAATAGAGTCCGCGCAACAAAGAAGACTTCATAGACTCTCTCGTGCTGTTGCGGAAAATCAGGAGTCAACTCGGAACACCTTAAGTGCCACAACGGTCATGAAGTTCTTCCTCAACATCCGAAGATCGCGGCCCAAGTAAGAAGACCACTTCAGAGCCGTTGGAAGTTGCCCACTAAGTTAGTTCCGGTATTTTCGGAACTAACTCCTTCGACCTGCTGTTGTACTTAGAGTATAAATAAGATATGTAATAGTCAGTTTAAGTGTGCTTTCATTGAGGATTATTTCAGAGCTTAGAGAGAGAAAGAGAATGCATTGTAAGCCAGAAAGAGAGAGAGAATACGTACCAGTTAGTTAGCACTCTAGATAGACTCTACCTAGGAAGATCCTAGTTTCACTACGCTTACCATTGTTCTGATTAGAAAGTGTGTTGGGTGAGTGAGTGAAAAACCGCTAAGTAGATCCTTTCTACTTAGTGGATTTGTAAGTTGTTTTATTTGACCAGGAAATGAAATAGCTTATTTGTGTATCTTGCTGAGTTCCACAGAGTCCTTCTCTCTTTTCATCGTTTCGCTATAATTACCGCAAAAGTCTTCCGCACCCTTAGTTTAGTTAATTCGATTGAGTGCCTCTACATCAAAGAGTGTTTCTCATTTACGAAGGCTGATTGAGTCAAACCAATCTTAGACTCACACCTTTGATTGGTTTGAGTTAGCCACCCGATCCTACAAAACATTGATGCCTCAGACTTCCTCAATCAATTCCTCAATTTTCTCAACTTTGATGGTGGCCTTGGCTATGAAGAATCAACAAGAACCTAGTATCACCTGGTGAGGAGACTCAACATGGTTGGCTTGTAGCAAGAAACAAAATTCTAACTATACCACCAAAGGGATGCTGCTCAGAGGATATGGGAACACCTTTTCAGCCGGTCCTTCGGGAAAGAAAGGAAAGAGATCACAAGAAAGGACTAAACCAGTCTTATCGTTGAGCCTTTACCAGAAGGAATCAGCCAGTCCGACTTGGCTTCTGAAGTTCAACACAGTCCTAGGCCAGACTGGGGACTGGGAGGATTTCACGATTTCAAGGATCATAGTCATCAAGACTAGCATAACATCTTGATGACTATGTCTCCTAAGTGGTAAGCTCTTGCTACGCTTCCCTTGCTGTTTTGAAATATCAAACTCTACTTAGGTAAAAGTTACATTGTGTTTTTCCTAGCTACTTAGCTTGTTGGGATTCTATGTTTTTATCCTTATCCGTTGTTAGTCCTCTGAAGTGTAGTTGGTTCAATGGTCCAAGTTTGAAGCTTGTAAGCTCAATCATAATGTTATCATTGTCCACTATTCGGTTTTTTTAGGGGTTCCCATCCTTTACGTCTTCCCACGATTAGTGTTGAAGATAACCAAAACCTCATCTTATGTAACTTTATATTATAATATATATTATGACTTTGAAAAAAAACTTAACTTTTTTGGATCTATGTTGTCCAATGTAGAGCATCTTAATCTAGATTGCTTGATTTATGTATTGTTTTCGCATTCATGTCCCTGATGTAAGTGCTTGTTCTATGACTATTTTCCAATAATTTTAACCTATAGGTGCTTAAAATTCACATGGCTCAGCTCTTAAGCTAATATAGCTATAACTATTAGGAAGAAAGTGATTTAAGGTGTGCATTCACTTCTATAGTCAATCACTCTTCTTCTTTTTCTTCTTTCTCCAAAGTGTCAAATATCAAGTTTAGATCAGTATGAATGTGCTTATTTTTCTCTTCTCTTTCCTTAGGTATGTTTCTTATTCTGGAATTGAGAAATCAACCATGAGCTCCCAGGAAATACAGTATGTTTCTCCTTTCATATTTATTTGACTCATCTATGATCTATCGTTACAAAAAGATTGGCAGACTAAGATGCCACATGAGAATGAAAGTAAAGTCATTCAGCTCAGGCCTTGTGGTCCTCTCGAATTATCAAAACATATCAATTTACAAGGAATGCACAGAATAAACAAAATCTTAAACTTCCAACACAGAATTAATCACCCAATTAAACAAAACCACATGAAGCACAAGAGTGCAGTCGACTTCATTGCGAATTTGAGATTGTGAAGATAAGAATAAGAAGAAGAGGTCGTATAAATGAGTCATATCATGTCATCGATCCTCCAACAACATAGCCTCTTTGATATCTTGCAACATCTTCAAAAAATGCCACATTGTAGGCCTCTGCTCTGGGGAACTCATGCTGCAAGCTACAGCAACCTCTAATAACACATCTAACCACTTATTCTCCTCCTTTCCACATCATCCTTATCCTTCTGAGCAGTAGTACTTGACTCTCTCGCTTTCTCACCCAATTCATCTTCACTTCTTTAGGGGCTGATCCTAGATATGGTTGCTGCTGATGTGGCGGTTTTCCACTCAACAGCTCCACCAGCAAGATCCCATATGAATACACATCAGACTTGGCACTGGTGGTTGCCGTTGACTCCCTGGTCTCTGGGGCCCTATATCCCACTGAGTCAGAATGTGGACCGGAATTGGACTGATCATCATCATTAGCTAAGGGAGTGAGGCAATAGTCGGTGAGGCAAGCCTCAAATTCAGAGCCGAGTAAAACGTTGGAGGACTTGAGGTTGCCATGGACAAGCCGCCCAGCTTGATGAATGTAGGAGAGCCCATGAGCTATGTCCTCTGCTATTTTCAAACACGATGTCCAGTGGAGTGGCTTTGCTCTTGCAGATTTTGAACCTGAAAGTGAAAGTCGATGTTTTTAGTATCATCATGTGGTAGCAAGCAATTCATAGCACAGTACTAAAAGTCTAAAAGTTTCTAGTTACTATTAACATATATACCATGGAGTAGGGAGAAGAGGCTGCCATTAGGCTGATAATCATAAACCAGAAGCCTTTCTCCCTTCCCTCGAAATACGCTCTCAGAGGAACCAAATTGTGATGCCTAAGCCCACTCACAGTTCCCATATGCTGCTTAAACACTCTCTCCCAACAGCCCCCATCCTGCTAACGTCCAATCTTTCACGCATACGATCACACGGTTGTCCATCACTGCTTTATAAGTGGTTCCCATATACCCCCTTCCCAGCAGCTCCGCCGATCCCCTCATCAGCTGCTCCACCGTGTAAAGGTGTTGTTGATCCTCCCCAGAACAGAACACCAAGCTCTCATCACCGCTGCTCTCCTCGTAATTCAGCCAAAGAAACCACTGCCGCCGTTGACGCCGTCGTCTTGTTCATCTCCAACACCACTGTCTTCACCTTACCTTCCCTCTCCTCCACCAACAAATTCTCCGTCCTACTGTTATTCACATCCACCATCTGCTCATCCGAAATATGTTGGCTGCGGTGGGGTTTTTTCCTTCTTATCATTACCCTTCTAACTGTACACGCAAAGCAGACTATTGCTCCAACTAGAAACAATGCACCAATCGACAACCCTAATAATAAGTTTACTCCTTTCCTACTACGAAATTCCTCCTTTCTCCGCCGCAATTGCTCAGTCTGCCCCAATTCCCCCACCGGCATCGGAGCCGCAGCCACAGTAGGTGCGGGGGCGGAACTAGGACCGAAGAAGCCCAATTTCGAGCGGCATTCTCGTTGCACAATTTTGCCACATAGGTCCTGGTACGCGCGAACGAAATCGGCCTAAATCTTACTAGTGCGGCGGTTACAGGCACTGGCCCAGTGAGATTATTACTTGAGACATTGAATGTTAACAGTGTTGACTGATTTAGCGGTGGAATCGTACCAGTGAACCGGTTCGAGTCTAACCGGAGGTAATTGAGCCGGTTAAGCCGGGTGAGCCAAGCGGGTAGGGCCAGTAAAATTGTGTGTGTGAGAAATCGACGGTTCTGATACGGACGAGGGAGGAAATTGACGGCGGGAACAGCCCGGAGAAGGAGTTGTGGGTAAGAAAAAGAAACTTAGGTTGACGAGATTGGAGAGGTCGGGATGGGTCCGGTAAGCGAGTCGTTTCGAAGACTGAGGATTCTGAGTTCGTTTAAGCGTGTTATGGAATTGGCGGGGATAATGCCGCTGAGATTGATGTTCTGGATTACGAGTCGGATGACTTTGTCGCTGCCGAGAGCGCATAAGACGCCGTGCCAATGGCAATGAGAAGTGGAGGCGTTGAATGGGAGATAGCCTTGTAAGTCGGTTTTTGATTTGAAGTGTAAGAGAGCGAGAGAGCGGCGCCGGAGAGAGAGCGGTAGTGGAGAAAAGAGATGGGAATGTGAACAGGAGGAGGAGAAGAAGGAAGCGGGCGGGTGATAGCGCAGCTGAGGAGGAGATTGATGATGATGTCTGAACTTGCATTTTACAGGTACTTGCATCTGCCGTACAGCCTCTTCCGCCTCCTCCGTCTCTCTTTCTCTTTCTTGTTCTTTTACGTTTTAGGAAGCACTCTGTACCTCTCTCAGGATTTCGCAAAGATGAAGAACAGTTTAGGGTTTTGAGATGGGGGTCTCGACTGGAGGGGGAAAGTTAGAGAGTCGAGCTGCCCTTGGATTGAAGGTGGCATCGCTGGATGAAGAAGGAGACAAAGGATGAAACAGATAGAGAACAGAGGAGGGTGATTGGACTGGCTTGTCTATTGGCTTGTGGTTCACGAGGAACAGAGTTTTACATGGATGCTAGAAAAAACGCATCGGATCTGTCACTGGGTTTGGGCACTCCACTGCCGCTGCCCAGAGCCAACAGCACAACCTTCTGGTCTATCTTATATTATTTCGTCTAGTTATTCTAACACTATATTTAAATACAAATCTAATATTGTCAATCAATTTCAATGTTGTCTATACCATTTTATTCTGACAGCTATTTATATAGTTTTTGTAAATTATTAATATTGTCATTTGTCACGACCGAAAACAACTTTATTATGGTTTTATATCAAAATTATGAGGTGGTTTGTAGAGCCAGTTTTGAATTATGCTCCAATAATTGATATGCTTGTGCAGATTCCCTAATATTAGTTGATTGTTTCACAAGTTGACGACTAATTATGAATATTATTTAAGTCATTTAACTAATATTTTCAAATTAAATATCAGCTCTAACCAACCAAGGTCCATAAACATTTAAATGAACAACTAATCATTTATATGAAAGCCCATCTAACAGATTTTCAAAATGATTAGTTGTATTAAGGTAATTGATTGAACAATTGTGCACGACTTGGCAAATAATTAGTTATATCTTGAACGAGGTAAAAATAATTAGGGAAAATTCACAAGATACTACTATTTAAATTTCTAATTCACAAAATACTACTGTTTTTTTCGTAATTGACATGTTCATTGGATCCCACATGTCATATATGAGCTTAAAAAATTCAAATTTGATATTGGACCAAAATATCAGACTTTAGCATCGTCCATGTAAAGTTTCATCAATTTTGGACAACATTTAAACATGTTTAAAGCTGAATAAAACAGTGGTATTTTATGAATTAGAAACTTAAACAGTGGTATCTTGTGAATTTTTCCAAATAGTTAAACTTGCCCTACTCAAAATTTAAGTCGCTTTAGTTAGAATCGGTCTAGAATTATATAAAACTACTTATTTTGAACAGTTTATAGTACTTTCAACTTTATAAACGACACTGACTAACATAAAAACGAACCTAATTTTGAAAATAATAATAATAAGGTGCATAAACATGATAGGGTGTTGTGTCTTTAAAAAAATCCAACACGATATGGAGATTTTGTTTCCATGTTTTAAGGTTACTTTTCTTCTTGATTTGTATTTCAACGAAAGTCTTTATCATTCAATCTTCTATTGTTTTTCCTTATTATTTAAGGTTGGATATAAGGATATTTTACGGGTTGACCTAGATTTATTCACCTGAACAAGTTTGACCAGAGCTAGAGGTCTAACTCAAATTAGCAGGTGTCGGATTCAAATATTGATACAATTTTACGCTATAGACCCTATTTGTGTCCTTTTTAAGCTCTATCCGAGTCAAGACCTTACCTTAGATGCCAACGGCCTATAGCAAAAATTGTACATGGTAGCACCATGCTAGAGCATAATATGTGATACATGTTTAGATTAACTCCTTCAGGTGTTGTGGGTTATTGTTATGAGTTGGTGATTATGAATGAACAAGTTGACACACAGTTTTATGTGGTTTGATCTTGAATGATCTAGTCCTCAGAGGTTGACAGAGGTATTTAGTAAGATTGAGAAAATACAAGTGAGAAGAGAGATATTCATGTATGTGTGCGAAAGTTAATGAGGTATTGTTTGCTATTTATTGAGAAAGAGACGGATGAGCTGGCTCGCTGCTCATTTGTTGGTCGGGTTGGTGACGCGGGCTACCTCCATGTGGAGTAGGGCTGACGTCACCTGAGATTGACCTGTCAGAAATGAAGATTCCTTCCTTACTTGGTTGACTGTTAATTATGAAAAGAACACATCAATCTTCGGGTATTAATGATATGTTAGAGAGATGTACAAGTGGTCATGACAGGTTGTCCAACGAGACTGATGGCATGGGATGTCAGCACCACGTGTGCTAGATCATGAATGCTCTATGTGGCAGAGCTGGAGTTGTTCTATAGGAAGGAAGCTAGCCAGGGTGATTAGCTAGGGTTCCAGCCGGGGAAATTCAACTTACTCTAGCAGGCTAGTCTTGGGTTTAACCTTTACTCTGGGACTGGGTTTTCGTCGGGGAAACTTGGCTTCTTGGCTCAATGCTCAGTGGCCGACCGTCTTGTTCCCCGGTTGTTGGTTCCTCATTAGGGTACATGTCTAGAAGTACAAAAGTATGATTAGTTCCTTTTGATGACATGGTTGAGGAGAGGTTATTATATCGCACCAACACTAGTCCCCTAAATCTCGCATTTGGAGTTTTCGAGATAAATAGGACTTAAGGTGTCCGGTTTTTCTTGTTTTACACTTAGGAAATTTAAGAGAAAATAGAGTTGAGAGATTTTACCCGGGTATCCCCACTAGTCCCCCAAGTTTGACTTCAAGCGAGTATAAGTAGGAAATTGAACTTTTGGAATATTTGAATTGTGCATGGGTGATTAAATGGTGCCATGTGCCGCAATCAAGCTCCACTTCGGGGAAGTGAAATGTCAGGGCAATAGAGTCGTTGGGAGGCGATGGCGAGGTAATGATTAGCGCGGGTTACGATGGTACTTAAGTGTTGCATATGTCAATGTTTGACGCATAACTTCAACACGACATGTGACGGTTGGGGCGTTAGAGGAGTGGAGATGCTCATTGTGTGGACGAGGCGGGTGATTGCTGAACTTACGCGCCTATAAATTTCGGCAAGTGGAGAGAGAGAAATTTTCTATGCTTTCATACTTATTGAATTACCGCCAAACCTTTCTGATTTCTCGCACTCTTTTCTCTCTACCTGTTTTGTCCTTTTATTTCCGCTCAACTCCGACTTCTTGACAATGGCTCCTTCGATTGTTGATGTTGCTCCTAGGGGAACGGGCGTGATCCGCACTGTCTTGCCTTATGAGGATCCAAGCTTAGTGCTCAGGCTATGGTGGTGAAGGATCACCGGGCAGTGGTTGCTAGGGAAGGGGAGGGATATCCCAAGATTGCTCTTGGTTAGAAGTTGGACACCACCAAGCTTGAGGCATTGCTGGTAGGGGTGAAGGCAATGGCGGGAACTGAATTTCTGCTCCCTGCCGTTGACACTTGCTTCTACCACTCCTTCTTCGACGGGTTCATCATGTTCGAGAAGCAGGTAAGGGAGGCCTTCCTAGTCCACCCGTTCATTCTCAATTTATGAGCTGGGTGGAAGTGAGTTAGGTGGAAGTGCACCCTCACACTATCAGGCAATGACGTTGTTCATTGACCGGTCATGGATGTATGACAACAGGCCGAGCAGTTCATAATTCCTCTTTGTCTTCATGTTGCAATACTTGGCCATCTCAAGGTGTTTCTCTCTGTGTTCGAATAAGCATTGGCTGCTAGTCTCCCTCAGTGATAAAGCTGATAAGTAGAGGCGTAACTGGTTTGTCGTGAAGCCGCCTGTAGGCGCGTGCTGGGGGCCCTAGAGAATCCCAACCCATATCACATACCAAAGGTGACCAGTATATGAAGAGGGGGAATTCAAGTCGACTTCTTCAGTTACTAGATAAGTTCGCGCTAAGCCAATCCGGGGAGTCAACTTCTTCAAGTACCTTAAGCGGCTAGTCACGCTCGGGTGAAGGCCCTAGTTGGTAAGCCGATTCTCTTGCTCAGTTAACTGTTTGATAGAATTTCTTCATTCTGTCTCTCTCTCTCTCTCTCCTCTCTCTCTCTTTCACTCTCTCTCTATCTCTAAACCATTCTTCTTATGCAGGACCGAATTTCCCTTGGCGTACGAGGGAGAAATACCCCGGCTTGGAAAGGAAGCCTTGAACCGGGGGGGAGGCGAGGGCAACCTCCTGCAGTTGATGTGTTTAAGGATGTTGTTTCCAGCATGAGGGTTGAAACCTGGCAAAAGAGGAGGAGAGGCGTCGAGGCCAAGAGATTCCAAGTATTATTGACAAGTACTTCAACTTTGGGAGCGAGGACATCCTTGCTTCCATGCCGGTGGGGAGGGTAGAAAGAGGAAGATAAAAAACCTAGACTTTGGATCTTATGAGAGAGAAGAGGAGGGAGGGGGGAAGGAAGAGAAAAATGAAGAAAATAAGGGAAAATGGGGAAGAAAAAAAGGTTGAGAAAGAGTCGAGGCGCCAGTGAAGCGGCATCAGGTTGATGGAAAGGTGGCATAACATCGGGAGAGTGAGCCAGTGCGGGCTCAATTGATCATTTCAAAGAGAAAAAGGAAATAGATTCTCAAGGTCAATGAAGAAGAGTTGTGCATGGGCGCATTGTTGGAGGCTGATTTGGGAGATAAAGTTGGGGATGGCGCGTTGCGGGCGGCCGGGTTGATTGATACGCCCTATGCTTTTGTGTTGGAGGTGGTGGAAGTTACGGATCGGGTCGGCCAGGTAGTCTGGTTCAAGAGCCTGGGGCGACAACAATGATGACCTTGGCTAGGATTTTGTCGGGTCTGCCCAAACTGGTGATGAGCCGGATGAGACTGACAAACCGGAACATCGCTTTGGAGGCGGATCACGGAGAAAACAAGTACCCGTAGGACTAGTTGCTCCTTCGAATCCAACCGGGAATTTAGGAAGGAGTCGGTCTTTAGGTCTCACCCAGTGGCGGACCGGGCCTTTCTAGGGGCCATGATGATGGGGTACGCTCTTGAAATTATGAGCACTCCTAGGCCAGGAAAAATGTGTTAATTTATGTACTTTAATAATTGTTTTTACCTGAGTAGCCAGTACTAACTGTTGGTCTTCTTGCAGGTGTTGTCATACGAGGTGAAGCTGACCCGGGGCGAGAAATGTAGTGCATCTTCGTGAGAAGTTGTGTGATGCGGTGGAAGCTAGAGTTCGTCAGTGATCGGCTTGCCAGGGCGGTTGAGGAAAAGAGGGTTATGCTTCAAGAGGCGCGGGCCAGTGGGAAAAGGTCATGACCCAGGCCAAAAGGCAAAGAAGGACGCTCAAGAAGTGAGAGCTAAGGGCCCGGGTGAGGCTTTAACCTTGGACCTTGCTCGGGCCCAAGAGGCATAAAGGGTGGCTTGGGAAAACGAGGGGCCAAGGAAGCCAAGGCCAAGGCGGAGAGGGAGGTGGAGGATCTTTGGGCCAAGAATAACTGGCTAGCTGGGAGCTCAAAAAAGTTGGAAACAAGTTGGAGGCATCAGAATGAGGAAAGACGGGGATTTTATTTGGAGTCCCAACTAGACACATTTCGCAACCAAGGAGCCATTATAAGTTAACTGTCACGAATCAAGAGCAAAAGGTCGTGGTTTTGGAGGACAATTTGGGTTCACTACAAGCCGTGGTGAGTTCTCAAATTCTTCGAGTCGTCGATTACATTCGAGACTGGGTGAAGCAGCTATGTGTGGAAGTCGGCATGTCCCTCGACCTGTCGTCATTTAAGCTAAGGATGATGGCCGAGGAGTCTGGTGCAAGAGTTACACTAGTAACTTTTTTAATCTGGCCCCTAAAGTTTTGCTTTTGGTGCGGTGGCTGGAGAGTCTCGACCACAGTTAGAAGACAAAGTCCACCCCGAGTTCTCCATGCATCACTCAATGAAGATAAGGATGCTTACATCCTTAAATTTGAAGATGAGTCTTCACCACAAGATGATCCTCGTACCAAGGATCATTAACCAAAAATTTGGGCCATTATTCAAGGAAAATGATGCCTGCCCAACCCACCCATCGAACCCCACTTCAACTTCATATTCGATCCTGGATGACTTTAAGGTGGTATGGTATAGCCAAAACCTTAAGAGGGGCAGCTTCCTGGGAGGCAACCTAGATGACATTTCTTTCATCTTCAATTCTTTTAATTTTGAGTTCCCATCTAATTTTGTAATGATGGATTTTAATTGTTTGGGGGGTTCTTTCAGTATTCTCTCTTAGGAATTGCTAAAGGGTGCTTATTTACGAAAATCTTTAAGGAACTTAAGAGACTCCATTGGTAACTAACAATGAGAGTTGAGTGTTCTTCAATGCAAAGGTTAAATGCATAAATTTATCTCCTCATCTCTTATGCAAATGTGAAACTAATACATAAATCTATTTTTCCTTTATATTCTTCTCAATACCCATTCTTGAGAGAAGTTGGCCAAGTTGGCCATGGTAAAAGTTCTCCAAGTTACCTAATCTTAAAGCTTTGAAACTGAAATACCCGTAAATTTTGACATAGGACTAAAATTAATATATAGTCGGAGTGAGTATGATATTATGATATAGCTAGGCAGGAATGATGTTAATAGAGGCCCAGAGAAGCTACATAATCATTTTATTTCCTAAAATAATTACAGCGACTTCAATTCCTTTATTCCCACCAACATTATATGAGTATATGTATTTAATTATTTATTCCTAACTCTAATGACGTTATTACGTTCTTCAAGTCTTGAGAGTTCAAACTAGATTTTTCTACCTATAATAGATAAATAGTATTATTATTATTGTTACTTCTAAGAGCACAAGTTGGATTTTGCTTCTTCCCAGAAAATCTTCCTCTTTCCTAAATTATTCAGCAATAAATATAACACCCCCTTTTTCACGATCTCCACTCATCCTTATCCATTTATTAAGCAATTATTTATTTAATTTGAAATCATCTCTCTCATAGATAATTAATCATCATCATCCTTTCCTAACTATCAACTAGTTTTTCTCTTATTTTGATTATTAATTAAATAACATTCCTAACTTTTCTAACACGTTGAATCTAGACCCTTCTATAGATTACAACGTTACTACTTTCAAATTCCTGTTTTATTTGTAAATTCTTTTCCCAAGTTAAATTGCAATGCTGATTATTAATTCTCTCTCTTCTTTAAACTAAATATACTTAATAATTGATTATTATAATCTTTTCATTATTCAAAATATTTTCTATTTAATAACCTGTTCGACTTCACGATCGTCTTCATCCTCAACATATCGCCTCCACGCTCCCCTCTCTCCTCAAGCTCCCAACCTTCTCAATTCACGTTCTTATTTTTCCATCGCTGTTAGACTGCTTCTCTGGTGCCGGATTAGGTAGAAGGGTAAGGGAAATCAATTGGTAAGGTCAACTAATTTTTTGTTGGTATTTGAGTAGCTTCTGATTGTATCTCTGCTTATGATTCTAGACCCGAGTTCTCTGACGGGTGCTACCATTGATAGCTGAGTGATTTGCTGCGGTGAGCGTACTCAGGTAAATGTTGTTGTAACACCCCTTTCTTTAAAAACCGAACCAACTACGCGCGTAACAGTAATAGCCAAATGATACGCAACGGAATTAAAACCAACATCTAAAGTGCACAGGGTGTGTCACCCGCCATTACCCACCCATGCGAGTAATGAAGCGGCTACCTCAACAACAACCCGTAGTGACGACAGAGACATGTTACAAACCACTTGCAACAGCATCAGTGAGCATCTACCCTTTTATTAAATTACAAACCAACATCTTTAAAATATAAAGCAATAACACCCGGCGCCCGCGCTCTCGTGTCCTCCTCAGCAGCTACACACCTGTAATGTTAAGGCCATAAAGGCTCAGCACAACTTGCTGAGTATGCTACTGTATAGTCCTCTTGGACCTTAAAACATCTCAGATTATTTAGCCCAATTGTTAACAGATAAGTCCATTTTCATGCTATCCGGTTAATAACACAATAACAGAATACAAATCAGTAAACGCAACAATATTCCCAACAACAATACATAACCACAAGAGCATATAACAACAATACTTAACTTTAGTTTGTAGAAACCTTAATCACTTATTTGGCCATCCATTATTTACTTCATCATTCCTTTCCTTATTTTACCACACTTTACAACCTTTCTGGGCCCACATGCCCTTCCTTATTTTAATCATTTCTAGGCCCACTTGCCCTTACACCAGCGGCGGTGCCTCCGACCAAGTAACCTTTGTCACCTGGATAACCTGGGGTGGAACAATCGTCAGTCATCCCTCGTGATCACAATGCGCAACCAAGAACCTCTTGGATTCCTCACCAGTACCAACATTTCTTGTTTAACAATCTTTCTTTGACTTAGTTCAATTATTTAACCTCAGTGCCTAAGATTAATTTCTCAGGCCAACAGTGACAATAGCTCGAATTTGTCATGGACCCCTTTAGGTCGTTAGAGTATACCTAGAAGTCATCCAGTGTATCATGTATTCGAGTTCATTCCTTCAGGAGTACATCATTCAACAGATAAAGAATACATATCTTCTTACCACATAAAACACACAACCAAACCCGAGACATCCTCAGGCACAATCAGATCACACAGTAACATACCGTTCACCGTAGTAGTCGCTAGTGTGACGTTTCACGCTCTACCCCTATCCCCCGTACTGCTGTTTTACGTACATGCATATACCGGGTAACGTTAATACGACTAACACCAATTATTACAGTATAGTAACGCAGAACTAATTCCCCCGATGTTCTACCCCGTATGCTCCTTAATCTTTCTTCTTGATTTCTAAACAGTGGTTCGAGGTCGTATAACAGTTCATTATTTTATGTAATAGCTGCATGTGATTAATAAATTTCCACCTTACAGTATATCCCCATCTCATTAGTCATATACTAATAATTGTTTTCACTCATTCCATATGTTTATGCAATTCGGAGTGAATTATAATTCCAACAACTTATCACAATGATATACTTATCATTTCATGCAAGATACATTATCTAACATCGTAACAGTTCTTACGTATTATTGTAACACCCCTACTAGTTCGGCTCCTAATTATCCTATAAATGTCGCACAAAATAGATATATCACAGCGGTAAATAACAGATTGTCGCTCTAATGGTGTCACTGTTATCACTCGCCATACGGGTGATAACGAATTACCTGATAACCAACATGCGAAACGTATTCCCGCAGTGACCACAAGAGATAGATAGTAGTACTTAAATAATTAGAACAAATCCAACAACAACCGATTATTACAGACCGTACTCGTGAGCATCTAATCAAAATACACCTCGGTCACACAACCCGAGTCCAAGTAAATTAGTATCAAACGTACCAAGTCTTAACCAACAGTAATATCACAACCGTCGCGCCCCGCGTCGACCCACCAGCTAATCTCCTGAAATAAAAATAGTTTGTGGTATGGAATCAGCCCCTGCTGAGTATGTTATCACATGCCCCGTCATGCCTCCTCAAACCCCTCAATTAATTGGTCGAGAGCATGAGGTTCGTACATGCAATATCGTTTTAATATTTAAACTGTAAAACAATTAACAGTAATATCCATACCAATAACACAACCATCAACACACATAATATACCACAAGTATAAACAATGAACAACAAAGCGAAACAACGAGAACAACAAACAAGTATTAATTCTCGTCCATGGTGTAGAAACCAATATTGTTCGCCCCTTACAAATGTGTTCAGTTATGCCTAGTGACATTGTCTCGTTAAAAACGACGTGTCTCTAATTACCCATATATTATGGCGGGTCACCCACGGCAGTAGCCACTCCAACGGTAGAGTCTCCGGCCAACGAGCCATTCTAGCTCACGGGAAATTTTCTTGATACTTACGGACCCGTACGCGGACATCCTGGTATCGTTTTGTGATCACAGCGCGCACCAAGAGCCACATCCTCTTGGCTTTATTATCTTTCATTAATTAATTATACCATCGCATCGCTTCACCTTTTTTTTTTCTAACACAGCAAACTAAGATCATTAGTCCAATCCGGAGTCTGTTAAACTCGGGATCCAGTGTTAGATACAAGAGCGGCGTTTAAAAAGGTCAATGCTCCGTATAAAAGTCTCGGATAATTGATATTCTTATTATCCTAGTGCTACAAACGTTTTTCTGACGATCCTTATATTTCATATAAGATAGCACCATAGCCGCCGTTCGTTCGTTTTATATATAGGTTCATATATACGACCAATACTGTTAACTCACAACAGTAAATAATTAGCAGTTAAATATACAATTATGCATATTAATTAACACATTCAGACAAACAATCTTATCACAGATCACCACGAAGTCTGAACTGAGGAAGCCCTCAGAGACAATCAGAGACACATAACAACATACCGTTCACCCTGATTGTATTACGGTGGAGTATGAATCAGCAAGATCCTATGCTCCGTGTGTCGTCTCTAACAGTCTAAACAATACATAACGTATGATTAGCATCCTGTATAACAACACAATTCTACGGTACCCCGTACCGTCACTAATAAATCCCGGTTAATCCCCCGTTATTGACTGTCAATGTTTGTCGGGTTTTTCGGCTTAACTCGAGATTGGAAAAGGTTATATTACATGCGTAGTCTTGTCTCGTAATTAATATACTTATTGTTTGAACTTTGTTATCGCATGTAACTTAATGTATATTTGTATATCGTATAGTTTGTTTCTTTATTGCATGTATGATTCTTTGTCATTGCATGCACTATACATCTCACCTTAGTATTTATTTTTCTAAGGTTGTCTCTCTTTTTTTGTTCAATGTGGTATTAATCATAAGTAAACAATACTTTGAATTATATAAATCCTTATTATCCCATGTATACTCTTAACATTAGAATTCCCATATCTAAGTTTATAATTCTTTTCTCTTTAACTATTATCATTTTAATTATGATAATTTATAGTTATTGAACCATATTACATTTTCTACACCATAACATTTGTTTATTTATATACATGTATTATGGAACTTATTTATTATATGGTAAGTCTTTAATACATATTCATTCTTTTTAATGAATACCTCTTTATATTATAAATGTTATAACTCTTATGAACATAAAACCATATTATAAATTTCATTTAAAAATGTTAATATTTCCGAACAGCACCCATGTTCTTAAATATTTACAAAACCCACCACATAATTTAATATAATGTTAACATTTTAGTTATATAACATATCTTATGACATTTATGTCATTAAAACAATTATAACCTATTGTTGTAAATTATTTTAAAATACCAAACAGCCCCTTTATTTTTCGACTTTCAATATAAACCACTAAACTTCTATAAATCACAAATCAACCTCAATTATATTTCATTGTTACACTTATAACATATACCTTATATTATAATCCTTAAACCTTAATATAATTATAACCTATAATTTTTAAAGGCTATAATTTTCGAACAGACCCTAGGACTGTTTTAATTAAATTCCCACCACCAAACTTGTATATATTCAAATCTTCCCAATTTATAATACATAGTTTTCTAATTCCCTTAAAACTATATATTATACATATATCTTAATAAAACCTTATATATAATTCCAAAAATTACCAAACTATACCAAAAGGTTATAAATATTATTCCTAACCTTATACTTTCTATAAATCTCGGTTTTTACCCACTTGTTACCATTTGTAACAATGTTATAAAGTATCATATACTATACTTAGATAATTCATATAAAACTCCAAATTTAACCAAATAACTTCTAAAAATTCCTAACAACTTAAGGACTGTTCTAAATTCCATTTAGTACCCCAAGTTTTCGGAAATCACAATTTAACCCCATCTCTTATAAATCTTTTACATTTAATAACTATCTTAATATAAGGTAGTATTTCAATTTCTTAATTTCTCCAAACTTGGTCAAGTCTCCTATATAGTCAACTTTGACTTCTAATACCAAATTGGAACCAAACTTTCGGTAACCACCAATAATACCCCATAGTTTTCTATTTTTACAATTTTGACACAAAACTTTATAAAATGTTATAATTTTTATTAAATTCATTTAAAAACCCTAAATTCCTCTAAATTAAGCCCACGGCCTAATATTTTGTTAGTAATTACCGTTTGACCCCAATTTTAATTATATAAGCATAAATCAAATTAAATAAGCTTTAAACTTAAATTAAAATGGCCTAATGACATGGCCTTATTACAACCTTGAACTTGCAAAATAAATTACACTTTAAATGTCTCAAAATATAGTATAAACTCACGGCCTCACCATAGATTAATTATTTTTCCACATAATGTCATAATTTGACCATTATGTTAATTAAATCTCTTAAATGACTAGCTTAATTTATCTTAGTCATTTTTTCCATTTCTAGGTTAATATAACCCATATATTAAGTTCCCTCTCGGCATAATTAATATATAGGTTAGGAAATCATAAAATCATAAGTTTTAAGGTGTTTATACCTTGTTTTCTCCTTGTATGAACTCGGCCACTTGAAGGAAAATTCACCACATCATTTAGACATGTTTAATACACCAAAATAAGATAGGTTATACTCCAAGCTTGAGCTTAACCATAAGAAGCAATTAATGTAAGATTTAAGGCAAAAATCACCTTAAAAATGCAAGGAAACTTCAAGAGGGATTCGGCCTGAATTAAACACACCACAAGGTGTTAAATTCACCATATAGACATAGGAAATAGCTAGACAATAACAAGCTGCCTTGGTATTAGGTTTTACCTTGGAAAAATGCCTTAAAGAAGGGTATTCCTTTAGATCTCGGCTCCCTTTCTTCAAATGGCTAACCAACTGATTTAACATGTAAATATGAAGATTATGAGTGTATAAACTCATAAAATCAAAGGAAGAAAATCGGATGAAGAGTAGAGAAGCTTAAGGTATGTTTTTACCTTAAATGCAAGTTTGGAAAACCTTGGTCCCTTAACTTGTTTCAGCCGAGTTTGGTTGTTGTCCAAGGTCTAAAATACTGAGAATAAGCCATAGGAAGTGATGAGCCACGAGATCCAAGTGAAGGTAATGAAGAGATGAAGAAAAAGAGCCAAAATAAGCCTTAAACCATTACCTTTGGAGCTTAAGAGATGGAGTTGTCTTCCTAACTCAAGACACATCGGTTGAGAGAGTTGGAAGGTGAGTGAGCTCAGCTGGAATGGAGCTAGGCAAGAGAATGATTGGAGATGAGCCTTAATAATTGAAAATGCAACTTTTGATAATTTATGTTTAGTAATGGCTAATGACTCATCCAAGGGGATAAGGCATCAGTTAATGGAGGGGATAAGGTGTGGCTCACATGGTTTTGGAGGCCAATTGACACAATAATGGAGCAAGAGTGTATAGTTTAATCCATATAATAGAAAGGTAAAGTAGTCTCCTTAATTTAAGGGCTTGTGTTGGAGACTTGTCCCTTGTATGTGCAAGTGGCTAATTCAAACCCCTCTTGCTTGTGGCTGCCGATTCCATGTGGTCCAAGGGGTCAACTTGACCTCTTAACCATTCTTAGTCAATGTTGACTCAAGCGGGCCCCTTTTAGGGTTTTATTATATTTAATATTAAATTTGTAAAAATTTGTAAATTTGTGGAATTAAATTCCTAATATGATATAATGTGATATATTATCATATTTAAAGGTAATTATAACCTTTAAGCCCATTACAAATCAATTTAGAAGGCAATTACACAAAAATGTGCTTTAAGGTGTTTTAGTGCACATTTTGTGTTGCAAGGTGCTTCTGAGCTTAGTTTCTTTGAGAATAGTTTTGTTGTGTTCCTTACTTCATTATAATACTTAGGAATCCACTTTGGATCCTATTGAGGTCATACAATCTTCATGGTGCTTTAAAGCACATTTTTGGCTTTACCGATCTTAAGGCATGTTTTGCCTTGTTAAGATCTTTTAGATTGTTCCCCAATAATATTTAGATGTTTATTAACCATCTTAGATCATTAATAGATCATTTAATTATGTTTTAAAGGTTAGGGGTATTTCAATTATTTTCTAAGATTATAATCTCAGTTGTATATATTGTTACGTGTAACGTTATAAACACATTATATTATTTCTTTTAGTTTTTCAAGGTTTCCAACCTTATATTATAATTATTTTTTCCATAACTCCTCTCCCGAATTATAAAATCATTTATATAATAATTCCCCCTTTGTTATTTATTCACAAATCTTTTACTAAAGACTTGTCTTAATGTTACACCATATGTTTATACCTTATAGGGTTCCTTATAACATAAGGTTTCTAGGCATATTATTACTTCCTAAATTTCCAATTTAATCTCATTATTTTATGTGATTATTTATAAGGTACAATTAATATCGTATATACATACATTGCATTCTTTTACTTTTCACTCCATAATTCCTTAGTAAAATCCCAAATAATTTTCAGGACAATTTATCCCAAAATTAACACTTACTTTTTCTTCTTTTTTTTCTACCCTACTTTGTATAATTACCGTCTTACCCCTCCGGGTAATTAAATATGCATTTAACTCCTAATCCTTTTATCTTTTTTTTAAATCCTATTCTCTCCCAACTTTTGGTCAACCTATTAATCCCACCTAACTTTGACCCTATTTTTTCGACTTTGACCAAACTTTTCTAACACAACCTCATATTTTACTTATTTACACTTTTTACCCCAAACTTTTGGGAAAATACCAATTATACCCCTAAACAACTTTTAAACCACCATATTTCCTATTTTAACCAAAATTTCACCAGAACTCTTTATTTAAATTCGTAAGTATTTTTGTATCAATATTTCAAGGGCTCCAAAATTACCAAATTACCCTTTTGACACCAGATTTTAATTCCTAACCTTTTACTATTATAATCTTAACTTTTAAAGGTTTTTAATACCCCAAAATACTTATAAAATTATCCAAATCCCTAGATAAATTCTAAAATTATTTATACACTTATAATATACCAAAATTCTCCTAATATTATTTATACCCCTCGACATTTTATTTATTTATCAAATAGTTTTGTAAATTATATTTTCCACCCTTAAACCTTATAAACTTATTATTTTATGTACTTAAATATTTTATTAAGCTACCTAAATGTATCTAACATTTTAATACACATATTAGGCTTATAATATATCAATTTAACTCTCTTGTTCTCGGCCATTTAATAAACCTCTAATTAATTTACTTCAAAGTACTTAAAATCAACTTTTAAGTTATGTTATTAACTTTGATTAGCCAAACTAATCATTTGGAACCTAAATACTCTCGGCCTTAGTTATTAACCTAGGTAGATAGTTATTAGAAGTGTTGAAACTTAACTTAAAAATTAGTTCTAGGTAACTACACAATGATTAGTAATTTACCTTCTTGATTCCTCTTGGATCTTGGCTTCCTAAACTTGGTTGATACTCCCACCAATTTGGCACTAACAAGAAGTGTAAGATCCCACAAGATTCAAGGTCTTAAAATCCTAACCAAGCTTTAAGGAATTACTTAAGTTTAAAGCACAAAACATATACTAAGGATTATATATTACCTTGATCACCCCAAATTGAGTTGTGAAGTACTAAAATCTCGACCTGCCTAGGATAAGAGACTACAAGTTAGCCCTTGCATTGTTCTTAAGGTAGAACTTGATGTTAGCTCTAAAAACCTTAGAAACTAAGATTTACCTTAGGTAAAGATGACTACACCCACGGCCACCCTTAGGGTGATGAACTCCTTGCAAACCTTGGAGAAAAATAAAGAATTTTATGGAGAGAAATCAATGGATTTCGGCCGTGAACATAGTTAGGGTAAAAGATGGAGTTTTAGGCATTTTTCTTACCTTAAGCATTCAAGAAGCTTTCTTTGGTAATCTCCTGATAACCCACGACATCCTAGCTTAAATTGGTGTATGATTTCATGCTTTATCATTGGATAAAGACAAAGGTAGCTCCTTGGTGAGTAACAATCGAAATTTACTAAGAAAATAGGTAAAAGATGGGATTTAACTATCATAACTTCAAGAACACCTTACCATGGAGTTCTTACCTTGGGAAGAAGTCTATTAACGTGGAAGAGGTAGCCAAAACAGACTCAAATCGGCAATGGCTAGATATGGGAGCAGGAGTGGAAGAATTAGGTAAGAAAAAGGGTTTTATTATATTCTTAGTGGAGCATTTGTGTATAATGGAGCTTAAGTGGGAAATTATTGGAGCAATACTGTCTCCTGGTGGGTTGAGGTCGGCAGAAATCAGGGACAAAGGATGGTAGTGGCTAATAATGTTAATTAAGTGGTTAAGTTAGGTAAGATTATAAAAATAAGGGAAAATTCACGATATACCCCTGTTTTCTTTCGTAATTCACAAATACCCCTGTGATTTTCGTAATTCAACTTTAAACATGCTTAAATGTTGTCCAAAATTGATGAACTTTTCATGGACGATGCTAAAGTGTTATATTTTGTCCAATATCAAATTTGAAGCTTTTTAAGCTCACATGTGACCTGTGGGACCTAATGAATATGTGACTGTTCATTGGGTCCCACAGGTCACATGTGAGCTTAAAAAACTTCAAATTTGATATTGGACCAAATATAAAACACTTTAGCATTGTACATGTAAAGTTTCATCAATTTTGGACAACATTTAAGCATGTTTAAAGTTGAATTACTAAAATCACAGGGGTATATTGTGAATTACGAAAGAAAACAGGGGTATCTCGTGAATTTTCCTAAAAATAAGGTATTTCTAATGCCCAAAATCGGCAGCTATAGATCAGGGCTTCTCATGTTGACTTGACTTGATTTAGGTGGTCAACACATGACCATTTAATGACATAAATTTGTGGCCCATGAGAACTACAAGGTAAGAGTGTAAAACGCGTTTTCGGAGCACCGTTTGTGCTCTAGGGGCATTTTTGTCCAATCTGAAAATTAATTTGTTCTAACCAGTTATAAGTGTCCATTGATCTTATTTAATGTTAATATAGACATTATAAGGTGTTACATTGAATTATATTGGGTTACTTTGACTCGTAACTCATTTCCGAGGCTTTCGGGTCATTTTCGGGCTAAAATGGTGCTCTAAGCACTTCTCCCGGGAACTTTGTGTAATTTAGCAAAAATAGCTTGAGCATTCTTCTTAGAATGTTGAATAGTGGTGGTAGGAACTCTAATAATGAATTATATAGGGTTTCGTGCCACCTCGGCACTCCCGAGGTATTCCTAGGCCTTTTCTCGGGTTTGTAGGGCCACAAGGGTTCCTTCGAGCACTTTGCGAAATTTGGGAATTCTATCCTGGGACTTATGTTCTAAGGGTCATATAATGATCATTAGTTGACTTTATATGAGTTTTATAGCTTAAATAACTTGGTTAACCCAAGGTCCGGCTTAGCGCACGTTTTTGGACCTTAAGGAGTTTAGTTGCGTTTTTAGCGCTTAAGTGTTTTTGTGCTTTCTTAGGGTTTGATAATCCCTCAAAATAACCTTTAATTCCCCTTATTTAATTATTTAATGGTTAGGGGTATTTCAGTTGTGCTCATCACTTTCTATCTCTATGATTTGTAAACTGTCAATGGATTGGATTCAACGTGGTTTTTAGCGTTGTTGGAAAATTTGGGAATTATTTTCCCCGTGTATTATGGTGCAATGAATTTTGTAACTGTTGTGGTAAAATGTTTTGGGAGACTTTCTCTGGATTGACTGTTGGCCTGTTGGTGTCTTTTGGTGCCCCGTGTATATGTTGGTACCTTTATGGTGCTCCATGAAATTATTGGTACTTTGTACCCCATGGATATTCATATTATTTTTTTTGCCTGCAGACATTACTTGCAGTTAAGCTCTAATGATCTACTCCTTTGGGTCGTAAGTTACCTTCTGGGGGGTGTGCACACTTAAGGACGTAGAGTGACGTGGGATTCTATTTGTTGCGACCTCGAATTGGGTGTCGTCCGCGTATACCAATAATCTGATTCTTTAAAAGTTCTCCCCTGAAATGTTTTTTAATGGTAATTTGGAGTTGGTGAAGTTGTTTACGATATGGTGTGAATTGTTACTTTGTAAATGTAAAATGAGTTTCAAATGTATTTTACAAGTTGAGGCAATGTTTACTCAGTTTTGCTGATTTGCGCGATCCCTTTGCGTTTTCTATTGTTGTTTTCTGATCGCAGGTACTTATGGATGATTTGGGGATTGGGATGCGCTACCACATAGCCTAGGGTGACCGGATTTAAACTTCAGACTGTTTGAGATGAGTTGTGATGTTGAAAAATACTTTTGGTTTTACAATGTTGGTAACACTTTAGTTTGTTTGGTTGGTTTTAAGCCTGAGCACTCTATGGTTAGAGTGTGGCGGTAACGCCCTTTGGATTTTGCATTTCCGCTGCTGTTCTTTAATTTTTGGAACGATTCAATTGATCTAACTCTCTTGACAAACATGAATATGATGAAGTTTCTATACATTGATTAATCAATCTTCCTACAACGTTTATTAGTATTAATTGCAGTATGAACTTGCTATAATGATTCTCTGCTCATTTACAAATTTATTATGTTTAATCTAGTGTTGATTTGACTCTGTTTTGGCACTTAAAAATGCAATGCAGGACCTATCCGAACGTCTGTCCGGACATCAATGTTCGGACAGGCCCCGAGAGTTGCTACTGATTTGTAGTTTTAGTCGTGTCCGAACATATGTCCGGACATCAACGTTTGGACAGTGTTCGAGGACGAGTTCGACTTGCAAGTCTCGACTTATGTCCTTGCTTGCAAGCTCGGACCAATGTTCGGACACGCGTAAATGGTTTCGGGACTTTTGAAACTCGACTTGTGTCCGAACTTCAAAGTCCGGACACAAGTTCGGACACTGTGTTCTTCTATCTTCCAAACTCTTGACTTGTGTCCGAACTTCAAAGTCCGGACACAAGTTCGGACATCTCCAGTTTTCTGTCTTCTAACTCTCGACTTGTGTCCGAACGTTGAAGCCCAGACACAAATTCGGACTTCTTCGCTTTCCAGTTTTCCAATTCTCGAACTGTGTCTGAACATCAATGTCCGGACACAAGTTCGGACAAATGGGTTTGCGCAGTTTAATTTTCTTCGGCTTGTGTCCGAACTTCCAATGTCGGACACAAGTTCGGACCAGGCTAATTTTGCACTTTTAGGACTCGTTTGGAGTCCGTTTTTGAAGCCGTTTTCACGTTAGATTTGTAATTTCATAAACGCAAAATCCAGGGTGTTACAGAAACACTTTGTATCATACCCCGAAACTCTAGATTTTATTTTGCCCTAAGCACACCCATCTCACTAGTAGGTGATGGTTCACACTCCTCAAAGGTTTTAGTCACCCTTTGCTTCTTTTCTTATCTTACATTCATGATAACATTTGTTAGTTTTGAGTATTTCCTACTTTTGGAACCTTGGTTTTTCTTGAGGACTAGCAAAAAGGTAAGTGTGGGGGTGTTGATGAGTGAATAAATGAGCATGTTTTTAAAGGTGTATTCATGTGTTTTACCAATGTTTATCAGCACTTATCATGCTCATTTCTCCAGTTTAGTTAGTTTTTCTTTAGTTTTGTGTTTCATTGGTATTCTTACATATTTATTGCATAAACATCA